>JAPMOR010096416.1:66607-194797 GCA_026543865.1 Argiope aurantia | reverse complement strand
ATATATCGATTAATGAATAGTTAAACTAGCCTTACTAACCAATGCAAAGATTTCAAACATAGAAATATGTTCAAACATAGAAAATTATATTACTTAGATATTAGCCTGTTATATATTGCAGGAAAAGTTTGAGGAGTGAACTCTGAATTGAGGATCAAAGCAAATAATTAATGTTTTCCTTTTAAATATCTCTCAGAAGAAGAAATCAATACCTGAGATCGGTCGAAAAACATGAGTAAAGAACTATTGAGTCTCATTTGGGAGTAAATCTGCAGAAGAAGGATATTCTTCGATAGCGGTTAAAGTAGATTTGTGCTGAAAGTAAGTACATCATATCTATAGCCTTAAGTCATCTATAGAGTATTAAACCGATCTTTCTACAGTGATTCACTAAACAGAATTCACTTCGACTGAAACCGTGGAATCAGTGAAAGTGAAGGTGAAATTTTCTTGTTTGGGAATAAAATGCCGTAATGGCATTTATATAATATTTCAATAGTCCTTATTTATTATGCTTAATGCAAGAAATTCTAAAAGCATATATCTATCGATTTGTTTGTTTAAAAATTGTATTTAATAATGTATTTTCGGTTTCACTGACATTCTTAGCTTAAATGATGGAAAATGAGATAGAAAAAAAGAAGAATTGTATGTTCCAAATTAATAACGAAAATTCTTATTGATATTTTCGGGTATAGATATTTAATCAAAAGGAGTTTTGATAACATTGTATAAATGAATAATTAGAGCTAATAAGTTTACAGTAAATTTCCATAAATCAATGGATTTTTAGTAACCTGTTCTCTAAAGAAAAGATATTTAATTTTATACATCTAAATATACAGAAACGCAATGTGGGTGTTTACTTATTCATATGTATGTTTGCGGAAAATATCGTTAAACTACTAATAAACCGCTGATACTGTCATTTCAGCCGACAAAATTTGGAACACGATGAAATGTTAGTAGAATTAGAAGATTTCTTTTTAACATAAATGTAATGTAAGCATGAAATGAGCTATATATTTCACGAAATTATGAAATAAATCATAACTCATAACATTCGTTGCATGTGGGGGCAACGAATGGATTATTTTATTTTTAGTAATTAATTCGTCAATTTTTAGATAATATCAGTTTCAAAAAAATTATTTTTGCAATAAAATTTAAATTTGAAGAAGGATTAAACACCAATTAAATGTAACCACAACTAAGCAAATGGTTTTGTTTAATGAAGTTTTTCAACAGGATCATTGAAAAATGCACTCTAGTTGTTACTAAACAACTAATTTTTAAATTGTTATACATAGGCCTCAATCAACAAATGCACAGTTGAAAAAATTATGAATTCTACGTTTTACATAATTCCAATTTTTGGTTCCCATTCTTGTCCTATTAGTGATTTGTGCAAAATAATCTTGACACCCTAACATTTCAAATAGAAAAAAAATGCTATTATTCTAGAAACGAAACTGACCGAAATATGAAGATAAAAATGTTAGTTTATACCAATCAGCGGTTATCTCAAGCAGGTTTTGTGTATTAATTTGTAAATCCTCCTCGATACGTCTATTTAAATGATTCTAAAACTGTCGAATGCAATAATATTCAAGAATGAATAAGTTTTATATCACAGAAATGTGGAACCTTTTCAATTTAAAATGATAATAATTTCACTAAATATAACTTATAGGACAATATATTTTTCTAAGAATGTGAATGTCTTTAATGGTTTAGAATTCAGTCTTTGGATTATTTTGAGAGTGGTCAGCCGGTACAGTACTTCAGACCTGTTTACTAGTAGTCCATGCTATGAACGCACAAATACACGATGCACTTATCAAGAGAAAAAACAAAATTTAAGTTATAACTAAGAATTTCATTGCATCTTTCTACTATTTATCATTTAAAAGCTGGTGATACATACACAAAAAGAGCAAGAGGGTATAAATGTATCATTAGAATAAGATCATTATATGAAACTAGATTTACGATAGAAATATTACAGGCTTACGTAACGACGATGTGCTGGTCCATGCAAGATTGATTAACTAATGAAACTCGTAATTTTTTTTTCGTTCCATTTTATTTTTGAATAATGAGATGAAAATCAATGAAATTTAATTATACTGCATTTTTCTGAAACTGTTTTTGAAAAGGTTTATTTTTTCATTCACTCTATTTTTTAAGCAATATAATTGTAATTACCTAGAAATGGCTTGATCAAGACCTAAGCAAATGGTGAAAATGTGGAATTTAAGATTTCAGTTAAACTACTGTTTTGGAGAGTACTTCCTTCTAAATAGTGATATTTAATGAGTTTAGAATAAACAAAATGATACATTTTGCACGCTATTAGATATGCTATACAAAATACATGCTGTAAAACCTAAAACTTCAATATGACCTCCGGATGAGTCGACAAGTGTGCGACTGCGCAAGATCAAACTTCAAACTACTTTTAAATTCACCTACGCTCGCAGAGTATTATTTTTAACATTTTGTTCAAAGGTAAATTCAAACCATTTATGGCGAGTTTGAAGCTTTCTGTCTATTAAGTTTTGCGTGGAATGCAAAGGAATGAAAGTTAAGTTTTGCGTGGAATGAGCAGACTAGAGACTAACTATCCTGATCTCACAGAAAAAATGCGAGAGGCAATCGACAGATAGACTGAAAGTGGCCTAACTATTTGACGTTTAGTCGAGAATCTCCTGTCTAAATTCACTTTGTTTTGGGGGAGGCAGTCAAAGCTTCTTCAAATGTATGTACATTATTTTCAAATGTTGGGGTGGGACTTTCTTCCATGATAATTGTTTTTACTTATCTTAAGGCTAATTTCTATTTATATCCATTATTACAATATATTCGATGCTGTCCATTTACGTTACACGCTTAATTTATAAATAAATCGAAATAATGCGCTGGTGTTGAAACTGAAGAGACAAAGAAGTATAAATATCTTTTGCACAGTTTTCTCATAATGAAATGAATTTTTAAAATACACTTTCATTCATGTATTAAATAGCAGAACTATTTGTATTTTAATGATTTTCTTCTTTTTATTTTAAGATTAATTTTTTCTCAAACTCTCACTGCAAAGGATTCCAAAAGTAGAGAGTCATGCTTTAATTTAATTAATTGATTAACTTATAGTTCAATTCTGAAGATACAGATATAGAATATTATCGAGAAACAAAATCCATAAATATGTGAAAAAAAAAGTCAAATATCTCACAGCAAGTGAGAAAAACTGGTTCTAAAGTCCCATCCTTGAGCATGAATCATCCCAAAAAGAATGATATAAAATATTGTAGCTTCGAATAGATTGACGGAAACATTTCTTTATTCCCGTGATATGATTCATGTAGCAAAAAATATTTTTCAATTTCTCACCGATATTCTAATTCAGATCTTAAAACCCATTTGGAACTATTACAAACATACATTTACGATGTTAGTTGTTTTTCGATAATTTTTGTATTATCAGTACACGTACGTTAATTCTTGAATTTACTTAACTTTCTTTTTAATATTGTTTGATTTTTTCAAACAATCATATACTAATACTGTAGAAGTCTCTTCTTTTTATTTATTTTATTTTATTTTTTATTTATTTTTATTTATTTATTTGCTCTATGAATAAAAAAAATGTTGAGAAAAACATACAAGAATACCAGCAAAAAGGGATTGAAACAAATTGAAAATGAATTTATGAAGAAGTAAGCAAATTATTTTCAAAATCCAGGTTGCTGAAGGTTTGAGAGTGAATAGCCTAATTAACTATAATTTTTCCCAACCCATCAATGTCTATGAAACTTTCAACTAAGAAACGTATTCTCCTCTATCAATAGATATTACTCCAATACACATTTTACGTTTGATAATTCCGAAAGATGGCTCCTATGTTTAAATAATATTTTTTTTATAAAAGTGATCCTTAAATTCATTAAAGGAGAATTTAATGCAATAAGTATATAAATCCTGTTGTGTCGATATTTCTGTTATAGAAATTATTTATATAGGATTCTATCGAATGCAAAACGTCTTAACGATATTTAATCTATTCTGTATTCAGTGGATGAATTCTAGCAAACAAGTTTTATTCAAGGCACGTTCTACTTCATTATACATGCTTCCATAGTTTGTAAATTCTAGATTTATTAGCTTGTCAAAGAAAGAAATCTCTTCAATGAAAAGAAATCCGTTTCACCAGTAGAAATCGAAAATAATATCCTCACTACAATTTCTGTGATGAAGAATCCAGTCCTAGATGTTTCAAAATCTAAACTGGACTGTTGCAGGTCCATTACTGTCATATATCATGGCTTAAAGGAGAAGAAAATGACTTTCTGATCATTTTAAAGTCAGCTCCGTATTCAGTTGATAGCTTTTTGAAACGTTTGCCAAGTTCTAACAAGAAAATAAAATGCTACATTGATGGTAGAAAATATTTCTTTCTGTATTTCATTGCGTTTTAGTTACGTGTTTCAAATTTGATTGGATCAACAAACAAAAACAGAAATGGTATAAAGAAATTATAATTTTTGAAACAGAACAATGCATTAGTAGACGTTGTATTTTTAACTAAGAAAATGAATATTTCAAGCGTTTTCTTTTGTAATATGTAGTCAAAAGCAAACACAAAATGGAAATATATTTCTTATACGATCAATTCAGTACTATTTAGAAGTACAGGATTATTATTCATCTAATACTATTTAGAGGTAAATGTTTATTATTAATTTAATACTTTAGAGGTAAAAACTATCTGGAGGTTATTGTGGCCAAGCGGACAAAACCCGGGCATCAGGCTCAGGAAGCTGTAGTTTTAAAACTCGATTCTAGAGAAAATTGTCCATAATTTAGAGACTTTTGCATGTTGAATTTTCAAGTATATGTTATCGTTCTATCATTGATGTTGACTGCAAATTTTGAAAAAGGCGTGCAAGTTGAGAAATTTTCTTCATTTGTCAAATTGGAAAAAATATTAGATTTTTTTCCTTATGCTGATCCTTATGTAAATCGGGGCGCCAAAGTATTAAAATGAATTTTCCAAGATAAATTACCTTACCAAACGAAACTGTGGAGTAACAATAACAACCTCATCTGTGTTTGTAACTATTTGCAAATTGAAAAAAGTAAATATAAATGATTTCAATTTTGGTTACCCATTTTAAACTTTTACTTTATAACTTTTGCCCTGCAATCTGCAGCATTTGCAATACTAAATTTTAATCTCAAATGACATTATACACATTAAGATTCGATGGGATTCTAAAAATAGCTTAAAATAGAATAAAAAATGCTTCAGCTAACATAAACTACATTATGATATATTGGGTACAATTCATATCGTCTTTTCTCATTGATCAGAATTGAGGATGGATCAAAGTGGACTTGAATTCTGTCTCTGATAAAGAAAAGCATAAAACTTATCTAGTTGATTTCAGCTCTTTTCTTGCATTTGTTTTTCTTTCATAAGGAATTTAGTTTATTTTCAAATAAAAGAGTTTAATACAAAGTTTTTATATATGTAGACAAATATCAAAAGTCAATATTCAAATTATTTTTCACAAGTTATGTATTTCACTGCCTTGAAGCTATTATCTCTTACAGACAGATTTCTCATTATAAGAATGTTGAGTCAAATTTTATTGTTTACATTTCTCTTACTATTTTTCAGGACCTAAATTATTTTTTTTAATAAACGTGGTTAACATTTATAAATATGTTCAGCATTGAAAAAAACCGATATCAATTTTAATTTTTTTCAAGATTGTAATTTTACTCATATCTATTTTAAATTTGTTATTTGCAGTTGTCTCTTATGGCACTTATCATAGACAAGTCCACTGACGAAGCCAGCGATTTTAAGCCGAGGGAGCGTCTCTTGTTTCAGTAGCGCAATCAAGAGCCAAGAATACGTCTTAGCTACTCATGCGTCGTATTCGCTTGCACAACCCCTTTCTACAAGGGGGCACATTCGCACACCTCACAGATAGAAGAACACAGGTGAAGAACAACCATGCCCGAACCGGAACTCGAACCCGGAGCGCCCAGATCACGGGGAAGACGCGCGACCCCTATGCCAGGACGCCGGCAGACTTGTTATTTGTTAATTATATTAAGCAAATAAATACTTTTTATTCATAACTATAAATTCCTTTTATTGCTTTGTCTCTGAAAAGCACTAATGAACTAAAAAAAAATCTTATTTTTATGGCTGCATATCTATAAAACTTAAAAGAACTAGCTTCTCTATATAACGGAAAAATATAAACCACATTACATTATAACGAAAATTGATGTGAGAAAGATGAAATTAACATCAAAATTCGAGTAGTAACAAATTTAATTCTCTTCTGTTTTTCTAAAAGAAAAATAATTGTAAGAAATACAGATGTTAATGGGCTACGACACTGGTTATGGAGTTAAAAAAATGTTCGGAAAGAATCTTATTAATTTATTTAAATTGAGAAGAATTTTAAAAATAAAATTTTTTTATGGCATTGCATCTTTCCCAGTTCTGTAATTTCACTAAACTGTAGAAACGTTTTTGAAATACATTTCTTCGTCAAGGCTGAAAACACACTATGTCAAATCGAGATAAAAACTCATTTAATTTAAATATGTTTGACAAAGCGATCCGTTAATGCAAAAAATAAATGCTAATAAAAATGATATAAAACTGTGTTAAATTTTCCATCACTTTTTAATATCGTTCAGATTTTAGATGAAAATTGATGTAATTTTAGAACAATTGACTCATTTCAATTATTGGAAATCTATTTTTAACATCATTCTTTGAAAATACTACATTTGAAAAACAGTAAGTGTTCTAGATTTTTAAATAAAAACCTACTAAACAGTATTATGCAGTAAATATACTTCTTAAATTTCTTAATTTTTATATTGTGTTTAAAATACATTTCCCTGAAAATTTAGGATTCATTCCGAATATATGTCAATATGTAAGCTATCCGAATGGCATATATTTTTCAGATTTAAAAATATAGATTAATATTTTAAATAGGATCAAAGAAAACAATCAATCATAAAATCTTTTACCTTCTTTCAATTAAAAAGAACTGAAATGACTGAAAAAATAAAATGTCACCATTGAAAATTATGTCTTCAAAAAAGTGCTAATTGAATTGATTTGAACTTATTTGATACATATAAAGTTTAATTTGATTTTTAAGCAGTTGATATACACATTTCGTTAAGAAAAATAGGAGGCATAACAGATGACATGCGCAGATAGTTTTGGCATGTGACCTTAATTCCATAAAAATTGACTTCATAGAAAAAAATAATGGATTACCTCATTTTGAATCTTTTTAATCTCAATCTTTTTAACAAAACTTTAAACCTGTATTGATGAATCAGTGGTATGTAACTGCTATTTATTTTGTAGTGGATGTCGTGTTTAATGAGGATACAAACCATATTAATGATTCCTGTACGATTTATTTTTCCAGCGAAATATCAAGCTCATTGCTGAACGGTCTTGTTAAAGAGACAAGGTCAATATGTAGGTCGCTTAACGAAATAAACAATATGTATCCTTACTTTGGACAGAAATAATAATGATAGCTATTCATCCTTGTAGTGTCAGTTACAAAATGTCAGTCAGAAGAAGATGGTGACAAATTATTGCTTAAATGCATTTTATATATAGCTTCGCCTTCTAAACACTTTCACTTTTTACAGAATAAAATTAAATGCCCTGTCATTTTAAGACTGATGATAATTTATCTGTAATGTGGCCTTATTTGTTTTTCTAACTTTTTTGTATTTATTTTTATTATTCGTTCATTTTTATTTCTTTAAATACAAACTTTTTATAAAAGTTTCATTCATTCATTTCTTAAATGCTTTGTACAGAAACCCAAGATTCCAGGTTAGATGGGCTTCTAAATAATATTTAATGCTACATTGCGTTTTAGTGAATAATTCAATATAAACTATAAGTTTATCTCTGATAAGAACTTAATTCATAGCATGAAAACTGAATTTATTAAGTTCCGAAGGAAGATAAGATTTCATAAATGACATTTCAGGAGATATACTTGATATACTGAATAAATTCATAAATATAGTTAGGGTAAAAAAAAAGCCTCTATTTTATAAATAACATAAGGAATAATAGAATAAATATTCGAAAAAATGTTCGAAAACAAACATTTTTAAAGTTGTCTTTTGTAGATGTCTTATACTTATTAAAACATCCAAAAAATTAAATTTTTGTTGATACATGTTGCATTATTTGCACTCGGACACTGGTTATGAATTATATAGGATATAAATAAATTGCTTTGATTCCACAAACTTTTGATTTGATTATACTTTGAAAGAAAATAGTTTTCCACTTCGAAGATTCTATTCATTGTAGCTTCATTTTCTGTAGGGAAACACATTCTTGAAATATGAAAAGATATTACTTATTTTCGTTAAATATAAATCATTTCGTAGCTCCTCTTTCGTTCCTGGAAAATAAATATTTATTCATCATTTTTGTCCTTTGATACTTGTTGTGTACACTTTGAACAGAATAGAATGACAGAAGAAATTGTGCTGCATTGAAAATAAACTTGATTTATTTTTACATTTGCGATTGATTAACAATTCGATAATTATACTTAAATAAAGATCTACCCCTGGATGTTCATTATAAAAGCCTTGTATGAGTGGTTAAAATTGATATGCATTTACCCTCCGTCATAAAAACGTATTTTATGACAGAGGAAATCGCTGCGAAATAAATCGAAATGATCTGATTTTGACTTCGTTTGATGTAAAGGCCTTCTTGGCGCCTTTTTTTTATTTTCGCATGCTTAATTTTCATACTTAACTTATCTCAGCGCAAAGTTCTCGATTTGTGCAAATACAATCCGCATCCTTTTACGGAGCTGTTTGCATTTAAAATTGTTTTCGAAAAATAAACTTCATTCTTGATGTTCCCATGCGCTTCGTTTCAGGGGTCGATAAAATGCATTCTACTGTAGTTTCAGATAGATATGTTTTGCCGAAAAACGTTTCATTTTATGTTTTCTACAAAACTTTAATATTTTCCGTAATGTAACCTTTTAGAAACTCTATCTAGCACACAGGTATGTTACTCATTTTCCTTCATTTATCTGTTCATAAAACACCTGTACGGATTGGCATTGTATGAGTTTGAGCAGGAAAAAAAAATAATAATTTACATGTGATACTGAGGTTAATCAAAGAACTTATATTAAATTTAGTTTGAAAGTACATAATGCATTTTGCTTGTCTTATATTGTATCTTTCTGGGGTTCATCAAAGTTTATAATTCCTTTGCCTTTTTACAAGAATGTTTAAGAGGATAGATTCAACCTCCAAGAAAATACTTAAAAAACTTTAAATATTTTTCTTTTTGCTGATTTAAAGATTTACGTTATTGCTCAGAAGTGAATTAAATTAGAGTTTGCATTCGAACAAATTAGGAAGAAATATAAATCGGTATATTTTTCTTCCGTACATCACTACGAAATGGCAGTACTATTTGTCAAATTTTGTATAATCTTAGTTTTAATTTCTGCACTTAATGTATCATTCCACATATAATCAATAGGTATATTGTTAATAAATGTAGATAAAAATAAGAATCTCCCGTTGGATGCAAAGCACGAGTTAGGAAAGACAGAGGAAAGATGACGATGTTAAAAATTGACATTTTTTTAATAATTTCATATTTGAAGTAATATAGTAATTAATTTTTTTATACCTAGTTGGATAATTTTTTGTTTTAATGCAACGAATATTATTTTCTATTTTAAAAAGATCATGCAAAAATATCATCTTGTCCCTCCCTGTATTGGGACAGATTTTGGCTTTAGGGCAAAATGGCCATTCTGATAAAGACATTACATTTTTTAATCGTATACATTTTTATTAATAGAAGGTATAAAAAAGCACACTACTTAATTTAATATTATTAAGTAGGTTCTAAAATAGTATGGAATGTGTTTGACACTCTAGCTCATGAAAAATGCGGAATATTTTATTTAAAAAAAATTGAAACAAATTTCTCTCCAAAGTTAAAGCATTCTTTGAGCCACCATGTATACTTTTCCAATATTCTATCCAAGTTTATAGGTAGAAGTCAAAATAGAATCTCACAAAATGCAGGAACTGCAATGTTTACGAATTTGAGCTCATGCCATGAGAGCATTAATTTTTTTCAGTAAACAAATTTCCCTTTCTCAGTACCTAAATATTTTTTGCATCCTGAAAATCTGATTTGTGTTGTTCTAATTGTTCCTGCAGTACCTTTCTTGTTTTCTTTGGAACTATCGTATCTTGTATCTTTCAATGGTAAGATTGTTAAAATATTATCTATAGGTATATACAACTTATTGTATGATTTAAAAAGTTTGGGGACCTTGTTTATTGTATGATTTAAAAAGTTTGGGGATCAAGACAGTTTCACAAAATATGTAATAAAGGCATATATATGCAAATTAAATAGTAATAATACCTTTAGAGGCAAAATGATGAAGTCGCCAAGCTACCCTTGTCATCTTGCCCGATTTTGAATGTTAAAAATGTTTGGTTTTTTTTTTGAGATATTAAGAGGAATTAATTATAAATTCAAACGAATATTTAAAGTCTATTGTCTAAAGACTTTGGTTATTCCAAAGAATAACCAAATACACTCCCTCCAAGTCGAATTAGTCAAAATATCTGAGCATGCTCTAACTAACAAGAAGACAGTAGCAGTAGCTTCACTGTGTGAAGTTTATTTTGTTAAGGAATGTGAAGTGTTAACAGTATCTGTAAGATGGTGATGCTTCAGTAATGTAAATGTAAACTAAATTATTGTTCCTCTTACCCTGTTCGCTAACTTGCTGCGATCTCCCCAATCTTATCTGCAATCGACTTTGACAGGATATTAGCATTTTTCTATTTCCTGCTCTAAATCTTTATTTTAAGAAGAAATATGATATATCTAAACATCAGTCAAAAAGCTAACAGAATTCTTTATTATTCTGCACTATTATAGCGCATTCTTTTGAACAATACGTGAATTTACATGCACGAATTCGTGCACGTAAAGCTTAAGTTTATCATCTGTGGAGGTTGCATAAAAAATTTAATTCTAATATAAATTAATTGTCAATTTGCTTTTTTTCGCACCTAACACTTCATTAAAAATTTAAGTTTTGGTTTTAACTACAAATTGTTCCATATAAAATAGCAAGTTTATAAAGTTTATAAACACATGTTTCGATTAGAATTTTCTGCCTTCATTATAAAATAATACAAAAACACGTCTTCATTCAAAAATTGTCGTCAAATTTTAAAAAATAATTATATTAGATAGAATCTTCTCTCTTTTTAATATTTAATGCGCCTATATTTCTAAGCATTTGAGCAAAGTAAATCAATTTAATTTAAAATGTAACAATGAATAAAATAATTTATATTGTATACGTTCATTTGATGGAGTTAATAAAGAATGCAAAAAAAAACCATATCCTAACAGAGACAAGTTATTCAAATGGTTAAAATTGAGCAAATGATCAATTATTGTTGCTGGGTGATGGTATATGGTTCCTATTATGCTTGAATGCATGAAACAACTAAAGACATTTTTTTAAATAAATTGTTTGAATATTATTATTCTACTTCAAACGTATAACTTACATTCAACTTTCATGTAATGAAAATTTGTTAGATCCTTTTCTTATTACAAAACGTGTATCTTACCTTCAACTTTCATTTAATCAAAATTTGTAGATCTTTGGGATTAAATCAAATCTGCAAAAAATAATTTATTCAACTCCAAGTCTGTCTTCCTGCAATTCTAAGCTGCCGGTTTTTAAGCTTATTCTGTCATATTAATTAATTACCAATACATTCACATAATTTGGTGGAAAAAGTATATGAGTGAGAATTACATAAATTCTTGATCTTCAGTATAGGATGTTATTGCTTTGAACTCAGTTTAAAAGAAATGTCAATTAAAATTACAACATTTTTCTTTAAACGGTCGCTTGAACAACAACGCTTTTCTTTAAACGCTTAACTGTTGCTTTCTATTAAAATGAAGCGTCAAACGTGCTTTATACAAACAAATGAAAAATGTATCTGTTAAGTGAATCATGAAAGGTCCTGAAAGGCAAAAGTTGATACTTGCTAATTGCTTTTTCAATACCAAAAGTTTCTTAGAAATTGAAAGATACATAATGCTAGATAAATTCTTGAAAAATAAATTTATGCAAAAAATTTCAAAGCTTTGCCGCCGATAACTAATTATCCCCAGTATTACTTTTCTAATGTTATGGAAGTTTCGCTTGCTTTAAAATTAATCAAAAACGTATTACGTGATAGCTTCCTCAAAGAAGAATGCAAAACCTATTATTCAGTTTTTTCAGCTCAGGTAAAACAAAACAAATGAAAAACAAAGATTTTCTTATTCTGTTTACGAGAAAAAGAATTTTACATTGCTAATGAGGTAGGTCTGATTATATTGCATTAAAAAAGGAAATAACGCCTCAAGAATGTAATTTCCTAGTATGCTATTGCTTGCAGGGGTTTTTAGCTGAATAGTATAGAAAAAGGGTTTTTGATTTACATTTTAAGTGACCTTAACTTTAAAAAGTTGCAAGATATTATGTAATAACTGGTTCTAAAGTGAAGCCGTGGGAAAATGTTATCCTGAAATCCATTTTGTGTTCAGTGATCAATTTCTAGGAAACATTTTATGCAGAATTCTTTGAACCAATATTCATGAATTCTAAAGCTTAGATTAGAATTGATAGAATAATATGTAAAGTCAGTTTTAAACTCTTATATATTTATGAAACAGATGTATGGCTCAACCAGCATCTTTTGCTGGAATGCGTTTTGAAAGGCGCCGTTTTTTCAAATATTTGCGCGCAAATTAGATTTCCAATAACAGTAATATAAAAGAGAAAGATTTATTTTTCGTGGCAATGTTTGTTCCGGATTTTAAAGTACAATTTTAGCTACTAATATTATCTTTCAGCGTCTAAAAAAGGCATTTGTTCGATATTACCCATTTATAGCATCATATAACAGTTCTGTTATCATAAAAATGCTCACAAAATACAAAAGTCCTTTTTAAATCTATTTTACAACATACATTTTTATTCAATTCTATTAATTTTTCCCCAAGATAGACATTGTTGGTTGTTAGTAATTTGATGAGAATTTCGTTCACTTTGAAACTAGTGAGGACACGCGAGAGTAAACACTGAGAGAATAGCAAAAGTTCTTATTTGCACTTATCTAGCATATGTGTGTATGTAAATCTAATTGTAAATTCATTGTTTCTTAATAATATCTAATTATTTACACAAAATATATATCAGTTTCTGATTAGGAAGACAATTATTGTTTTGCCATTATTTTTCATTATACTCATAAGAATTTAAAAATCTCAGAAATACACGTTATTATTTTCCAATGAGTATCAAAATATCCGGTGTTTTGTCATTTTTTATTAATTAAGTTGCAAACGATTTATCATAAAATGTATTTAGGGAGTATTTTAAAACTATGCTTTAATGAATGTTTTCGGTAAAAATTTAGCTTGATTATGAAAGAATAGTTACAAATTGTCATTCAAAATATTGTCCAACACTAGAAGTCTTTCACGCACTACAGAAATTCCACGCTGCATCTGTTCAGATGTCATCGACGAAGTCTCCTATCTTCTTCTCTTTTTAGTTTTTTTTTATCAAATGGAAAGTTCTGCTAAAACAAGTTATGATACTTTCCTTGAAATAGGTGGTAATTAGAAGGAATTCATTCACCTAAACGCATCTGACATTTTCTTGACCGATTTATCAACAAGCGGCCGAAAATTACCTTGTTGTGTCTTTTCACGTAATCTAGCCATTTTTATTACAGTGCTCACCTCAACTAACCAGAACTGGTCTTTGAGATTTCATATCTATCAGAGATAAATTCAGGAGTAGTTTTGTCCTTTCAACGTAATTTGGCAGCAATTCGTAAAGTACAAAAGTCCCTTACATAAGGAAAATCGCTATGAACAGTAAATTTCTGGAAACTGTTGATCGAAATTTAATGATTATGTAATGTGTTTTTCTGTATTTGTTTTCGGACTTCATTGAGGGCCGCGGTGGCCTGGTGGTAAGGTTTCAGGTTCGAGACCCTATTCTATCGAAGAGCCGTCGTTGTAAGGGGATCTGTTGCACGTTAAATCCGTCCAGACAAAACGTTCTCCAACTGGTGTGGTGTGGTATGGAGAGGGGGGTGCCAGCTCAGGTGTCGTCCTCGTCATCTGACCGCGGTTCAAAATTACGAGGTCCGTCCCAAAATTGCCCTAGTGTTGCTTCAAACGGGACGCTAATATAACTAAACCCAAAAACCTAATCGGACTTCATTGAATAAAATTTTTACGTTCTCATCTTCAACTTCTGGCTTAGGCGTTCCTTATCTTCTGTGTGAAAATCATCGCTTTACAGCATTGAAATCAAATACTACAATAATGTTTTAACATCGATGGAACGTAATCACTATAAGTTATCGGCAGCATTTGTAAACTTACAGAGGTACATTTCGAAAAATGGCAGCAAAAATGCAAAGATCCCTCACATTGCACTTAGATTCGACATTTTCGGTGGGGTTTGATGTATTGAAAAATTGAAAGTTGTCTTATCAAATCGCACTAGGTATCGAAAGTGTTTTATTTACTAACATAAGAATTAAAAAAAAATTCAAAATTTTTAAGCTTTATCGTTATTTCTAAATAGAATATCACGATTTTAATCCTTATGCAAAATACATTATCTAAATAATTATGGTTTTGGAAGTACGTAGTTATTTATAATTACATTTCTTTTGATAAGGTTTTTATAAGTAGGAAATATCTCAAGAGATGACAACAGTCGCACTCTCAACTGGAAAGTTTTAACGGGAAGCGTAATACATAGCTATTCGATTTCTTAATTTGAATTTGCTTCATCAGCAGTTGTTTAATAGTTTCTCCAAGAATGCTAGTTAAGGTGAAATAATCTCTACGTTCTTGGATTTGAGATATTGAGTTTTGGATTGAAGGTTCGTACACTAGTTTGTAGGTAACTTAAAACATAACCTAAACCGTTTTCTGCATCACAAGTACATACAATTTCCCATGTTCTTGAAGGAAACTTTAAGAAAAGGTTAGTGTATTATAAACCTAGGTGTAATATTTAGAGAAATAAAATAATTCTCGACTTATATATACTCTGAGTGGTGTACTATATCCTAGTTAAAATTATTGATTTTTAAGTTAAATACTATTCTATTAATGTAAAAATTGAGGTTTTTGATAAGTTATTTTTTAAATTAACCTGATAGCAGAATTTTGAACACTTTTTACAAGCATGCTCATATCAATTAAAGTAATTTTTAAAAGCTCACATTCATAATTTTTAAGCGATTATTCCGCGTTTCATAACGTTTCAGAATTTATGACATTGGGAATGTAGCAAACTCAGTCGACAAATTTATTCCAATATTTTAGTACCTAATACTTTAATTGAATGAGCACATCATTTATAATTCATTTAAATCAAAACAAAAGGTTTATCGACATTTTTAAAACTCATTACAAATAATGTTTCCTTAAAATTAACAAATAATATATCATACACTAATCCATTGTCAAAGCGCAAATTGAATTAAAAAAATAAAAATAATAAATATTTTATGACTTTCAAGCAATGTTTTCCATACATTCGTTAATTTAAAGTAAACTTAAAACTTTGTATAAAAATACGGTAAGAAAGAAATTCAATTAAAATGCTAATTACCTCGAGTTTATTTCTTTCGCAGTTGTCACACATTCTATGACGGTGATAGCATAATTTTCTTTCTTTCTTAAAGATTATTTCAAATATTCTTAGAAAATTTCTTTAAAAAGGAATTTAGGATTTACATTATTCAATAAAAAGATATTGAAGCGATTTTTCTTATTATGAACAAATATTATTTTTCTCATCCTTACTAATGCTTCTTAATTACGAAATAGAACTTATTTCTGTCTTAACGTAATTTGATTTATTTTGCATTCTTATTTGTATTTTGTATTAATTGTAATAGTTATTTGTATTAATGTATTTTTTAACTATGATATTTCCTTTTCCAAGAGGATTAAAGTATTCTAAACATAGTGCAACTATTGATTGTTTTGTTTCATAAAATGTCATCATGAATCAAATATTTTTTTTAAGTTCATAACCTTTAAATTACAAAGTAAGAGAAAACTCAGATATAGTATCATAACTGAGAATTTTGAGGAAGAAAGGAAAACGTGCATTCTTCTCTTTTCCAGAAATTAAAATTTGTGGTTTCTCTCCTCTTCTCTTGTTATTATTCCAGATTTACTCAAAAATTGAGCGATATGAAACTAAAAAGAAATGATTAGAATAGAAATGGATTATTTCAAGGAGAGAGGGGTGTTCAATAGTTAAAGATGATTAAATTGCTTCATAAAGACATATGAGACCCATTTCATTATCCACATCTGTTAATGGTATTCTTATTCTTCCTAAAAATATTTTTATTTATTATTTAAAAATTACCTGTTATGTTATCTAGTATCATTTCATAGTTGTCTGTTTTACATGATAGAGAAAGGTGTTCAATTTCTCAACACACTGAAGTGAAGATTAAATTGATGAAACTATACTGAAACACAATTCAAGTCCATTTAGTAGCATTAAATAATCTTATCTCACTCATTTTAAAATTTAATTTTTTTATATTAATTATTGTTTTAAAGACAAATTGTAGATATTCTGATGAATAAAATTTTATGTTTTTAAATTTAATTGAGTTTTACTACACCAATAAGATATCTCCAAATATAACATATGTCATGTATGTTCATATTTGGTATCATGAATGTTCCTGCCATCCTCATGAGAAGCTTTGATTGTTCATTAGAACAGAAGTTTTTGAAAAAGATATAAATTATTTTTAAATAATATTTATTTTCCCCCCGATTGTACTTTGCCTAAATATAAATTCGAATGCTTCAAGATGCTCAGTTTCTAGAATTTAAACTAGAGTTATGGAGGGAATAAAAAGATCAAGGACACCTAGATAATCTTATAGGTCATAAGTTACAGGAAAGTTATAGATTATTAAAGATTTTTTCTTTTTTCCGCTGTAATATGAAGATGACTTCACAAATAAAAGATATTTGAATTATCTATGTTATTGAAAATTTCACAAAATCGACCTCGTCATGGGAATGTAGGTATTTTGAAGCTGAGTACAATTCATATACATTACCTCCAACTGAAGAAACCAACTTGTACAAATATATACTAAATGTCATAAAAATTTATGAATTTTTCGATAAGCGTTATCATAATGCGATTCAATCATATTTCAGATTTTATCTGCAATGCTGTTAAATTTACAGCTTCTTCTTTACATAGAAATAAAGTCGCATTTTAGAGTATTGAAAACCTATCCCATCATTACTAGATGCATTTGATTAATTCGGAAGACTTCTACGCTGACAAGTACTAGTCTCATAATCAATAAACAGTGTCACACCGCTAAATGATTAACGGTTCGATACACCTCGTTTTCTCGTAGGGGGATATTGCAAGGGACCAGATATATGCGTTTCTATTCTTGCTTCAAATGGAATTAAAATTTTTATGATGGTAGCAATATAATTCTTCAGAATTGTATTTTCTGGCGATTTTCACTTAGAAAATAATTAGTTAATTGTTAGCAAATTCATTTTCAATAATAAGGCTTAATGTTCGATCATAAATATTTTTTGAAAGTCATAAAGGTTAGGGTGGAACGAAAATTGCCTTAAATTTCTTATTTAGATTTTAGTTTGGTAATAGTGTGGAAAAGTTTCCTTTTAGTTTAAAAAGGGATTTTAATAAATTTGGTTTCAATACAACAAAATCTTGAGATGCCGCAAAGAGCTTAAAGTTTTTAAAAAATTGACAAAATTGACACATTTTAAAATGGGTCTTTAAAAATTTGTTTAGATTTTAGTTTGGTAATAGTGTGGAAAAGTTGCCTTTTAGGTTCAAAAAAAATTTTTTTATATGGTTGCAATTTTAAAGAATCTTGAGGTACTGCAAAGAGTTTAAAGTATGTAAAAAAATTGAAAAATTATAAACTTTAAGAAAGTATATATTTTTTTAACTTTTTGTGTGTAAAACATTACAAAAGAGGGTTTTAAATACATATATAAACCTTACAACTAAAAAAATATTGCTTACAGATAACAAAAATAGTAATAAAACATTTTGCAATGTCAAATTTTGTGTTTTTTTACTTCTGTTTTCTTAATGATTCCAGATGTTGCAACTGCAAAATGTTGGTCTCTGCTTCATTGTCACATTTAACTGCCTTTTTTTGTATTAACGTTTGGCATATGAAACAATTTTTGCTCTTATGTATGCTTCTCTTGCGATTAAACCACAGACAGTTTGAGCCGATTTGATCTCAAGTTTCACAGCTCTTTCTACTGCTTCCGTGTGAGAAGGAAACCCGAGAAAGTCGATAATCGGTTCCACTATACTATTTGGTTTAGCTTCAGCTGCCATGCATATAAATATAATATTACAAGTTAAATATAATAACAATATTCCGTAAATGGTTATAGAAAATATTGATACCTAGTTAGTTACCACAAGCACTTTGAGGAAGAAAGAAGCAAGAAAAAGTAAATAACTTCAAGAAATAGTTAAGTTTTATAAAGAAAGGACAAAAATATTAGTGTTTCCGAAAGGTTTACTGACGACAATGATAGAGCTGAAGATCAACAGTGTTATTAACAAAAAAGAGGCAAACCAACCAGATCCTTCAAATACATCTTAAGACTGGCTAAGTGCATTGTGAAAATGTATGTGTTTGTGTGGTTTAATATTTAGTTAAAACTTTTATATACTTCTGGTTCCAGATATCTGTTTAATCTTATCTCATATTCAAGATATCTCTATGACGATCTCAAGAACATTGCGGACCCTATTATTCAAAGAAATCGGTACTTTGCTGCTTTAGACTTATCACTTATTTTTTTGGCCAAGATAAGTGATAAAAGTAAAATTTAACGAAAACTTGTTTTACAACGTGTTTTAAAAGCAAGAAACAGAAAGTAGAGGAGATTTAAAGTTCCAAAGATAAACTTTGATGCAAAGGCTTACATTGACATTATCTCATGGCTTGAAAATGACGTAACTGAACACCCCACCCTTGTTAAAAAAAATATTTCCAGAGACTCAAAGTGTTACAGAGTTCACTTAATCCTTCTCTTAAGCAATTTTGGGGTTATTACAGTATTACACAATTTTGAGGTTATAACAGTAGCACTTCATATCAGATTCGTAAGTACGCAATTCAACTTCAATCAAATCACTAAATTTTTTAAAAATATGACATTCAGACATTTTTCTTGTCTTCAATAATTTAGTCGGAGCCGTTTTTACTCAAAACAATAAATAAACGTTATTAGAGCCATTTTTACTAATAAATCTCTTACTTTAATCAGTTACACAATAGACGTTGCGGAGATGCCAACTCATATGAACTCGACAAATTGCTGACCTGACACCATCTCTGAACTTGTCACCACACACAGATAAATATCCGCCTCCCCTCAATAACATCCACTCCGGCGATAACTCAAAGTCATGGATGCCATACCAATCCAATAGTAAAACTGTTTTTATACTTCTATTCATACTATACCGCCTATTTAAAACTTTTTATTTCGCAATCAAGACATACAAAAATCTTTGAAAAAGTTCCAAAAAGTGTGTTTTTATGAAACTTTAACATCCTTGCTGCACCTCTAGACGAACTCCAATATATTTCATATTTTTAATTTATGTTATATACACCAAAAGGCAAATTTTTGGCACTATTGCAATTTAAAAATCAAAAGTTGATATCTCGTTCCATCCTAATGAAGGTACTTAATATGTTCCAAAGTTGTAGGTTAAAATAATGCACTGTAAGTAAAGAGTCTGTAGTTCATTATGTAGACATCAACAAAAATTTAGTTTGCTTAGTACTACGTTATGTGCAGTTATATCAGTAAAAAAGCTGAACGAAATATAATAGAAAAGGAAATTTCTCATTTTCAGGCAAAGACTTGTATGTATTAAAAAAGAAATCTGTTCACAAATTTAAAGCAATGAATGATTTAAAAAACCTCTTAAAAGTAGCAAGAGAAATGCAAAATGCAAATAAATAAATGTGAAATTATTTGTAATTGAAAAATATTTTCATTAATTGTTTGAAAATCTCATTAAGAAGAATATTTTCATTCCTCTTTAGTGATTACCGTTTCAGTTATTTGTTTGCTTATAAGGGGAAATATATGAAGACGCAGACAGAGAAAGAGAGAAAACGAACCCACGAGTGTGTGTTTATTTTAAATTCAAAAGAGTAATGAAGCCTCTACTTTCATGAAACTTTCGTAATGCTCATGCTTGGAATTTTGACATTAATATCATTTGTTGCAGATAATTTTGCTCGCAAATTATGTTATATGCTTGTGTTCAAAGTTCAGTTTCTCTTAAATTAATATCGTACTATGCCAGTCTAGGGAGAACACCAAGAAGTCTTTTTAATGTCTTTTATTCTGGAATAACTATATTGGCAATCACAAACACACAGACACACAAATAATGGAGAGTAAAATCATTTGTGTGTCGTGGAAAACCTATCAAGGAGTCATATAAGCCATCACCCAATATCGACAACGTCTTTCTCGTTTCCCGGTCCCCACTGCCGTTTGAACACTGAAGTCTCGTTCAGTCGCCAAGTGGAATTTTTTACAAAAAAAGATTCCATGTCTGCATGAAAGAAGAGAGTATGCTTGTGTAATATAATAATAGAGGAATGAAGCAATGAAAAGGAAAAAATTTTATCTTGTAGAACATTGAATAAAATGTGTAGTCTATCTCGAAACATTCCCCCTTCAACTTTCCTTAAAACTAGACTTTAAGATTTCCAAACAAAGCTCTATTTATGGTCATCTTCACTGGTTCATCAAAACTTAAAACAACTGTTAACATTCATTTTTAAATTAAGATTATGTAGATCAGAAGTGAAATTTATTTGCGGCAAATACTCATATGGAAAATTCTGGATTTCTAAATATGTAAAAAATAGCAGACAACTATAAATTTTCGTGCATAAAAACAAATGCTTTAGCTGTTTTTATGTTGAAAATAATTTTTATTACTACATATAATGTTCTAAGCAATAATAAATATTATAATATCAATAGTCGTATTTCAATAATTTGTTCAGTTATAAAGAATTTTTAAATCTGCAAAATTATCTGAAACTCGTAATGGTTAACCAAATTTATTGGGAGAAAAAGATACCCAAGCAGCAAAAGATCGTCGACTATTCATTGGCCAAACATCGCCCCACAGAAAGTGCGTGGTTGGGGCGAGATCGTCGACATTGATCATGGTACCCGGCGGAACGCCGCGCGATGATCGCCGCTGTGTGTTTCCGACGAATTTGCCGATCATTTTCCAACGTGTATTATCACGGGCGACTTTATACCAAGCATTTCGCGATGTGTTTTAGCAACGGGCGACCCAATACCAATCATTTCCCCATGTATTTAGCAACGGGCGATAAAAATCATTAGACGTTTTATTTCTGAACACTTGCTGGTGTCAAATTGAAATATTAGTTTCTTGCTTATCCAGTTTTCTCAAACTTTATAAACTAGTGTCATAATATTTATCCTATTGTACTTTCAAAATTTTGTCAAATGACTGAAAATATAAAATATTATTTTGAGTAGTTTACTTTTCTTTTTCACCTATGAATAATTTTGTTTATTACTTATTTTGATAAATTTAAAATTCAATAAAACACTTGATTTTGATAAAATGACATTTTTATTTTAATTTTTCTTAAACTTTTTGACTATTATTGTAGAATATATTTTAGTCCAATCTCACCCTATAAAATTATTAAATGACATTTTTTTTTTTTTTTTACTATTGCTCTTTAAGAAAAAAATCAACAAATGTTAAAATTATCTGAAATAATTTTAAATTTGATCACCTGCACATCTATCTATACAGAAGATTTTTTTCCATCTTTTTTAATGTCTATTTATTTCCATTGTTTAATGCATGTGAAAAAATGTTAACATAATCATAGTTTCAATTGTATAATTAATCAGTATAATTTTACTGATATATATAATACATCTACTTTTAAATTTCTAATATTGCCTATATCACCTGTTAATTTTAAAAGTTATTTCACAAAAATTCAAAACAGAGAAAATATAATTCTAATTAAAAAAAGTATTTTCTTTACTGTATACCTTTGTATTGCTTAAAGTGAGCAATAAATAAAGAATTACTAAAAAATCATGCTCCTATTCTTATTTTAACATATTTTGAACACCCTTCCCCCCTTTTTGAATGCATTGGTTAAAAATTGTGTAAAATACTAAATTATGTAATTCCTAGTATATGTTTTTCAATAGACAACAATTTGCAAGCACAAATTAATAATTTACTTCAAATTTCTAATATTTTCTTGATCCATGTTAGTTAATTTGGTTTTTTGGCGCAGGAACCAAATTTGATTTATGATTAACTCTGAATATTTCACAAAACTCCCATACCCAAAAATTTAAACACTACTTTCAATTATGCAAAATTTGGATTTGATGATTTATGGTGTCGTAAATTACTGAAACCGAAAAAGTACTCTAGAGCCCATATTTGCAAAAACATTAAAATTTGAAGAAAAATAAAAGCTAGGAAATGTAAGGAATTTTATATCCTATAATTTGATATAAGCTTGTAGTATGAGAACAGAGAATATTCAAGAGGATATTCTTAAAGATATTCAAGAAAAACTTAAATGGAAAATAGAAAACATCGCTGTAACATCAGTACCGATGTTCACAGAGAATGTTGTGAAATTCGAAAGACAAATTTAAATCAAGGATAGTAGGCGTTAAGTAAAAGAAAAATTACCCGAAAACATAGGATCTCAGGCAACATTTATTCAGTGAAAACAGCAAAAACTGATGTCGAAAATACAATGAGTCTGGCGAAGAGAATGGCCTTATGAATGCGAGGATTAGGAACAAGGTAGTCGAGAAGAAGCCTTCTCGTTTGTAAATATTTCCTGCGTTCGAAAAAATAAATAAAAGCAGCAAGCAAGTATTCATTAATGAGCATTTTCAGAATTGATGGTTGTTAAACTTCATTCGCGAACAACAAATCAGATTTCACGAATGCAATTAAAATGTGCTGGTGTTCCATTATGCATTAAAAAAAATTCTGGTGTATAATTGTCTGTGTTCCCTGCAGTAAATCCAGAGGAACGTGCTGGGAGAAACAAGGTACTTTGTGCAGCTAAGGCGTTCGTTCATAAGCAGGCTTCATCTGAGAATAAAACTTTAGCAGAGAAGTGTGCATCTTCTTGTGTGGCATCAAGCATCCAGCGTGCGAACTCCACACAATTTACGATTTTCATTAAAAAACGTTAGCTGCGACCCTATGTTTTCTGGTAATTTTTCATCTACTTTACGCCTACTATCCTTGCTCTGAATTTGTCTTCCAAATTTGACAACGCTCTATGGGAACATCGGTACTCATGTTGCAGCGATGTTTTCGGGTTCCCATTTTAGTTTTTCTTGAATATCTTTGAAACTCCCTTGTTCTCACATTGCATGCTTATATTAAATTATAGAATATAAAATTCCTTACATTTTATAGATTTTATTTTTTCTCGAGTTTTAATATTTTTGCAAATATGGGTTCTAAAGTACATTTTAGGTTTCAGTAATTTACGACCCCCTGAATCATCAAATCCATATCTTACCAGCATGGAAAGAAACTGTTAAGAATGTACTTTCACTTTTAAAAAATTCATAGTTGAAACAATATTTGTTATTTTTTTATTAATTTTTTACAGTTTCCAAAAGTTCTCCGTCTTCCTATATTTTTGCGATTTTTACCTACTAAACGCCGTTTGGGACCGCAAGTTTACTGTTGATTCTTTATCCTCTAGATGCCTACTATCACCCCCCCCCCTGAATTTGTCGGTTGATTTTGGCAAAACCTTGAATATACGTATAACTGAATCTTCTGCTACAAATAAAGAATTATACATAAACATTTCTTTTGGATCACTTTTTCTTTTTGATCAGATTTGATGAACCTAAAAAACAATTACAATATTGATTGAGCTTTCACTTCTTTTGAAAATACAAATAAAATATTTGTTGACAAATGGAGATGTGCAATTAATAAGCAAAAGTCTTATAGAACTTCATAAATATGATAATATATCGTTATGATATTGGACTGTGTAGGCAAATTTTATAATAATGTTTAGGATAATAGAGAAAAATAAAAATAACTTAAAATAATGGAAGTAAAATTTTGGTTACTGTTTTATGAAATGTAAAATAATTAAAAACTATTCATAAGGTGTGTTTCAAATTTTTAGGGACGCCATATAAAAACATAAAATCGGAATAATTTTTACCTAATATCTGTAAAAACTTCTTTGAAAAACTTGAAAAATTAAATATAATAAAAAAATCTAAAATAATTAAATAAATATCAATGCTAATAAAAGAAGAAAATAGAAAAAAATGCCAAATTTGTGTTTCAAATTTTTAGGGACAGCTAGATGAGATGGTATATAAATTCAAGTTAAATCTTTATTATTGCTCATTTTCATTTACTACCAGTGGTTTTAATAACTTAAAAAGCTTATATTGAAAACATCCACGTTAGTACTTAATTTTTTGCCGAAGAAATATAGCTAATGGCAAATGGTTATCAGATCTTGAAAAAGTCCAAATAAAGGCTTATTACAACGAAAAAAAGTCTTTGAGAAATATTGCAGCCCTCATAAAAAGTTCAAAACGTGGTATGGAAAATTATGTGAAGCACCTGAATGGGAAATCAACTGCCATTCAAAAACGAGGACCTAAGCCAAAGCTCGATTCACGTACCCGCAGGAGAATTATTCAGAAATGTATAAATGGAAAATCATCAGTACGAAAAGTAACAAAAGAATTGAAACTGAGATGTTCTTACACTATTGTTTGGAGGTCAATCAAGAGCAATAAAAACATGAAATATGCGAAAAAGGCTTGTAAACCACCACTTGCCAAACAACACAAATTACAACGTTTATCCTGGGCAAAGGAATACATTCATTTCAAAGATAAGTGGATAGAAGTCATGTTCAGCGACGAGAAGAAGTTTAATCTAGATGGCCAGACGGTTGGAGATATTCCTGGCATGATCTAAGAAAAGAACCAGAGATTTTCTCCAAAAGACAAATGGGCGGTGAATCTGTTATGATTTGGGGAGCTTTTAGCTTCAATGGTACATGCGAACTGGCATTTGTGAATGAAAGAATGGATTCTGATCGATACCAAGAAATGTTACAAACACATTTACTTAATGCAGGACCTGAAATATGTGGTCCAAATCGGACTTTTCAACAGGATAATGCATCTATCCACAGCTGAAAATCAACAAAAAAGTGGTTTAGAGATAACAATGTGACAGTTATGGATTGGCCAGGTAGAAGCCATGATCTAAACCCCATTGAAAATCTATGGGGTATTTTGGCAAGAACATTTTATGAAGGAGGGCGCCAATTTCATTCTAAAATGCAACTTCAACAAGCAATAAGGGATGCTTGGTATTCTCTGGGTCCAACACTTCTTCAGAACCTAATATATTCCATGCCAAACAGAATATATGATGTCATCAGAAAAAATGGTGCTAATATTGAACGGCAAAAAAGTTTAATTTGAAGTTTTGAAGCTGTTAATTCCACTGTCCCTAAAAATTTGAAACACAAAATTTGTGCTACTCTTTTGTTTAGTTATTTCAAAGTTGAAATTTATTTGTTTAATCTTTATTTCTTTAATCTAAATTATCTTACAGTATTTATTTTTGTTATTTATCTATCTTGTTTCAGAAATTAATGTCAAATATTTATTATTTACGCTTTTATTTTCATTTTTACTGATGTCCCTAAAAAACTGAAACACACCTTTTTAAGTGTAATCAAAAATGTCTACATAATCTCAAGTTTTAAAGATTTTTTTTTTAAATTTTACAATAAATATATTCTGCTAGGCATTTTTTTTTTTTGCCTCATGTCAAACTAAAAATAATTACAGAAATGTTATTGCATTACCAAAATATAAGAATGTTATTTAATACTCTTTAAAATTTCTTTCATTTGAACATTTGAAACTGTTAACAAAAAAAATTGTAAATAAAAGGGAAAATTAACTAAGCTAACTAGAATTAAAGTCACTTAAATTGTCATTCTGAAAAAATAATCAGGGTGCCATTAAAAAGATTATTCAAAATATATAAAGAAAAATTAGAGTTGTACAAAACAAAATTTATGTCTTTCTTATTAAGGAGAAAAAGTTTTCATATAAAAAATTTAGAAATTCAAATTAACCTACTTGTTGCAATGTGGTAGGCTTGAATGACATTTTGAAATACATTTCATTGCATTTTTCATGCAATGACATTTCATATTTTGGCACTTTGTTTAACACATATATTTGACAAATTATTGGCTGCTTCCACTGGGCTGAGCAATTGTAACTTTTTTTAGGAATTTCATGATCTGGAATATCTTCAATTCTAAGCAGGTTCTTAAGGCATAAGTGAATTGAGATCTCGTATTTTAAATTGCCTTCTGAAGTTCCATGTCGGTAGAAACTGTACTCTGTCACACGGATTATAACTGCCAATATATTGTGCAAATCAATGTGCTGCTTGTCAACTTCAGGAATATGAACTCAAACAATAGTTTTCAAATAAACAGTCAGAAATTTTGCTTTGGCTTCTATTTTCTGGTTGATTTTAGAATTTATTTTACCTTAAATTTCATTTTAATTTTTGTAACAAAAGGTGCACAAAATTTCAATTTCATTGAATCGGAAATGTATTCCATAATTTGCTGGGTTGACATTTAGCATTCTATTGAATTATTAGAAAATGTATGAAATACGAATTGTTTCATACATTGCAGACTAGTTTTAGGCATTATATTCAATGTCCAGGCATTCTATAAAATGTTAGATTTCATATTTTTCCATAGCGCATATAAAGTATTATACATATACTTTTCTTCAGGTTCAATTTCTGTTTTGGAGCGGATTTGATGAACCTACAAAACATATTTCTCAATTAGAATAATGATCGAGTTTTCACTTCTTTTAAAACAACAATAAAATATTTGTTGACAATTGGAGATGTGTATTTAACAAGCAAGTCTTATGGAACTTCATAGGCATGATAATGCTTTCGATTTGATAATGAACTGTGTAGGCAAATTTTATAATTATGTTTAGGATAATAGAAAAAAATAAAAATACCTCAAACTAATGGGAATAAAATGTATGTTACTATTTTATGAAATATGAAATAATTAGAAACTAAGAGTATTCAAAAATGAGTACATAATCTCAAGTTTTAAAGATTTTTTTTTTCTAAAGCTTACAATAAATATATTCTGCTAAGCTTTTTTTAGCCTCATGTTAAAATAAAAATAATTACACAAATGTTATCGTCATACCAAAACATAAGAACGTTATTTAATATTATTTTTTTAATTTCATTCATTTGAACATTTGAAATTGTTGTCAACAACAAAAAAAAGAAAAAAAGAAAAGAAATTGCAAATGAATAAAATTAAATAACTGCAACAATTTAAGTACAATCGAAATAAAATCGCTTGAAAAAATTCAAATAAGAAAAGAAATGAGGATAACTTAATTAACAAAGTAAAGTTTCAGCTTTTAAATGAAATAGAGAGATTAACAGAGGATCGTTAACTTAAATATTTACTCCGCTTTATGGTCACTTACACTTAATGCTAATAATATCACATGGAATTCCATGTTTCAGGTAATCAACAAATTCGGACGGTTTTAACAAAAGTAATCTCTTTTATTCACTATTTGGAATTAATATCATACTATTTACAAATATAGAATAATAAATAATTTGCATTTACCAAGTTTCTTGGAATAACTGCACAGGTTGCAGGATAGATTCCAAAATCCAAAACAAGCCAGGTGATTCATGGGAAATTCCTAAAATATATTCCCATAGTGCCATCTAGGAAAGACGACTTTTTAGACATCGTAGCGACTATGGGGTGATCACATTAAAACGACCATTTTCATAAAGTCGCCCCGATGAAAAGATGATATTCAGAGGAGAAAGAAAAAAATATGCTTAGAGTCCGAAATCGTCCCGTTAAAAAGGCGACTTTCAGAGGCGACAGAAAAAAAAATGGTCAGAGTCCAATATCGCCCCGATGCAAAAGTGACTATCGCGGAAACTGGCAAGTTTTAACCGAGTATTGCGACCATTGGCCAATCATTTAGCGACCACTCTTGCTGCTTGGGTAATAATAGATTAATAAACCATAACGTCAATTAAAGAAATGAACACTGGCATCCAGTAACATGAATTAAAATACCAGACACAATTGTTAACTATCTTTCTGCGTTTGAACTTCTGTTAATTAAAGTTTCAAAAAATTTTTTTATTGTCTTAAAAATATTTATAATTAACTTCTATTATAAGTAATATACTGTGTGTTCATGGAATGCTAATTAAAATTGAAATTACACATTCTAGGAAATTATTTTCATATTAGGGACTCAGTATGCATTCGTCTCTTCTAAATATTAGTTTATCTGAAAGATTCGGCAGCTTTTCAATAGTCTCTTTGCATCATTTTAAGATAAATTTATAGTGCTTTCAAGCCGTATTAATTAAATATACTACATTTTTAATTGAAAATTCTTAATTCTTCATTCATTCTTCTGTATTCATGAATGAAAAAATATATTCAAGTCAGAACAACATTATATTTTGTTATCGTGCACTTCACATTAAACACAAATAATTGCAATAATTTTAGATAAGACTTTTTTATTTTGTATATGAAGTTCAAATTAATTATTACTTAAAAATATTTTGATAGAAGATTTATATATTATCAAAAATTACAACTTTCTTGATTTTTATCAATGAATTTAATCAAACCCATATTTCTTAATCGTGCACTATAAACATTTTCCACTTTAAATAAACTGTTTAAAGATAAGCATTAAATTCTGATTCTTAAATAAGGTCTTTTTTTTAATCAGTTGATTAACATTTGAGATCAAAAGGGCAAGCTCATTTTTTTCCCATTTAGCATGATTTTGCGTGAAGTCAAGATTTAGTTTTTCAAATATTTAACGTTCTTATTTCTTAGTTAACGTAAGTTATTTCTTAGAAAATATTATTTATTTATGCATTTGTTTTATTTTAATTACTATCTCTTTCATTAATTAATCATTAACTATTTATTCAAAATTAAAAGCAAAGATTTCAGAATAATTTTTCTATATTAGTAACATATAATTGTGTAGTGAAAAAATTGAGATATATTTGATAACAAGGAGTAAAAATAACGACGCAATGTTATATAAAGTTTCTTTCAAAAACCAACAGTATAAAAACATAAATAATAATTAGTAATATAGAAACACTGTAAATGCAAAATTTCCCATTGTTTACAGAAAGTGTTGAGAAATAACGGTTTCTTGTAATTTTAGTGAAAAATCACATTGACAGAGTGAATCTTGTGAAAAATGGTTTCACTACAAATGAAAAACGAAACACCAAGCATTCTGTTCCGAGGATTATGATCAAGAAACTGTCTCAGATCCAGAAATCGATTCCTTCCCTGTATGTTAACCTCATTTCTGAAATAAATGGAGCGGGAGACTTCAGGAATTTCTCCTGAGATAGATTTGGGTTAGATGTAAAGCCTCAACTATTCAAAATTGTACCCTTCGAAATGTAATTCTCAAGAGATATTTAATTAAAATTGATATATCAGAGTATTTTAGTGCCAATAGTTCTCACAAATTTATCGTTTAATGTAATGAGGAAGTTTATTATTAAGTGTCTGCATATTGTCGAAGTAACATTGTACCGGTAAATTATGTGATCATATTAAAAAAAAAATGTTTAGGATAAGATGTAGAGAATAGTATGAACAGTAACTTAATCTGCAAATTGTTTAAATATATATGAATTTTCATAATTATGATAAACATGGATTATGTCATTTAAACATAATTATGATTAAATGACTCAAATGAATACGTCCTGCTTTCGATAATCCCTAAAAATCATTAACTAAGAATTTTAAGAATATTTTAGGTCATTATATTATAGATAATGATAATATGGCGCTTAATATAATTACCCAAAATACGGAGATATTTACTTTATATAATCATTTTGATTATTACTTAGTTTTATATTGTTACATTAATTGTTTCATTCTATGTAAAGTAATCACGATTCAAACAACTTACAAATAAAATATCCATAACCAATGAAATGTATTTCGATTCCAAGTGATTGCAGGAAACGGAAGCTACCCATAAGGCATTAGAATTGCTTCTGACCTTAAAGAATAAGATGAATAACAAAAAAAAATTGGAAGAAATGTACATTTAGAGTTTTATTACTGAAACTTGATAAATTTATAATTAGACAGTTCAAGTTTTACAAGTTTGTAGATCGTGATCAATTTCACTGATTTTTTACACAATTAGCACCTTGCCTTCGAAAAGAAAAGAACTGTACTTTGAATGAAAATTATTTGGATAATCTACTTATCATTCATGGAATATTTCAATAACAGTGCTTTGAAAGAATGGCAGCATTCATGAGATCGTGAGATCAGGAATACTATGAGTTCAATTAAGAACCAGCAGATACAAAAAGTCATTGTGAGATGAAATGAGAACCAGCAAGTACAAAATAATTACTTCGAAATAAAAATTAAATTTTCGATTTATTAATCATTACTTGGCAAAATTCCTCCCTAAGGAATCCACCATTTTAAAAAAATTTTACTCATTCATTCTCTTAACATAGCTGCTTCTATTCCTGTGATACAAATAGTGCATGGATAAATCCGTATCACCGTTAACTTTGAGAATGGTAGTACAAATTTGCATCAATAATCCATTAAGACTTCATTCCTAACATGAAGGAACATATCTTTCTGACTTTTATTCATTACGTAGATATTTTAACTTCCCAGTCCTTCTACATACTTTCTTAGAGATTTAAAACAGCGCAAACCTGTATTTGTATCTCAACTGCAGCCAAAGCAAGCCTATGCAAATAGTCGGCAGCGCAGATTACAAGTCTTCCATGAAGGTAGTAAATCTGTAAACGGTAAAACATCGAAATAAATAAGTTCTGCCAGTAAATTAAAAAGAAATATTTGCAGGGATGCTAGTGTGATTTTTTCTCATGAATGGTAACCGTTTTTTCCTTGCCATATTTGAGATATTTTGTTTTGTTTAAATATTTTTCCAAAAATGCATAACCTAACGGCTATGGAAGACTAAATATAATACACATACACCCAATAATTATCTTTACAGAGGTTTTTGTAATATATAATTAGTATCTTTATACTCATCGCATATATTTCAGTTGATTTTGTATTGATTCTTGAAATTTCGTTTACGTCGGGAATGATAAAATATATTTCTTCTATTCGAAATAATACCCGCCCTATTCTCTTCTAATAAGTACATTTAATTGGTGTTTTAATAGGTTATGGAGTGAGGAGCAACTTAGGTCCAAAATGACTTGTTGGCAAGGTTTCGACTTCGGGCTCAAATCTCAATTCAAAAAAAAAAAAAACGTGTAAGCGGGCTTGATACGTGTCAAATTCATCGGGGACGAATATTCACCTACTGATGTGATGCGGAAGACTAAATGGGAGAAACCTAATTCCATTGTTATCCTCGTTATCTGATGGCTGTTACATTCCATTCCAGAAGAAACTATTTGTTTCTTTTAAAAGAGACAGTAATATAATTTGTTAGCGCGCTTTTCTCCATCCCGTCTGATCACGTGACTCAATGTAATCATGTGACTCGATGTAATCATGTGACGCAATGCGTTGATGTATATTTTTTCTCTGTTCTGTGTTGTGTTGTAATAAATGTGTGTGTCTAACATGGTGTGGTTATTTTGAGGGGATATATAATAGAGATAATTAACAACATGAATGTGGTGTGAGGAGAAAATAATATGGTCCGTCGATGTGTTGTGTGAGGAGTTAACAAAATTAATAGATTAAAGATAGAGAGTAACCTAAGTTTATAATTTTAATTATTCCGGTACAGATATTGTTTTAATGCTACGTTTTCAGTAAAACCCAAACCCCGAAACCCCGCTATGTTTTGGGAGTTTTCCGACAACCTGAATCTGCATCTCTATAAATTTTTATTTTATTACCAAATATTTAAAGTGTTTATATTGCAATTATTGGTAAAATATTTACAATAGAATGATAAAATGCTTGATGTATTCGCGTAGGCAGGTGATATTTCATAATTTTTTTAAAATAAAGTTTATCCCCGATGATGCGTTTCTTGGATCTAAACAACTTCAAGATATTGTTTCTTGTGGCACCTGTTGGGATGATAAAATCGACAGTTTTCACCATTAAGTAAAAGCATAAATTCTTCTGATTTTTTTTCCATTAAGAGAAAATATATATGTATATATATAAATTTTATGTTTATATATAACTTTACGTTTGCATCACTTGTTACTTTATAGCATATATACATCGCATACTGTTTTAGACGACACTTAGCAAAATCGCTCGTAGCACCAATGTTATCAATGCTTTGTTTTGATTTATTTTTAGTACTAATCTATGAATATGTGTTTTCCAGTATCATTTGTGGAAGAGCAAATTTACTATATAGAGATTTTTTTTTAATTTTTTCAGCTTTATTAATTTATTTTTTATTCTGATTCTTTTAAGATTTGTTTCGAACAACTTGTCGAAAAGAGCTGATGGCATCCCTACTAAGCGACTGTATTACAAATTATATTCTAATTTTTTCAACCTAAGATTGTTGCTACCAGTATATATATTCCATTAAATTACCGTAATTCCCTGAGTATATTATGCCTCGGCGAATTATACTCCACAGTCTGCTGAAATTATTTTCAGGCTTAAAAGTAGCACCTGTGGATTATACTCCACAGTGGGTAATACACAAGAAGTTATGACAATATTTGAATAGGAATTAGGTGGACTTATGGTACTTTAAATCTGCATACCTCTTTTGAGTCTCTTAATTATGCATTCTTTTCCCGAATGTAATTATTTCCAAAATGCAACGAACTGTATTCCCGGTTAATGTAATTCTTAAATTCATAAAACAGACTTTTCAAAAAAGCCATTTGTATTTTAATTTCTTTTCTTTATATAATAACTGTAATGTAGATATTGTATATTTAATGTCTATATTTGAGAAAATACTAGTGGGCAATAAATAACGCTTACAGCTTTGATTGATAGCGGATTTCAGTACTCTTATATATCTAAATAAGCAATAGAAAACTTAGGTATTAAATCAAATAAGAAAATAAAAATGCAACATATTTTTCGGAGGAAAGAAAACAAAAACGCAATTTCATGATATGTTAGAATTAAAAGTTTCATCACTCGGTGGTTCATTTTTTTTTCTAATAGTTTCTATGTAGAAAGAAAGATTTGTGGCAGTGTGCCAAAATTAACTGATCATAACCTCATAAACCAACTAAAACAAAAAGGGATTATTTTAGCTGACATGAGAAATAGTGATTGTGAAATCAATTTATTACTGGGGGGAAGATGTAATCGGAAGATTGTTTATGAATGAATCTGTCCAAATAGACTCCGGTTAGTCTATAATTAATACGCGGCTAGGAAATTTGTCAAGGAGAAATATATATATATATATATATATATATGTGAAAAGTGTAATGTAAACTACGATATGACCTTAAGTGCTCTTTGTTTGTTTGTTCAAAAAGCTTCGATAAGCGAATTATGGGATCTTGAAACTATTTGAATTAATGAACCAATTGAGAAGATAAATAAAAGTAATGAGCAGTTGAAAGCTTTAGAGTATTTTCAAAACAATATGAAAATTTTATCGGATGGCAGATACGAAGTTTACCCTTTAGAGAAAGCGCGAGTGAATAAAGAGCTAACCTTGAAGAGGCATAAACGAATGTGTGAACGCACTAAACAAACGGATCTTCTCGATGATTACCATGCGGTATTTAATGCGTGGAAAGATTTAAAAATAATAGAAAAAGCTGGAAGTAAAACAAAAACTTATTTTTTGCCGAATCGACCAGTGGTTAAAAATGATGATATTACTACAAAAATTAGACCAGTGTTTGATGCTTCCGCTCGAGAAAGCGGAAAATTTGTGAATTAATACACAGGTCCAAATTGAACTGAAAAAATACCGGATATTATAGATAGGTTTAGAAGTTACCCTATTGGAATTTCTGCAGACATTGAAAAGGCTTTCCTTCAATTAGGGTTTGCTCCCGAGTATCGAGATTTTTTGAGATTCTTTTATCCTAAAGAAGACGAAGAAATTATTTACCAACATTGCCGTGTAATTTTTTGGGGTATCATCAAGTCCTTTTCTATTAGCTGCGGTTTTGTCAAACTTGTTAGAAAATGCACCTATAGAATATTCTGAAATTATTAATAAATTTCATTTTATGTAGACTATTGTGTTACTGGGATAAATAATGTAAAACAACAGGAAGAATTTATTGAAAGGGCTAAAGAAGTTTTATTACGCAAAGTTAAGAATAATTATGTTTCTAAAAGTAGTTGGGTTGCTAAACTTTTAGGAATTTTGTGGGATCTGGATAAAGATACTTTAAAATGCAATTTAAATCTAGACAATTTTATGGAAGTGCAGCAAGCATTTATGAAAAGGTATCTATTGAGTGGTATTTAGAAAATTCTTGAACCGATTGGTCTACTAATTTCTGTAACTTTGCCTCCTAAACTTTTAGTGCAACAAACTCGGAATCTCAATTTAAATTGGAATTCTATTTTGCCAGATGATGTTATTAACTCTTATAAAAAGTGGCCAAAAGAAATGAATGTTTTAAATGATATAGAAATTCCTCGTTATTTTAAAATCAATGATACAACTCGGATGCATGTATTTGTCGATGCTTGCAAAGAAACATATGCTACATGTATATTTTTAAGAAGATAAACTTCGGAAGGTGTGAAGATTTTTCTTGTGAGAGCTAAATCGAGGGTAGATCTCCTTAAAACAGTAACTATTCCTTGATTAGAATTAATGACATGCTGTATTGGTGCCAGGCAATACTGTTTTTATAATTACTCTTTATTTAATCTTATTCTTTTTAATCCAATCAAAAATGTAAAATTATTAACCTGGGTAACTTTACCATCTAGGTATCTTGTCTCAAATGCTTCTTATTCTTTTCTTTTTGACTTATATATGCATTTTTTAAATATTTTGTAGAATTTTCTTGTTTAGCATAATTTACAAGGCGCATAGATCTACATATGATATTTAAACAATCTTACCATTAGAAATGATAGTTCTAGGGATACAGGAAAAGCACAACAAAAGCGTTTACAGCAACATAAAAAGAGGCTCAGTTCCACAGTTCCTGCATGTTGTTAGATTCCATTCCGACCCTCCATCAGTAAGCTAGGATAGAATGTTGAAAAACTATAAATGATGGCAACATATATCTCTATCTTAGGAGAGAAACTTGGGCTCAATTTTTGAGAATAAAAAAAATCCATCTATTTTAAATTCTATTAATTATTATGAGCTTGAGTATTAAACACAATAAAACTTTCATTCATACAATCCCAGAAAATGTATTTAACAATGTTCAACTAATTAGTGTACCATTAATATATTTTAAGATTAAAAATATATCCAACTTTAATGAAGATTATTATCTTTCCCCAATATTCAGTGAAGATGAAATTTTGGCATTATCGTTTTAAAATAGCAAAATAAGTTTAATTATATTAAAATAAAGATTTATCCAACTAATTTATACAACGAAAAAAGCCATTGTAATAATATATGCAAAGAAAAACAATTTACCTCCCCAAACTGAATTTGCAAAAAAAGTCAACTTTCAACCTTGTTACTGTCCCCGGTCTTGTCTACATTGTTAAAAATGTGAAAAGAAAATGAACAAAAATAAGCCAAGAATTTTGGAATGTGGAACTAGAATGGTATTTTCCAGCTTTTAGATAAAAATATTCTGGAGAAGAAAAGATAATTTTTCTCTCCAAAAAATATCTTGGTTGACGAAAGATTCTAAATCTTTCGTTTCCACCTCCAATCAAGTGAAAAATATACGCCCTCCTAGTTGTCTTGCGCTTTCTCTTTTCATTAAATCTTTCAGGCAGATCCAACTATGAAATATCACTATTTTGCATTGGATAGCAGGGGGTAAATGTGTCAACTGTTGGAAATGATTAAAGACAAGAGGGAGGTCAATGATGGACTATCGATTTTTCTTTGAAAAAGGTTTCTGAGGCGGGATTCGCATAACGACCTGACGTATATCCTCTTTTACGCTATTTCTGAATATACGAAGAATTTGGGATTTAGATTTCTGAGCTACTTTTGTTAGCTTACATCTTTCCCCATTCATGCAGTCTGCATGTCTCTTCATTTTACTCATGAAGCTCTATTATTAAAATGATATCAGATAGAATAATGATGCTGAAATCTTTTCATAATTCACAAAGTTGAACTTTATGTTGAATTGGTATTATGAATTGATATTTGCTTGCAAGCACATATAACAAGAATAAGCAAAAAAAATGAAATCATTTTTGTTTCAAAATATGGGCTTTTCATATGCTGCCCTAAGAAGCCAGTTTTCACTTTATATACAGTTGTCAAAAAAAATACAACTTTATATCTTGAATATTGATATAAATTATAATACATCCCGTCTCAACAAGATTGTTCTTGATGGAGATGGTTCGAAAAAGCAGGTTTAGTCAGAACGAGAAACTAATTAATCGATTTCATTAACTGCTATATCGAAACTTGACCATTTCAGAAATTGATTTGTCGATTTTCAATAATTCAAACCAGCAAAAATTTTCCTTATATTTAACAAATTCTAGTATCAAAATTCACAATAGTCCTTTACATAAAATTAATTTTATTTGGTAAAATCTCCGCCAGGAAAGAAATAATATTCTAAGGACAATATATTATGAAAATCTCAGTTTTTAATTGCAAAACATTCTCTTGCTTTTTTAAAATTGATATCTCGAGAAATTATTTAAATATGATTAAGACCGATATTTAAATTGGGCGTTCTTTTTTTAAATTAATTTTTAATGATAAAATATAATAAATTTTAAATAATTTATTTTTATTGAAAATCTGAACATTGCATCATTTTTTATGTAATCCAGCTTATATAGTTAATCCCAACCGAATGACATATCATTAGCACTTTATAATTTTTGTGATGAATGAAATTCATTTATCCACTTTTATTTAATCCATTAGTCGCGGTCAGTGCTCCGGCAATTCCAATGCTTTATCAAATCCATTTTGCACACTTTATTGTAAAATGTAAAAATTTCACACTGATACAATTCACTTTTTTGACAATATGATTAAACATCTGTCAACAATAAATGTTTTTTTATTTATGAAGTTGTTCATTAATTTTTTATAATAAGAATATTTTCTTTAACTCGGGACAATGATATTTGTGCACATATGCATACATGTATGATTCTGAGTTTTCACGATTAGTTTGACATGAGAAGCTCCATTTATAGTAATCTTTTAACTCTCGAAATTTTATGAAAAATGCATAAACATTTATTTGTGATCTAACTTATCCGAAAAAAATATTCAGCAAATCAAATCATTATATCTAATGGTATAATTTTGGAATATTTCATATTTGCGAATACACAAACTGAATACGCTAAATAACTCCATTAATATTTCCTCCCTAGCAACGCAATATTTCTTCCATCTAATCTATCCTCGAATAAACCGGCTAATAAATTTTCAAATAAATATTGAAAAAAGTGTAAAGAATCTGTAGTATATTAATAAAATTCTTTTGTTGAATACTAAAAAATAATTTTTAATGATGTTGGCATTTATTAGTTTTGTCCCGTTTCTTTCAAATAATTTTGGCTGAAGGCATTTAAAATAATGATAGTTGTCATCATATAAGTATAAATAGTGAAACTGTTTTAATGTTTTCTAAGAAACTAGATAAAGAAAAATTCAAACAATTAAGCAGCATGATCTATCATGAAAGAAAAAAAGCTTTAAAAATAAGAAAGGATTTTTTTCAATCTATGATACGGGTGCACTAGACACTGCCAATCGAGAACGAATCTGAGAACCGTTAAGTAAAATATGGTTTGGAAAAAAAACCTGTCAATGAAATTCGCTGACTCCAAAATTGACGACAAATCGCTCCAAAGGAATGGATAACATTTCGAAGAGCAGGGATAAAAATCTTTGCTGAACTAAATCGTATAAAGATAAAAGCCTCAAAGTATTACCATATTTCACAACAAGTACTCAACGAGTTCTAACAGATTGTGTGCAATAAATGTTCAGCCCAGGAAGGCCATGAAATGGTTTTTACCACCCACCCTACCCAATCACTTTGAGTGTCAAAGAAGTACCGATTCCGCGAAAAAAAATAACTGGAAAGAATGAAAAAAGAAAAGAAAAGTTGCGAAAGACTCAGACCGTCCAGGAATGCAGGAAGGAAAAAAAATGGTCCAGGGTTTGTCGCCATCGAATATGGCAAGGGCAAAAGATCTAAGAAGGAAAGGCGTGAAGTAATTTTTATTCATTTAATCTGTCAAGGGGGCGTTAAGTCTAAGAAGTACCCGAATTTCATTGGAACAGCCGAAAGGCTTATTCTGTTGGAAGCTGTTCAATTTCCAATACACTTCAACCGGATTTGCCACTTCCAGAATTCTTCAGCGGAAAATTTTCTTGCATAGAATTGAAAAGGACCAGAAGCCTGAAACGATTTCTCATTCTATTGAAAATGCGTCCCCTCAAATCACTTTTAAGTATCACTTGCCACTTGCGAACTTGCTTTCGTACAGTAAACTGTTGTTCAAATAATGAAGCAGTTTCCTATTTATTTTTATCTATTGTCTCTATGATTTTTCTAAAAATGGAATTCGTTTTTGAGGAAGAAAGTAGTTATTGCTTTACATTTTGATGCAAAGAATATATTTCTCTGAGTTAATAATATACCTTTTTTTTAGAAAAGAAGAATATACAAACATATTAATTTTAATAATGTCGTATCAACGGCATGAATTTCGTTAATACGTTTTTTTAAAAAAAACTAATATAGCTTTATATTAAATATGTGGCATTTTTTAGTTATATTAAAAACGAAGATTTTTGTAATATTTATTATTCGTTCAAAAATAAGCCATACAAAAATCAAAATCCTTGCTGTATGATAAAGATATGAACTAACTAAAATCAATATAAAATCTTTAATTAGATTTTCTTATTTTTTTAGTTATTGCAAGTTACTATCTTGCCATGTTAAAATGCTTCACGTAATGCTTCATAATAAGAATGCATCAATATCACTACTACTACTACTACTAGAACAAAACTTTCACTGACTCCATTCAATTTTTATCAAATAAAAATTGAAATAATAATAATTGATTCTAATGAGTTTAACACATGTTTTAATCGTTATTTTGTCAATATCTGAATATTTTAATAATAATTGTTACAAAAAACAATATTTAATTACAAAAACATGAAAAATTGCCGAACGTTTATTATACTAATAAAAACGAATTTCCATATAAAAAGAGCCTATTTTAATGAACCTAATTAAAAATAGTATGGTAAAAAATTTAAGCGTAAAACGAAAAACCTGTATATGTTGAAATACTTGCAAATAATATATTGTCATGGATATTCTTTTAAGTAACCAGTCAAATCAAAAATCAAATACACAGCTAGTTATGGATTAGTTTCTTCTGTGTTATGCTACTGATGTGAAAAATATTCATTATTTTTTATCGACAGTAAATTTAAGCATCCAAAAAAAGTTATGTGATGACGGTTTGTATCATAAAATTGTGATCACCCATTACGCGTTTACCATTTCAACGAATATTAATTTTTTTTTTAATTTTCAGAAAGAATTCAATATTTTATGGCTAGGTTTCCTTTGATTATGTGGTACAGTGAAATAAACTCTTTGGATATCAAAAGGATTTTAACTAAAAATAAAGGGACGATAATCCGCACTGTAGAATTTCCGCATTTCTATCAATCATCAAAAAAGCTCCATTTTTGAAAGTGATCCTGAGGATAGCTTTTCTCGTTTTTTTTACTGTTATTGATAGTTTTCTTTCCGAGAAAAGACGAAGAAACAAAACAGCGGCTTTGTTGTTTACTTGTCGATTTTGCTTATATAGACTTCAGTTGCCTTTTCTTTTTAGTGGAATTGTCACTCCATTTTATTTCTCAATTCAGAAGGGGTAAAACAAACTCTGAAGTGTCAACAAATGTTCTTCTTACACGAAAGAAATAAGCTGAAACAGAAATCCCCGTGTAAAAATAATGGATGATAACTCTTTAAAAAATCGCTGAATTACTAATAGAAAAGAATTCGAAGTATTAAAATTCACTATGGATCTTTGCAATCCGAGGTACGAGATTTTGTCATTCCAACTCTCAACATTTAATTTTCCTAAAATATTTTTTCTTTCTACTATTATCACGTATTTTATAAAATCTTCTACTTCGCCACTTAATGATTAATAGTTAACATATGATAAATGTATAAAGTCACATAGCTACGATTTTTAAACTGTATATTGGAAACAATTTTCTAGTGTCTTAAACTAATTACATTTATGCCAATATGATTAAAACAATTTTTCGAATGCAGTTAAGGTAAATTTTTACAAGTACATAGGTAGAAATAATAGCAAAGCAACTATAGTACTCTCTACCTTCAAATATTTTTATTCAGTAAGTCTTATGCTGTAAGAAAAAGATGATGAGTCTTAATTCAGCATTTTTTTTAAATGAATAACTGTTTTGTACTTAGGCCACTGAATACCAGTGTGAAAATGATGAAAAGACAGTAAGAGAAGAAAACCTGTGGAATTTCGCACGGCTGGTACAAAAGTAAGTTTTTGATTAGTTAGTAAAAGTAACTAATATAAATGGCGAAATTACTGTTCCAATTTTACAAAAAAATAACTGCATTACTTTAAAATCATTTACTTTTAGTTTGTTTTAAGAAATATCAGAATTGGCAAACATATATTTTTGAAATGTGTATAAGATTTATTTTTTACTATATAAAAATAAGTGAAGTGCATTTTACAAGAGAAGTTTTATATCAAATATTTATGCTTGCTATTGAGGACTATTCGAAATTACTCTATTAACCTTTTCAGGACTACGATATCATATAGGCGAAGAGCCTTTTCGTCACTATAGCCCCAAGATCAGGCCGGTGCGATTTCTATTTGGAACGCTTTATTTAAATTTTTAAACATTACTAGATGGCGGTTGTAGTCAGTTATAATTTTGAAGTATATCTAACAGAGTGTTGACCTTCAATATACGCTTTCGGCTCTGAGTTTTTATTTTTTACTTGCTCCGGGATTTTCAAACATGTAAGCAATTGCTCATGTTCGGCTCTTTCGAGAGGAGTGGGCATTTAGAGAACCTTGATTTATATTTTTTTCTGGGTTTTTGTTTATATTCTGACTAACTGGGGAAAGGATGGAATGCTTATTGGTTTATGTAAGAGGAACAGATTTGTTGTTTGGAGTTTCGGGATCGCTACATTGTATTTTAAATAATTTTGATCAGTTCTATTTTGTCTTCCCATTAGGAAAAGAGTGAAACACTATTAACAATCTAATTGTATGGCATTTAACCTTCATATGAGGGCAGGCATTAGTTTCTGTTTTGTGTTTCTAGATTTGATAGATTTATCGGTATAAACAAATTGCTCTCTGAAAGTGCACGTGTGATTTAAAGGGACTCCGGCGCTCTTGTTGATTGTTTTTTTATTATTATTGTTAGGAGAATATGGCAAGTGCGTTCAGATGTATGTTGCTGGGGTTAAGAGTGGAATATTATACAATTATTATATTTATAACTTTGTTTTCAGGTGTATAATAATTTTTTTTCGTGGGTGTAATTAAAAGTTGAATGTTTTGCTTATTTCATTCATTTATATTAATATTATAGTCTTTATATTAATGCATATTAGGTTGTAGTATATTACAAATGTTACTTGCAAAATTGAAGTCATTACATTAAAATAATAATTTTATATGAATTATTTTTTTTAAGTAGGCTTAACTGCGAAAACTGCGTGGGTCCGTGGTGACACTCCACTTCGGTGTGTTCGTTCTCTACACGCTGGATCTGAAGGGGTTAATAACGTGCTTTAAGGATGCTATGAATAGCTTGTTGAACATGGTTCGTAATTTTACGTTTGCATATACCTGAACAGAAACTTTCCCATTTAAATAGATTGTGGTTTTCTAATACAGCCTGTTCCTAATACTAAAATTTGAGTTCTATAGTAACATAGAGTATTTAACAGACACGTATCTCATAAAGAATTAAAATATACAAGAAATCTGTTCTAAAACTCATAACATTTTAATAAAGAACTTCTAGGAAATGTAACTACACATAAATGTCAATTTAGATAGTAATCGGCATTTGACAAATCGGTGCTATGCACATTGTGACAATGACACAACTTCGGATTCAAAAACGAGTGGTCATCAGTTTGAGACTCAATTTCACTAAAGTTCCAGCTTATAAGAGAGTCTCAAACACTGAAAATTATTCCGAGTGCGGTATCCTATCACTAGTGAATACGATTTTATCTTAATATACTAAAAAATCGAAATTTGTTGGACTTATTTATTTTCTAATTTTTAGTCTTTAATATATATTACACTGTGGATACTTACTGGATATTACATTACACTGTGACCTTCCATAAGGGACTTTCTCGAAATATTGGAGAAGAAACAAGAACTAACTTCTTCCATTTCAAGTGATTCATTTATTTAAAATCGAAAATTGGCTATTCAAGCACATCATAAGAGGCTTACAGAAGTAAGTATACAAGCAATTTAATTATTTTACAAAAAGATTCTTTTACAAAAAAAAGTAAAGTACTGAATGTATACAAGTGAGCAAAACCGAAATAAGTATATATACAACATACACAAATACGTATATAAACAAGCTTGCATACAAAAATACTTCTAAAAATAAAATTCCACCAAGAACTGAAAGCTAAAATTTCCAAATTAAAAACAACATTTTAAAAGAAAAAGTCAGAACAAACAAAAGATATAAAGCAAAAGTAATTATAATCCTAAAAAAACAGTTTTACATTAGGTGCATAATTGTTTAGGTGCATAATTTAATTTTTTTAAAGTTGAATTCATCCCTTTTATCGTAGATACCAACGATTCTTTTATCATTAGCAATTTCGATTTTTAAATCTAGAAAGGTAACTTCAAGTTGATATTTATTTGTTTCAGTTAGAATTAAATCTTTTGGATAACAATTAGTAACAATATTAGTATTACCTAAGTTTCTCAAAAGTAAGTCATAAATGTATCTCCAGCCGTTTATTAAATTATATTTAATTATTTTTTCTCATAATAATGTAGGAAAATATTGGCTAAAGCACTTGAGAAAGCTGTTCCCATTGGAATGCCCTTTACTTGTTTATAAAAACTAATTCCATTAAAAACATAATTTTCTGTAATATTAAAGTTGCATAATTCCAGCTAATTACTTTTTGTAATAAAAACCTTTATTTAATTATTCGTCATACATAAAAGTACAGACATATTTTCATTTTTCATGAGGCAGATTGGTGTATAAATTTTCGAAATCATAAGTATTAAGTTTATTAATGTTGTTATCTTTTAGAAAATCCAAAACTTCTTTGTTACTTTTAATTATAAAGTTATCTTCATCTTTAATTTTGTTCAGGATAATTTTTAAATACTTAAAGAAATGTTTTCCCGTATAGTAATAATAACTGCCAGTGCTACAAGTCACGAATCTGAATTTTAATGTTCTTTTTATGAAATTTAACTGCTGGGGAACAAATAAGGATAGTTTAGAGAGCAAGTCTTAATTTTAGTTTTTTTTTTCGCGAAAGCTAGCATTCTCTTATCTAATCCCCTTTTCCCTGTATTCTTTTACATATAAGTTGCGTTAGAGTTATATAGTTATATTCATTAATTAATAGTTCTCTATCATAATATTTACAAACTAAATAGAAATTATTTGCTGATTTATCTATGAATGAAATAACAGATTTTTCTTTTTAATTTTTTATTTCTTTTTTTAATGTTTTGCTATGATAAATCCCTTGTTCTTTATATCTGCCAATATCCGCATTCATTTTTCTTTTAATTTCCTCTAAAATTCTCACCTTCCATTCTCCGAAACCTTCCAGAAATAGGTTTTAATTTGGAATTTCTTATTGCTTACATTTTTTTTATGTTTTCTTATATATATATATATATTACTGCAAATGCATTCAGTACTGCAAAATCTGCCGTTAGCAAGACTTCTGTTGAGTACTGCAAATTAAAATGGTTTGACATTCTTGAAATCAGTGGATAAAAAAATTGATTTCTTCAAATGAGCCCAACAAATATTATTTACCAGTTGAAGAAATTTTTGATGTCATCGAAAGTGCACATGTGGTCATAGGACATGGTGGTAGAGACAGACTTAAAATTGAAACTTCAAGGAAATATGCTAACATAACCACTGAGATGACACAACTTTTTTTATCAATGTGTGAAATATGTCAACAGAAAAAGAAATATGATAAGGAAAGGTTTGGTTTCCAAACCTATCATTCACTCAGAAATGAATAGACGCTGCCAAGAGGATTTGATTGACATGCAATCTCCGGCAGATAATGAATTTCAGTTTATTATGGTTTACAAGTAACATTTAATACAATTTGTGTTACTACGACCACTTTAGAGCGGAAGAGTGGAAGAGGCTGCGGTGAAGTACTTGATATATTTTTGATGTTTGGGGGTCCCTGCATACTGCAATATGATACTAGAAGAGAGTTTCTAAATTCAGTTATAGAGCAGTATTCGCCAGAATTGAAGATTGTTCGTGGGAAACCTCGTCACAGACAGTCGTAGTGTTCGATTGAGAGGGACAACCAAGAAATAGAAAATATGTTGGCTTCATTAATGAACGATAAAACTACAAAGTGGTCCTATGGTCTTCGTTTTGTCCAATTCATGAAAAACAGAGCTCTACATTCAGGAATTAAACAATCACCATAGAAAGCTATATTTTGGATTGAACCAAGGGTTGGTATGACAACCTCAACTTGGCCATCAGATATTATAAAAACTATCGAGGATGAGCTTCAGAAACTTTTCGAAGATATGAATGCACAGGAACAAGAAACTGAACACATACTTGCTAAGAAGTCAACCTTATATTTTTCTAATCAGAGAGGAAGCCAAAGAAAATTTAATAAAGCAAGCCAAACGAATAAAAAAAAATCTCTGATACAACCCATCATGAGGTTGATATTGGAGGTAATGTTGTTGTTCCAATTTTCAGATGTTGATAGAGCAAAATCTAATTTTCGAAATCTCATTGGTGTAGATTCTAAATAATTTTATCAAATTTGATCATGCAGAATATTCCTTCTGTTAGTATTCTAATTTAGTATATTTAGTATCTAAGAATGAATGTCACAATCCGTAATCTTATCAGAAAAGTAAATATTCTAGTTCTCATTAGTCTTATTTCCACTCTAAGAATGAATTTTTCAATTCTATCTTTGTTCTTAATTGTTTGCTTTAACAAATTACTTTCATTAAAAATATGTATGCCAAAATAAAAACCATAGAAACGTAAATTTCTATAAGAAATACATTTTTTTATTTTTAAAATCTATATATTTTTATTTTTAGAGCAGTTATTCTTAGAAATCTGCTTTTATAATAAGCTTTAACTTTCATTGAATATCCAAAATGTATTTCTAGCGATTATGTTTATGCTTCATTTGCTTTATAATATTGGATGATTTTCTATATAAAAATATTATTTATTTACTTTTAATTACAATAATAAAATGGTGTTTAAAATCTTTTTTATTCTTTTCTTCTTATTTTTAGTATATATCATAACTCATAGTTGCTACTACTGTGGAATCTATAAATGGATATTTCTCAAATAAAATTTTACAGGGCACCAGCTCTGTGAAATCAATTTTCTTTTACATTTATATATTAATTGATAAATAAAGGCTCTAAAATTATTAAATATTCCAATGCCGTTGATTGCTAATAATCGTATAAAATAATGTTCTGGTACATGAAGAAAAATCAATTACAAAATTTCAATCCTGCAAGCATCAAACATATTAAGTTAAATCAAACCGTGTAAAAAAACAAATAATGTTATCAAAAAGCAATGCCATGTTAATATAAATGATTAACGCTTTTAAATTCTTATTATTTGTATTTGTGTATTATATTTTCCACTATAAAGATTTTAAAATTTAGAAAAAAAACTCTAATTAACTTATATTCTTTAGAAAATTTTCATAATTAGATTTAAATAGACTTTCCCTCAGGATGCAATGAGATTACGCACGTTTTTATTTTATTAGTAAAGACTGAAAGGCTTTAAAATGTTGATTATTATAAACAATGTTATAATAATCAATGTTACATTATTATAAACAATGTTACATTATTATAAACAATTGTTATTAAAATACTCAAACTGTAATGCTTTTTTTATAAATGTCAAAAAATATAATTCCTCTTCATATCTAGGCTAATTAATATTTTCTTATGCTTTTAATCTTAAACTCAAATTAATTATTTCGTATAAAACGCATCTCAGATTCATATTATGATTATACATAGTCATAAATCATAAGGTGACTACATACTGCTTTCAAAAAAGTGAAGGACATTTACTTTTTAACAAAGATTTCATTTCCAACTGCTTTCAAAAAAGAATCGACTAAAGTTCAAGAAGGAAAGTTGGGAAAAAGAAGAAAAATATAAAACGAAAGGAAAAGAAAGTATATCATAGTAATCATTGCGTGTGTCCGAAGCAGCACAGTCACTTCACTGAATGAATAAATCACTAATCCAGAATTTTCTCCATTGTCCGCTCTATAGTAAGTCTTCCTATATGATCTTTCAGGAGTGCTATTATTGCTATCTTCTTTACCACCCTCCTATCGAATAAAAGAATAATTTATAGAGATAGTATCTGGGCTAGTCTATCTTCCATCCGTGGTAGTCGAATGACGGTGGGAGCTTTATTTCCAGAACCATTTGTGTTCGAATGATGTAGAATTTCTACTACTTTCGGAGTTTTTCACTGGGCCGTGAATTGAAGTTGAACGCTATCTCTGACGAAAAGGAAATAATTGATGAAAGAGAGGGTAATTCTTATATTTTAACCTAGGAGTAATTGTGCAAAAAATTTGATGTCTCAAAATTTCATTCGAGAAACAATCAAAAACTCGCTGGAGTTATCAAATAGATGATGATGCAAAGGTACATGTACAGGTAAGAAGTTCTAGACAATTTCTTATAATTCACAACTTTTTATTTTTCGTTTTCTTGTGAACCATTTAAAGAAGACTATACCTTGTTAATGAAATGCGAGTAACGAATAATTTTGCTTTCAAATGTGTTTATTTTCATTTGTGAAATTATCCCCTTTTGTGCAATGATTTGAACCTATCTGATAATTTTCGAACTTTGTCGAGCATCATATGAGCTTTTATGTTTTTCATCAGTACCACAGTATCTAACCAACGAAATAGATCTGCTTACTATCCTAATTTGCACAAGTTTAACAAAAGCAGTGGATTTAATGAAAGAGATGTCAACATACATATCGGTTCTAAATCAGAAATGGAGTCCCTTATAATGAAGCTTTGACGCCAATATTCTACAAACTTTGGTCAAGCTTTGATGGAGGGCATTATATTCTATAATAATATTAGAATTTCGATTTCTGTAAGAATAGCGAAATTCAAATGCTTGTCATAAAACATTGTACTTAATTGCAATTTTTACCTTCCCATATTAATACAATGGAACAAAGTTTGTGGTTCCAAAGAAATATTCTAAATGTTTTGCAACCTGCTATATAATAAAAATATATTTCAGATGGTTGTCTAAAAAAAGGATAAATTAATTTTGAAAAGAAATAGATACAATTTCAAACATCTAGACATTGTTTTAAAAATATTTTTAAGTGAGTTTGAACAAATATAGATCTCATTTTCCATAAAAAGCGTATAAATGAACTGTGATTTGTTTTAACCCTTTCATTTCTCAGAACAAACTAAATGATAGTGTGTTTCTATGCTGATTTTCCTCTGATGTATTTTTATAGGAATATTTCAGCTGCTCATTAAAAATGGATAAAAGAAATTTTCAAATGACTTTCATCTTCAATTTAAAATGCGATAAGTAAAATTTTATTTATTCGAAATGAAAAGCTCTGGACTTTTTAATAGAGATTTAAATAATTTAATATATATTTGTTCATTATCTCAAAGAATTATAATAATCATTCGAAATAATTTTTTAGATTGAAACATTAGAAGTCTTCTAAAGCATCATCACTTGAGCAACACAGTCTGTCTCAATTGTCTTGACTGTACCATAGGATGAAGAAACTGAATTTTCCGCAATCATCAGTGAATGTTTTTATCCTACCTGTCAAAAGATATCCAGTACTGACTCCAAAAGAGTGTCAGAAATAGTCATTATAATTTCTAAAATGTTTGGTACATTTATATTTCCTCTTATGTTGTATGTCATGAAATGATTTATTAAAAATTAATTGAAATAAACTCATTGTGACACTCAAAATTTTAAAATTTAATATCTTGTACTTGTTTGATTTTGATGGAATTCTACGTGTTAAAAATTCTATAAATAAATCAATGTGGAATTAGTATTGAATAAGAAAAATTATAAAATGTTCCACATGTTGCTTAGATATAATAATTGATAAGAATTGCTTAGTTTTAAAAAAAGCATTAAAAGTATCAATCTTCCTTGCACTGAATTGAGAGTATGTGAAATAACTGTGTATTATTACTAAGGATTCAAATTACTTAATATAAATTTAACACTATGCAATGCATTTATTCAATTTTCAAGTACTTCAGTAAATTTTTGCTTAAATTAGCTACTTTTAGTTTATGCAGGCTCCAATCGCTTTCAGTAATGTTTATTAAGAAGTAAAAATTAAACTACTTCGTATAGACGAAGAATAAATAGTATAGTAGAAAAAATACTACTGGAAATGGAACGCCTACATATAGCCTACATTGAAAACAAAAAGTGAGTGGAATATATGAATATTTAAGTAGTAGAGAAAGGGATGCAAAATCTGAAGAGTGTGGAGCTAAATCTGAAACTATTATAAATGATGTCAGAATGCGTTGAATTGTAAATTTATAAAGCGCACAGTGAAAATAATGAAATAATAATAATAAAATCCCACTTTACGTAAGAGAAGCTGTAAGTTGAAGTTTCCAATTTTTAAAAAGGAATATCTATATTACGTAGTATCATATGGTTTTATGAATGACATGCTTTTAGGATGTATGCATTTTCAATAATTCTGGAAACAGTGAATTTCTACAATACTTTTATTCAGAAAATGTGCTTTTTAATGATGAAAGTGAAAACGACAATATTAATAATGACAAATTACACAACTGATCCTTTCTATGGAATTTGTTACAATCACTTTAATTTCATGTATATAAATTTCTCTTCTACAAAATTTATGCATCAGAGTAACTTAGTATCAGTTTTTTTTTGATAAAATTCATTTAACCTTGTAATGTTTGTGTTCAGTAATTCGATTACATTTACATAACGCCGGGCATAATCTGTACATTAATCTCTAATGATTTTCTTATCAAAAATTTATGTTACTTCTTGTGTAATATATTTCAATTTTTTATAAATTAAGTTTGTTTCTTTCATTTAGAAATATAAAATGTAAAAGTTTTTAAAATAAATTTTCATCATATAATATGAGAATATGGTTTTGTAAAAGTGTTTGAATATTCTTTTCTACAGGGTAAAATTATTGTTTTATGATTATTTAATGAATAGTTTGGTTTATAAAATCCCCTCGTCTCGTGTGATAATCAGACAGTTACTGGGAATTAAAAGCGATATAAACTTATTAAAATGATGCCCTGCTATTTCTTTTGCATTGGAAATAACGATTAACTGAACATTTATCCGAATAATTTCATTCAAACAAGAAGTTATTTTGACATTAATTGAATTTGTAAAATAATTTGCTCAATCATTAATCAATTAAATGACTGGTATATCGTTTTGTTTTAAAATTAATGTTATTCCTTCCCTTTAGAGATTTGCATGAAAAAATATTTCAGTTATATCGTAAGAAATATTTAATTGCTTTTGTATTTTTTAAATAATGTTGTGATACAAAACATTTTATGATTAATTACGATAGCTTACTTTTTCTTCAGATATCGGAATAAAGAATTTACATTTGAATATTGTTACCGTGCTACATGTTTGAAATGACATAATAATTATAGATGAGTATGTTAAATTTTTGATAGAGTACATGCAATTTCTTAAAGGTAAAGGTTGCTTGCATGCTGAAATGTTCTCTAAAATAGGAAGGTATCAGTTTCTGTGTACAAAGAGCAAGGAGTTCAGCAAAATTCTCTTTTTCCTTACAAGCAATACAAATGCAGATTTTTTTCTATTTGCTGGAAAAGTTCTAAAGAGAAACTACTATAAATTAACTCCTTTCATTTATTTAATTTGTCACCCCTCTTATCAAATAATGTATTCCTTCACTTTATATGTGATGAATAATTGATTGCTAAAGAGGCATGTTTCAAACTGGAGTATATGCCAAGAACATGCATTTCTCGAATTACCAATCATTCCATGTGTAATAAGAAATTGATGGCTCATGAGGCATGTGTAAAATATGAGGATATGCCAAGAACGTGTCTCTTAAGAATTTTGTGTAGAAATTTTCTTATGTTCACTAAATTTCTAGTTATAAAAGTTCAGGATACATTTAAAATCGATGTGTTTAGGAACTAGAGATAGTACTTAACCTTCCAACTTGCTCATTACTCCCTTCCGGCTGTAACAGTTTTAAAAATTCTATTAGAGAACATTTCTAGAAACTAACATTATTTTTAAATGCAAAGTTTAGGAATCGTCTCAAAATATTTTTAGAAAGAATAGAATTACTATTTTTATCCAAAGCTGTGATACTTTTAGCAGCCAAAAAATTCAGGAGCGACATTTATTATCCTTATAAACAAATGAATTAAGGGGTTAATCAGTAGCTTGAAAAATCGCATAATATAGAGGAACAGGTATCTTTTAGAACCAACAAGGCAATTTTTCCAGTTCTAGGGCAATTAAAAGTCTCTTATAATTTTTTTAAATAAAAGGAACATAAAAGTTATTATATAATTCTGCTTTATTCGCTTATTTTTATTTATCGAAAGCTAACAATAAATTTATAAGGAAAAATAAATGCCGAAAATTTGTCACTATAACACAATATTCAAATTAGAAATCTAACATTGCAATGAACATTTTAAAATACAATTCAGAAGAATGCTTTCCTAAAGAGTTATTTCCAAATTTCTTTGCATATGTTATATAATAATTATTATAAATAAAAACGTAAAAACAAAAAATAATAGTTTTAATGTAGCTGAACTTAGATGCAAAAAAAAAGTTTTTACCATACTACGAAAGGTAATCTGTATCTATATCTATATCTCTACTTATAATAAAACTGAATGTGTATGTTATTATTGAATCACTACAGGCCAGATCAACTGACCTACAGCTACCAAATTTGGCAAATGTCGGATAGTCTGGAATGTGCATCTTGGAGCTATTTTTTGACTTTTTAATTAGAATCTTAATTAAATCAAAATTAAGCGAAATCTCGGAGTTCTTCTGCGATAACTTCGGAAATAATTCTCACAAAAACAATTTTTACACCAAATTAAAGGACCAAAATTATCTATTTAATTATACCAAATATTTTAATGTATAAATTAAGTTCCTATTTTTAATGACTTTTTAAAAAATATTTTAACCATATTTTTGTACAATTTATTTCGCACAAAATAAAATTAAAATTTAACCTCCACAAAAAAGTTTCACGTGCCAGGGAAAAAATTAGCTTTTATCAACGTGTTGCCATCATACTGACAAAAGCTCTAATTAAAAAAAATAAATTAACTTTTATTACAAATTAAATCTATAATAGTGTAAGCATAGTGTAATCTATAATAGTATTCAGCACATCTGCATGAAATGGAATAAAAATAAAATGTAAAATTTTCTAAAAGCATAGATGCGAGAAAAAGTTTTCTGCGACTTTTAAAATAACTATATGATTAATTCAAAGATTCAGCTTTATTTAACTCAGACATTAAGGTTCAATGTATACTGAAAATTCTCTCTAATAAGGGATAGACAGCTAATTTCTAAAACTTTATTAATTTTTGTATTATTAAAATAAAAAAATGTCTAAATTAAATAAATAAGCATATTTTATGTAGTTTGAATCAATAAATGCTCTGGTGAATTACGATTTTTAAATTTTTATACAGATCTTCTGTTCTGTGAGCCATATTTAATAAAACATTCATGAGATACTAATATTTAAAACTAAAAAACTCAACTCTTTCACAATTACAGTTGACTGAAACATAAAAATTTGTATGCCTCTATCCTCTTTCTATAAAAACGCGAGATTTTAACATCTCCGTTGACCATCTTGAAGAAAATAGACAGTCAGCTCATGAACTTCCCCAAGACCAATTATCTAAAATGAAGAAAATTATGATTGCCCGAAAATAATGACATTAAAAGCTTTATAACTCGATCAGGCTTGACACGGAAGATTTAAACGCTGGATCGTCAAAATAATTTTTTCTGGATATTAAGGAAGATAGATAATAGATAAGGAAGAATTTAGTATTGAAAGCAAAACTTAAAATTTCTTCTGGTGAATATGACAAAAGAAAATAATAAACTCTTTAGTTCCATGATTTGAAGAAGGGGTACCAATGAGTCGCAAGAATCATTAAAATATGATTCACTTGAAATGTGAATTATTACCGACTTCCACATTCCTTCAAATTCTTGCTCTACGGAGACAAAAGATATTATCCTTCACAATAACTTTATACTCATTCCATAAGAAGATTCCTAAAGTTAACGTTTGTGCTTCTTAATTATTCCAAAATATTATCTGTAGGAATAGTATCTACAAATAACAACCCTCCTTCCAAAATTTAATTATGTGTTGAGAAAATTCCAAAGATATTTTTAAAATATTTTTTAAAAAATTGAAAACCATTAATGAACCATTTAGAAAGATTAAATTGATTGTTAAAAATATTAATAAAAAATTAGAAATAGACAGTTGAGAGTTATTTTGATCTAGTTTTATACTTATTACATTCATTGTTTCCTGGAATAATAGTTTTTCTTTATTTGAAGGCTTTACTATCTATAATGATTTAATTTTTACCAATGTTCTATATTAATTACTAAGAATATGTTACAAATTTTCATAAAAGTTATTGATCTCCATTGTGTTCTGGAAAGGTGATCAAATAGATTCAAAATTTCAAGATTCTTGTTTAATTATTCAAGATTCTTGTCATTAGTCATTTTTTGTTGGAAAGTTTAGAAGAAAGGAAGGAAATAAAAGTCTTGATAACACTTCTTTCCCCAATCTTCCTTATTCATAAAAACGCACTACTTTCTGGAAATGTTCTTCAGTACATTACACAGAAATTTAGGTGAACGAATTTCAGATTGATCATATTAGAAATAAATATTGAGTATAAAATGCAAAAGTGAGAATATAATAGAATAACAAATGAATGAATTGGTGAATTCAGCCTTAATTGTTTACCATTCTAATTTAAATTCTAATTTTAAAAAAATGATTTTCTCAAAATTTAACAGAAATAAAAAGAAAATTGTAATAACAAAAATTCTTATACTGAGGCAGCAAACTGTCTTATTAAAAACTTAACTTTTAATGATTTTCCTAAAAACTATTACAATATAGAAGTTTTAATAAGGGTGAGTTTATCTATATTCTAATATTTTCTCAATCGGGGATATGGTTTTTAGTTTATTCTCTTGGTTTTAATTTCAACTTAATAAAGGCAACTGAAATCCCTCAATTGATTTCATATGACGTCGATGTGCTTTGACCAAGCGTCATGGAACCTTTATAGCCTTAAACGCGGGAAAGTTCAAATTAGATAAGTATAACTGTCTGCAGAAATAAGCTTAGTTTTTCTACTTATAATGTCTTACTAATCGTCTTAGGTGATTATTTAGGTGAAACATCAATTAGGAGGATATTTATAGGATTTATACATTCAACCGGTATGTTTTTCTTTGCTTTTATGCTTAGCGTCAATCTTATTGATGTTTTATAGTTTAATGCTTGTCGAATTTCTTATAGCATTTATACAGCATTATTTTATAGTATTTTGTTGTGATTTGATTTAATTTGATTTTACTTGGATTTGAATTTTGAAATAATTTGTTTACTAAATTAATGTTACCATTGCTATGTATATATTTGTTCTTGCCTTCACAAGACCTCAATTTCTTGGGATTTTCGGATCACTAGGAGACAAAACTTGGACCATAGTCAGAAACCACACAGAAAGAATCCCTAGTTTGAATCCCTGCTTGAAAGTCCTTTCCTTCATTTTTTATTGCATTTTATTCTTTTTTTTTTTTGCAATTTAAACTTAATATTTATTTTTAATGCAGTTAATTTCATTTGTGTTTTAGATGTAACAACTTTGACGTGCTCTAAATAAGTACCTTCCTGTTAAAAGTTTTTTTTTTTTGAAATTAGGAAATATTTACTTAATAATTTCATAAAACTATATTTCAATTTTATGATATGTAGTTTATTATGATTGATGTACATTTCAAATATTTACAAGTTTATTAAAAATAAATAAGGCTAACAATGGAAAAACTGTATCTAAAAACAATCAGTATTTGCTACATTAACCATTGAAGGGGGAAAAACCCGTTTTAACTTTTCACTTATGTTCTTTACGTTATAAATTAGATGACACATATAGTCTTTATAAAGACTTTATATATAGATATTGGAATCCTTTTTTTTCGTATTACCAATTATTTATAAAATAATATTCATTCAATAATAATGATTGTCGTGGCTGGTTCGTGATTGCTTTGAATAAATAGGCAAATAGAAAACTTAACAACAAATTTATTGCAGATTCGTTCGAGTTACTCTGCTCAGTAACTCCTTCTCCTCCAAGAGCAAACACTCGAATGACCTCACTCTTTTAATTACACTCGCGCTAGTTGTCTAGCGCGATCTATGAACGTTTATTTCCCAAACGCTTCAAAATCCAATCAATACAATGATAATGATTCAAATACTTAAATTTTCGTGGGTTGCTGTTTTTAGCATTGAATTATAGCGTTCTATGAATGTTTTACTTTTAGATTATAAATTTAAAAATATGATAATTTCAAGCAAGAATCACACTCAGGCACCATAGTTAAGGAATTGAGGAAATTAGAATTAATGTCCCTTAATCCATTTTTGGTGAAAACGTTTTTACTTTACAATATTAAATGCCAATTCGAAAAAAACTAAAATAGCAAAAATTAGGAATTTTTGATAGTCTAAAATGAATTACTCCATTTAACTTAAACAAGAACAAACTATTCGTAGCAAATATAGCTTTATTGGCAATTGAATGAGGTAATATATTTCAAAGAATGTCTGATGATTAAATTATTACATTATCGTGGTTGTTAAATATAAAAGTTCTCCAGAGTATAACTTTTCCTTTTTAAAGAATTCTGTTTTTCGTCTTGAAATCAGTCTCAGTTTAACTTGTGAAAACACTGTACTGAAGTTTGAGAGTTGTGTGTGAGTAGTATTAAGTTAAATAGTGTTTCAAAAATTTTAGCGACTTTATCCTCCTTTCCTTTTGCTTTTTCCAAACATTTATCATCAATCAATATAGCATTGATATCTAGCCGAAATGTAAAAAAAGTTGATGTAAATTGATAAATCGTGATTACTTTCAAAACTAAACATACATCGCCCGAAATGTCTTTTTGAAGATATTGAACTATATACATATACTCAGGGTCTTTATTTTCTATTTGCAAATGTTTAAAAGATACTTCAGAAAATATGTTTTTGAGAGCGCATGCAAGAGAATCCCCAGTTTCAAAAATTTGAGCCATTATTTTGTATATATTTCATTTGAACTGCGAAATATAAATGAAAAACATCCAAGTTTCAGGCCTTTAAAGCTTAGGGGTGACGATAAACATTTAAAATAAATCTTTAACGCCTTTCTAAATCATAATTTAACCCCTAAGATTCCAAAACTTTCCAAATCAAGCATGAAAAGGAATCTGTATTTTGCCAAGATCTATTTGTAATTATTTGCAAAAATAAATGACGGATTATCTTTGACATTATTTCGATCCGAATTAAATCTTAATCTTTCCTTTAAATTTCTCAGTTTCCTTTACAATGCAAATTAAGAATTAGCTTAGACAATTGTGTTCTAAATATGAGTTAAAATGCTGAAAGAAAATCTATAATCTTAGATCTGTTCTGTTAAGAGTTCAGGAGTAAATTTCTGCTCTATGGAAGTCAAATTTCTATAAATTCTCTCAATGAGTAAAATAATAAATGAGCATTCTATAATGTATAATGAGTACTTTAAGAAATGTGTGTAAATCTAAAATCTACTTTCATAAACAACTTAAATTTTGAAATTTTATAAATTTCTTACAATATAAGGATGTCAGGGCATCTCTTAAGATTCAGTGTCAAAATAATCAGAAATTTAATATTTCAAAAAATAATAAAAATATTCTGGATGTTCATATTTTCAAGTAAAAGTGCCTTTATTGGTGATAGTTCTAAGGGAATTCTAATTCCTCTGATTTAATTAGTTTGCTTCTTTTAATTTTAAATTAATTAACTTATTAAAAAATAACAGGTTCTGATAAATTTATCGTAAAATATGATTGAAATCTTAAATTACAATTTTTAAAATTAAGATTAAAATTTGGAAGGATTTGAAATGATGTGTGTAACAAAAGATGTGAGAACTTCACTTATTGTTAGAGATTCGCTATATAGAAGCGACCTCATAACTTCAGTAATAGAGGGATAATCCTGAACCGATATCTCACTTCTAAGATTCGTGATACGAGGATAGATCCAAAATAGGCAAAACGTAGATATATGTTGGGCCGCAAAAAGCAACCCTCTAATTCTAAAAATGAGGAAGATAAAAAATGATGTTGATATATAATTAATGAAATCGGAATATAAAAAATCGGAATAATTATTTTGTTTTAAAATATCATGCTACTGACTTCCTTCTGTTTTATTTCAATTGAATTGAAAAATAGTAGGACAAAATTTCGGTAGAAAATCAGTATTTTTAGTTTCAAATTTTTATCTAATGGTTTTATGGTAAAAATATTGATACGATCATTTTGAATAATACGATAAACGAACTAATTAACAAAATTTTTAGTGAGTTAAATAACAATGAATTATTTTTTATTGACATCATTTTGTAGAAAAGGGTTTTGATGTTTTAGCATGTTAAGTTACAAGTATTCTTATGGATATTTCAATTTTAAAATATTCTTAAGAACATTTTAATTTTTTATGTCATCTTAAGAATACTTTAATTTTTAAAAACTTTTTTAAAATTAAAACTAAAGAATTCACTGCTTTAATTCTTATGCGGGATAATTTTTATAATAAATGTCTAGAAAAATAGATAATCAAACACGGCCCTCCGACATCCGGATTTGTGCAAAGTTCAAAATTTATATTTTAAATTTCTATGAAGCTATCATTTGAAATGCAACAGAAAAATAACAGAATTATCTTTCATAAATAGTGCTAGTTATTTTGCCTGGAATCAATTAGTGCCGGAGAGTTATAATCAAGGAGTGCCGGAGAGTTTTCATCAAATAAATTTGCTCTTTCAATGCAAAAATACAAAATGTATTGAAACGAAGATGCCGGAAGACATTCATCAGTTTTTCAAATAGTGATCTCCCTTTATTACGCTTAATATTTTTGTAAAGTAATTTATGACATTCTGGATGTTTTCTAAAAATCCCGAGGGGAATTTAATAAATTTACGAATGTGATCGTTACTTCACTGAAAAAAAGATCTGATATCTAAGCATTATCCGATTCGGAAATGAAAATGCAAATAATAGGTCCGTATTTAAAATTTCAATCCATCTCACGATTCTTTGAATTATATTGAAAATTTTTATGTTACTATCCAATATTCTAAAGTGCAAAACCTCGAATTGAATAAAGAATAAATTGGTGCCAATCTGAAATAAAGATTAAATAGAGATGGTTGAATTTAATACACTTGAATGATCACACGAATCCTATAAACTAAATAAGGATAAGTAGGGAAATTTTTAGAAAGCCAATTCGACTCACTTTAGAAAAAACGCCACTCGGTACCAATAATCCTCTACAGTTTCTATAGATTTTTTATTCACGTTGTTTTATTGAGATTCTGGAAGTGGCTTAAAATTTAAACTCAGAGTACAATGAGCGATACAAGGCATCGGATAAAAGAATCAAATATAATTTGTGTGTGTTTATAAATGTTGTTCGTTGTTGATTTTTTATCTAATGATCAATAATGGTCTCTCAATAAAGAGACATAGTGAACTATTAATACCAAACGGTAATCCTTCCACAAGCAGTCAAAACGCATTTAGTAAAGTGAGGAGGTTCTTTTGGAGCCCATTACACATTATATTAAATATACATAATTTGAGAGAAAAAAAATTAGGCATTTGTTTTTCTTTAAAGAAGTCCAAAAATGTAAAAGAGCATGAATTAAATTTGTTTAGTTCAATTTAGTAACTTGTCTTGATACGAATACATTTTAGGACAAATTTCATAACTTTCAAATACTGTTGATTAAATCAACTTATGATCTCGGAATTTCATACATCAGCGAACAGAACTTTAACAACAACGTGCATCAGGGGATTCGTTCACTATGTTTCATAAATAAGGTTAATTCAAACAAACCATTCTTAAATTAGCTTCATTTTCATAAACTAACATATTATAAAGGGAAGCTATCAAGAAGGCAAGATAAATAAAATTTTACTTTAAGCAATCGAAAAAATATTTGCCGACATGTGTTTATAAGCATTTTTCTTCTTAATATTAGGTGTTAAAACTATAACTTAAATTGGTTCAAGAAACGAAAATTATTTCAAATCCTTTTTCAACGAATCAATGCATAAAACTAAATATTTGACAGCAGATCTCCATCACCTTTCTGCAATTAGCAAGAAAATTCTCTAACTTAAATTTCACTACAATCCATGAGATTTATCACCGATTATTTTATGAAGGTACTAATGTAAAAAGAGCATTGAATATTAGAAATGCGAATAACAAAAACTAACTTTTATAAATGAAAATATATATATATAATAAAAGTTACAGATTTGATTACGTGTGCCTTTTTTTTTTCATTCGTTCATATTTAATTTCAAGGATATAATATTAATCCAAATGTATTAATGTATTCTCGATTTGTGGCTCGAAGTTTGGTATTTTGACATCGTTATTGATCATTCGCGGCAGTTGATTTTGTGGACTGAATAGGAAGACCCGCAATTGAAAGATCTTTTCCTGAAAGAAGATTTTAACCAAAAGAAAAAAATCATTTTAATAGCAAGAGGTTTCCTTTCTTAGAGAGGATTTTCCTTTCCTTCATCTTATTTCTCTATCCATTAAGTCTTTCATTTTCCTATATCTTTAATTACTATCATTTTCCTTATCACAGATTTCGATAGGGATTTTGAGACTTGTTTGAACTCGACTGAGAAATTAAAGCTTCTGCTTTCCACTAGATGATGGCGCAAAGCCAGCATCTAGCCATTTTTGTTTACATTGTGGGTAGAATAATAAATTATTCAATACTAAAGATGTAATTAATTTACTAAACAATTAGAAAAAGAGCCGAGAATGATAGCATTTATAATTTTTGAAAAGTTAATGACAGATAAAAGATAAGCTTTAGGGATAAGTTATATTTTTCTCATCTATGTTAGTAATTTTTAATACCGCAGGATATTTTATAGATATGCCAGATTATAATGCTTAAGACTTTATAAAGATTGGAGGAATATTGACGGCATAGTACTTAACCTGGCTATGTTGACATTTCTGGAGAGCCATCAGCATTCAAAGTAAATGGTATATATCCACTGCATTTATATTTTAAGGCCTTCATTCAAGAATTGCCCGTATTTTTCCTTTTACGCTACTGTATATACATTAAAAGATATTTCATCGGTTTATTTAATATATCATCTCTCAATTCTGCTAACTTCGAAATATAAAAACTAAAAGCAAACTCCAAAACATATTAAACTGTATTCCAAAATTGCCAGGCAGGAACTTAGACACCAGTGAAAAGTATTTGTCTTATATCCTTAGATATTTTTTTCTGAATAGATTTCACAGACGATTTATACAATTGGTGTTTTTGAGTATAAATGCATTTTTACAAATTTATACTCTATTGGAATACTTAATAGAACAAATAAAGGGAATTGAAAAGAAAATTTATTTCCTCTAAGATTTCATTAACTTTTGCATTCAAGTAAAAATTTATCCATTTCAGAGAGAAATTCATTTATATTTAGAGACAATAGATGATGTATAAGTGAAAATAGTTGAAGGGAAAATTTATTTCTGGATATGAAAAACACTCTAATAATAGTAGTCCCTTAGGATATTATCTAAAGAAATCATACTGAAGATATCTGAAACAGGATGAGTAAAGTAAGAAAGGTAAATGCGATGTCAGATTTTATTTGTTTGGAATTATAGAAAAAGATAAAAACTGCTTAGAGATAAATTATCTGAATCTGTTATTTTTCTGAATTCGATATTCGGATGCTCATTCTGTTTTCACCTTGCCATTAACAGAAAAGTAGTTTCTTAAATAGTAAAATATAATTTTACTTTCTTCACTTCGTAGTAAAAGTGAAGATTCCTTCACTGTTTGCTACACTGCACTGTTCTAAATGCTAATTAGATTAATAAACAAAGAATTAACATGAAACTGTTTGTTATTGTTTTATTTTAAAGTATTCAAATCAATTCACTTGTTTTATTCTGTGCATAAATATAACTATTCTTCATAAAAAGAAAGAATTTTATTCATTTTTAAAGACAACATCGCTACACAATATGCTAATTCATTCTTATATACCTCAAAAGTTATATGGAATGTTTGAAAAATAGAAAGATCCTAAATAAGCTTTGGTAAACCAGTTAGCAGTGATATGATTATGAAATTTTTAAAAATGAATTAATTTTGCGCCATGGTAACAAAAATATTATGACAGCTTCCGATTGTTTGTAAAACCTAAGTAAATTTCATATTTGTAATTAACTTTCTGACTGAAATGCATAATTTAAATATTGACATCACTCACGTAGCTTGTACTAAATAAAAAAAAATAATTATGGAAGAAATCTAAGATGAATTCAATGTAAAGTTTTAAAATGAATCTTTAAAAGGTATTAATACCAAATGCACCATTGATAACAAACAAGAAATATTTCAATTTTTATATTTTTACGGCAATATATATTACGGCATTACAATGTTAAAATACTAAATGCTCTGGATGAATTTTCCGTGTCATGTGAAAATACGTTTATTCAAATTAAACTCAGTGTTTAATTCATTGAGTATGAGAACAAAAAACAAAAATAAATGTTTTAAAATTCAATCAGTTTAGAAATTTTCCTATGTGAGCTCAACACTTTCTATCTAAACTGTGAATGCTCTTCGTATTTTTATGATAGTAGGAACAAATTTATTATGCATTGTGATTAAAATACGAGTCATTTAGTAGTAATTATGACTTAAATTAATTTTAACAAAAGCTGTTTTGAATGACAAAAGGACAATGAATGACAAAGGTTATTTTGAATTTTGTGTCCATTCTTTATAATTCAAGTAACAAATTCATCATCTGTCGTATTTCTTTTTGAAATAAAAGTAAAAGGAATTTAAATAAATATTGAATAAATATTTTTCATTTGGTTGAGGAGTATTTTTTTCTGCTTAAATGAAACTATGCTAAGAAATTCTATTATAGATATCAACATCAATTGAGGTTTAAAAGTTCGTGGATATTCCACCTGAAAAAAAATGTTTCGTTGAAATTAATTACCAAAAAGGAGGAATCCTTATCTATTGTTAAGCTGAGTGGAGATTATACATTTTCTTTAAAGCAACATGACATGCTGCAACAACAGCTGATTAGGTAATGAGCCAGAACATCCGACAACATTCAAGCTAGAAAGGTAACTACCGATCGCTAATCAAGATTTGTGTATCGATACAGCTGCACGAAGCTAAATCACTTGCGACACACGCCAAAGAAATAAGAAAATATTCTTCCTAAAATTGAATCCAGCCTTTCCCTAGTGAAAATTGAGAAAGATCGGGGGAATGTAAAGTAAGAGAAAGCCAAAATATATGCATGTACGAACAAAAGAATAATGGCAGGAGAGGGGGGCTATCGTTCATTTGAGGCACATCACGAAAACTCACTCTGGTCGGGGCGAAGTGCGATTTACAGCCTAGATTCGGATATTAGTTTAATGGCGTAGAATACATGCCTCTTATAAAGGGAGAATACACGCCTCTCTACGGGAGAGGAATTCATTATCGACACTAGAACTGAGAAATTCACCAGCTAGTTGATTATTCTATTGTCTGAATTGTCGGCTGGAAGTTTAATGAATAGAAAAGCTGTATGTAATTTTAAAATCGCCAAAAAGTGACCGTAAAAGTTTTGTGTTTTGTTTGCTTAAGCAGAATACATGTATTTAAAAGTTACCTTTATTATTATTTTCTTTCCCTAAGTAGAAGATTAACACTTTTTCTGTGTAATGTAGGGGAAGATACCGCTCTTACTCTAATTGACAGCCATGAATCGCAAGCTTGAACAATTTAATGATTTCGTAGATTTATGTCTAACCGTTACAAATGTTAAGGACAACAAGCGTTTATGCGAATGACATATTGAATTGAAATGCTTTGTTGGGTGTTTCATAGAAGCACAAATTCCTGTAAACATTAGATTCCCCAGTGTTAGTAGTGAAGTCCAAATATTGTTTGATCTTCAGATCGGATTTTCCGCATTATCATTTAGAATAAATTATATATTATATACGAATTGAGATTCGATTTGCAGTTTAAATGATATCACTTTTAATGTGTTTTTAAATAAATTAAGATTAAGGAATTTTTGTAGTATTGACTTTGGATTTATTATGGATTACATGCTCGTAATCATATCAAAACGTATTCACTTTAACTGTGATTCAATTGTTTAATTCTAAATCGTTAGAGAAAGTATATTAAAAGCATATTTCCTAATGAAAAAATACATAAATAGTCCTTTCAAAGTACATTACCAGTTGGAAAAATACTTTAAAGGATATAACCTATTATATTTTATATTATTTTGGTCAATAAATGTAAAGTTGAAAGAATTAAGAAATCTAAATTTTTATATATTACAATGGTTCTATTAATCCCATTTAGTAGAAAAATTTTTGATACTATAATATATCTGTAAAAATTTATTGCTTTATTATTACAGTAAAAAGTTATCAGCTTGGAAATTTAAAACTGTTGAACGAAATAATACGCCATTGAAACTTTTTAAATTGGTTTCAAGATCCTACAGAAAATTATTAAACAAATATTCAGCTTGTACACAAAAAAAGAGAAAATTATAAATAATTTTGTAATAAAAAATAATTTAATATTGTTTACTGCATAATGTGCAGTATAAAAGTAGATGAAATGGATTAAATCGTTTCATGAAATATTACTTAAACTACGATTATAATAAACTATTATATTAACTTAAAATGTAAGTGACATTAAGTAATATTCGAAAGAAACGACTTCCTTCCGCTGGAATACAAAAACACACCCTAGAAATAAATATTTCTTGCATATTATGTAATATCATTGGTGAGACAATTTACATATCAAATTCATATTTCTGTCAAATTTTCTGTATCCATGATTACTTTTTCATAGATTTTTTTAAGCAGATACAAATTCTCTGACGACCAAATACGACAAACCTTTGTCTTTCAATTCCAATTCATGAAGATTTCTTGAGTTAAAAAGCAACTTTGCATTGCCTTCCTTTCTTCTGAAGTATATTTATGAAATATACGTATTTTTAGTTAAATTTTCATTTCTGGAACAATATTCTTCATGCAGTAGGCTTTTCATATATTCGATATATTCTTATTAATAAACTTGCATTAATTTATATTACATTTATGGGGTAGTGAATAGTTAAAGAAATCATTTTTTGAAATTCCAACTTCTTTCTCAACAAAACAAATGGATAAAATAATTACATTAAACTGTAAATTATTACAACAGGGTAATTTTGTATAATGTAACCTCTCGTGTGGCAATTTTATTAAACAAAAAATGGTGTTCAAAATTTAGTTTAATAAAAAAAACTCTTTGAATTTTTAAAAATTTCAGTCTTTTTTGTTCTGATATATGTTATCAAATGGTTTTTATTTTCTTAATATTAAATGACAAGAATACACACCATTCAGGATTCTAGGACATTTTTGCGTCTAATTCTTTGTGGTCAACCAGCGAGAGCTGTAGGTCATCTTACAGATTTTTCTGAGTTCCGTCTTTATTACTGATTTTTCCCATTTATTTGATTTGAGAATCTCTTTTAATGAACAACTGTCTGGAAACTTTTGGGAATTTTCGTGCCATAGCAACATTTTCTGGGTCATACACCAAATTAAAGCTCACTAAAAATGCGTATTCAGTATTTTTGGTTTAGCTTTATTTTGCAATGTTTTATTCAAGTTAAAAAAATTTAAAATTATATGCAAGTATCATCAGAAGTAAATTAAATAAAGACTTATAAAATCCATGATTAAAAATAAATTTTTATCTGAATGTTAAAAATTTGATTCTTTTTTTAAAAAATGTCTACTTTTCCACATTTATCTAGTTTCTAACAACTTGAAATCATATTTTTTTTTTCAGAAATGCCTTCGTCGAATATTTACCAATCGTGATTCATAATTTACTTAAATTAATCAATTATTTGATCATTAATTTCATAATATTTTAAATTAGTCAAATTTTAATCAGGATATAGAATTATACAACATTTCAAAACTTAGAAGAGTGAAAAAAAAATTGTTTAAAAACCTCATATTTACAAGCATAAAGCAAGTGAAATAAAAGAAATAAGTGAAAGAACCATTTAGATGGTATGTTTTATTTGATTTTTGGTTATAATGAAAGTTGGTATTTTTATTTCTTCCTTAAAAAATACCAATAGCACACTATAATTTTCTAGAATTAAAAATAAAATCCGGTGATCTTGAGATTTAAGGTCATTGAATCCTTTTTTAATCATTTCAACTCAAAATATTTAAATTATTCAGTTTTATAATTTATTTTGTTTTGATCATATATAGGTTATCATTTCATATATAAAATACTATTTATATATGAAAAGAAAACTAACAGATTTAAGAGCGTTATTAAACAAGAATAAGCTTTTTCGAACCGATAAGAAATAACTCTCATGTTTATATATATTTAAAAATAATTAAACAAATTAAATTAAAATTACTTATAAACTTCATTGTTTTCTACAGTTATAAAATGAAGGAGCTCTTAAAACTGTTTCCCAATTTCAAAAATGCAATTTCCACTCACACTCACAAATAGCACTCCCGAAAACATTTCAAATATCCCTACTATTTTTATTCTCTCTTTTGCTTTTAATAAACGACAGTCACTTACGTGGCTTTTCGATGAGAAGGATTTTGGTTTTGAAGCACAATTCTTGGACATAGAACGATAGAACTGAGGATTAAACAATTACAACGGATATCCACCATTTTAAGCCATCTGTTGGTGGGGTATTCAAGTTTTTCCGATGTATCTTTTCTTGCTACCTTGGATATCTGACCATGATTCGAAATTATCAGGCTTTGAATCACCTCATTAAGCAAGCTAAACTAAACTGTGTTGTAAAGATTCTCCCTGCAAACAAAGATATTGATTAGCTAAAATCGTCTTCTATTTCTAAACTTATTTTTCTGTTTTGTGCATTTTTTTCGTTTTTTAAATGTTTTTCTATTTAAGATCTGAATCGCTAAAAATTGCAACTCTTACTTTTAAGCAGTTTTCATGGCGTTTTACTAACGAAACAAAAATGCACGAATAAATACTGCAAATACTGTGATATTCTTAAAATATTTCAAGTCTTTCGACATAAATTTTATGAATGATTTAAAAATGACATGTCTCTTTCATAGGATAAAATGCTTGAACGTTTGTCTAATCGATGAAAAAGAATTTTAACACCCAAGCATTATTCTGGCATCTTCATCGTTCATACTTAAATGGAAGGCGTCATTTAAAAAATATAATGTCCTTTAAAAAGGATTTTGTCCTTAATATTTTCATAAAGAGCTGTCTATTTTTTTTTAAATTTCATTAAAATCTACATTTCTAAAGGCGATGTCCTTTTTACTTTCTTATATACGAGATGTCAAAAACGAAAATGTAATCATCAAAAATTTCAAATTCGAGATTTTGACGAATCTTCTCGTTTTAAACCTCCAAAAACAGTTTCGGAATTATGTCTTAATACCGGGCTACAATAACTCAAAATCACTTTGAGATAAGCGGATGAAATTTGGTATACAGACTTTACATCACATTTACAGTTACCTGTTAAATTTTGAACGAGATTTATGTTGAAGAATTCTGTATGTTTGGCTCTCCGAGTATAATTGAATACGACAGCTACAAAACGTAAACAGACAGATAGATAAAATTTGGTACATAGATTTAACATTTAAAATTTAAATACATGTTGAATTTGGTATGAAATCCATTAAGGAATTGACCATTTTTTGATTCGTACTGCCATAAGCATATAAGCGCGATAACTCAAAAACGCAAAAGCTTAAATATATGCAATTGGGTACGCGATCTTGTTATTACAATTCTATGTCTAACGAAATTTTGATTTCAATCTGTCGGAAAAAGTTGTCCAAGATACATTTTCGATCTTCTGGTAATTGTGTATGAATCTCAGGCCTGTAATTAATCATTAAAAAAAGTGCCAAAGATCCACGTTGGATTCACTGGACAAAATTAAAAAATCGATACTTAGTAACGATTGTACATCAGTTATCGATTTTCTTTACTACCTACGAGGCATGCAACTCTCATGTGTAGGCATCTGAAAATAAATATCTTACCATTCGTGGTTTTGTTCACGGCCATGTTCATGCCCCATAATTTTATGCGCAGTGAGAGGGGAGATTGTTGGGGAGATCACTTCCGCTGGTTTGATGTTTCTAATAATCAAAACACGGGGAAGTTAGATGGGTTGCAACTTTATTCGAGTAATATTCTATGAAGCAACAAGGAAGAATTTCAAATTTGTAGGACTGTAACACCCTACTTGATTAAAAAATGGAGATTGTTGGTAAGTACTTGAAATCGTGATTTTTTAATGGGATAAATTAAAATCAAATCAGGGTGCTCTCTTTTTTTATACAATTTTATAAAATGCTGTAGAGGAAATTAATATCATATGCAGTAAATATATACAGTCGTTAAAAAACGGATTAGGACACGGCTATTTATTACTATACGGCTACTATTTATTCCGCGTCCTCACAATAATGGTATCCAAGAAAATGATTCAAGGATAAAAATCAACACAATGATTAACGCAATTAGTGTAGTTAGTTAATTGCTGTTTAGAAATTTTTTCATAACATATATCGATTCTTTATTTTGAATTGACTTTTCGTCATGAAATTAGTTAGCTCCTGAACAAATTGTTTTGCAGTTCTGATGAAATTTCGAGAATTATAAAGAAAATGTGTTTCCAATGTTAAACGAAGCATGTAATTTTGTGACCATATCTTAGAAACTACTACATATTGCTGTAACATATTTATGTTAAATAAAAGAAAATAATCAAATATTGAAATGAAAAATAACGAAATGTAATCAATATATTTATAAATAAAATACATTAATATTTCTTCAAATTTTTAGGAGCGAGGGTGAAAAAAATTCAATTGTAGCAAATTAAAATTGCAAAAGATCAAAATATTTCTACAATCGACTAATTAACGTCTTTTGAGTTCCATATGTTAGTTTTATTTGCTACTAGAAGATATATAACGCATTGATTGGTATATCCTATTTTAATGTCAGGAAACCTTCATTTAAATTTTCCTTATATTTCAGAAATTTATATATCGGAGTTACAAATTCGAATTGATATATATTATAAAATCTTATTGCTATTTTTTATATATATATATTTTTCTATATTTATATATATATATATATATATATATATATAGTAAACCATCTTTGCAAAAATTAAAAATATACTTGATATTAGCACTTACTGACATCCTTACACACTTGTATATAAACACTTATAAAATATGCATAATATTTTAATGCAAAATATTATAGTATACAAAATATTTCTATCTATAATCAGTAAGTTTACCATCGATTGAAATGAATCGGTGAGTTTTTATAGATTAGTTTCTGGAAAAATAACAAATATTTAAAGCAGATGACATTAATTATATTTAATCAATGTAATTAATTTTTAAGGAATTATACAAAATTTAGTTTAATATTTCAGGGGCAACTGAAAAAATGAGTTTATAATATAGAATATGATGGCAGTAATTTCCAACAGAGAGTAAAATCGAAGGGATTTGAAAAGCCTGTATTTAAGTCTTGAATCAATCTTTGTCACGAAATAGAAACAAAAACGAATGAATACAAATTTTTTAAAAACAACTTGCTAAATATACATAAGGTGAACGATATTTTATTTAAATTGTTTTTTTTCAGTGATTTGGATTTTTTATATACAGCTTAGAAAACAAATTTTGGGCACCACTATGCTATTTCTTATGCAGTATTGTTTTTTAGCTAACAAAAAATTTTTCATTAATTTTCAAGACATATTCACAGTATTCCTCTACATATGAACTGTCCATTTAAGTAAAAAATATCATGAATGCACTTAGTTTAACATGCTATTCGGAACAATCTAGATATACTTTAATGATAGATAAAGAACTATATTACAGCATTTATTTTACAGTTTATTTATAATTGCTTACATTTACAGTTTATTTATTGTTGCTTACATTTACAGTTTATTTATAATTACATACATTTTTGAAATTGCACTCAGTTTTACCATGGTGAAATCGGGATCGAGATGACGCTATATGGCACTGTTAGCATAAGAGCAGATAGAAAAAGGCTCAATAGTTAGTTATAAAAAAATGTTTTATCGTGTGTGTAAAATCGCCCCCCCCCATCTATATAATAAATTAAAAAGAAAAACCTTATCTAAATGTAAAATTTGATCCAAATAATTAGAGCCGTTACTGAGGCACACGAAATAAATATAAATACAAGAATTGCTCATTTAAAGATATAGGATTTATATGGAGTTATTGACTGATTCTTCGTCAACACGAGTTCAGATAATTTTCATACAAAATTGATTTCACAATATTTTTTAAATAAAATATTTTTTACTTAAGTGACATGAATTTTGGAGTATTTCCTCAAAGAGAATTCATCATTAGATAAATGAATAATATGATGCTTAAAGCGATTTTTAAAGAAAAATTTACATTCAGTATTTTTCTTGATATCTTTCTCAATTTCTTTTTGTTCCCTAGATTTAATTATCAATGTGTAGATAATGCATATTTATGAAACATTTTTAAAATGCTATACATAATATAGTTTAAATAATTGAGATTTATATCGTTTTGCAGCTCAAATAAAGCTCTTCACTGCCATTTTTGTGAATGAAAATCATGTTTTGTGAAGGTATGTTGCAATTTTAGTTTTGCATTTTTCAAGGCAGTTTTTTAAAATTGTTTCTATTATTTTACATTTGATTTGTTTTATTCTTTGAAGTATTGCTCTACTATAATTTCCAAAAAATCTTTCCAACTCTTTAATTTTCGTGTGATTGTAATATGTAATTTCATAACAGTTAGTCTTGTTTGTTATTCTCAAATATTAAGAGCATTAACTTGTAATGGAATATGATTTTCTTGCCGAATTTGGGTATTGAAAAAATAATAGTTATTTTATTGTAATATTTCGAGTAAGTCAATAACAAGATACATTAAATTGGTTTCTGTTATTTTCAATATCATTTAAAGCAAAAATAAGATCCTCTTTTTTCGCAGTAATGTATTATTGCACGCATAGAGTACAAAAACAATATTTTAAAAAGACAAATGCAATATTCTTACACAAATATGTTCAAAAGACTGCTTCATATTATGTTTTTCTATTGCTGGTTCTTGTATTTTTTGGATTCGAAAGCAAAGCTTAAGTGCATCGAAACTCATACGCAAATGAAGAGTGCTTGAATTTTCGACTGATTGTTTTTTTAACTATCTGTAAGTCTGTTGATAAAATGTTACAAAATTTTTTTCTCCATAGATTTTTTTTTTGACTTAATGTAATCGCATGGACATGGGCCGACATGCATACAGACTGTCGCTAAACAGATTGCTCGGAGGCTTGACACAAATGGTATTTTTCTGAAGGTAATATACTACATTTCATTTATCTAAATAATTCTATTTTCGATTTATTGTGTTTCCAGACAGAAGCACGTTATTTGAAAAAAATGAATTTTTTTTAGATTCATACAGATTTATAATGTGAAGAATAACTAAGATCTCTGAGTCAAATTATTTGAAAATTACAATGTTTTTTCTTGTATATTTATGTACTATATCAGAAATTTTTAAAAAAATATTTGAATTCCATAAATATAGCTAACTATACGTTGTTGCTTCAAGAAGGTAATGGATGTTAATTTTAGCTTGAAAATAAATTTTTATTATAAATTATATATTTTTTTTATTTAATATAATTATTACAATCTTATTATTTAAATTAGTAAAAATCATTAAATATTTAACACTTATTATTTCTATGAATCTGATTAATGTATTACCGAAATCTATTTAAAACCAAATGTCTGATTCTTAATTACAAAATAAAATTTATATATATCCAAATGGATGAATATTTTCCCGATTAGCAAGCGATTCTACTTGAAAATAAAATCTATTATTAAAAAAATCCTTTGACTTAAAATGCTATAATAGAAATTCATTTCAGCCCAATAAACTAAAATATTGAACCAATGCATTTAAAATAAAATAAGAAAATACATGATTCTTAATGAAATGTCTTGAAGGTGGAATCAACTATAGAGGCTTTATAATAATAAAAAAAAATGTTGAAAAGCAATGAAATGCTCAAATATTCAGTAAAAAAATCAAGTATTAATTAGAATTTGAAAAATTGTGTTAATATTAAAGATTAATCTGAATAGAGTAGGCTATTATGCCAAAAATTCCAAGGGAAAAATAAGAAAAAAGAACGCATTTCTCAATTAAAAAGTTGAGTTTTACTTAATATAGAGTCGTGCTTTTGCTCTATCCTAGGGGAGTTTTAATAGATAAAAGTTATTGTATTTCAAAATCTATTCCAAATTTTGGAATGAGATTTTATATACGTATAGAACACATGACTTCGAAGATAGACAAAGTAAAATATGTTGGTGTCCATAGAGGCAAATTTTACATCAATTTTTCGATCTAAATAAATCTGTTACTTCAAGACATTTTTTTTTGCACAATATTTGTGAAGATTTGGTGAGCAATTCTCGACTTATGGGAGCATTGCTTTTCTTCATATGTATTTTATTCATATGTATATATATTTTAACGCCAAATCAGAAAAGTTGTTATTTTTAAAATTTTTTAAATGCCTCTGATTTGTATTATTTTATAGAACATGTAGAAATATTCTTGTAACAAGAAAGCCAGAAAGTTATTTGAAATTTCCATGGTATTTTAAAATTTTCTTCATAAGTCCTTAATAAATTTTACATGTGCCATTATTCAAATAATTTAAGCATTCATCTTGATAAATTTTTCCATAAGTTAAAAATTAATGAAGTTAAAATGAAAATATTGGGAAGAATAGGCACAGTAAAATTTGATTAAGAACAATAACTACCATAATTTATAAGATATAATTAAAAGTCTATGATCTTATTTCAATTAAATCTTAATCTTAAATTAAGTCTTAAATCTTAACACATAATTTCGAACGGAATCGATTCAAAGAGCTAATTTACAACCTCAACCTTTCAGCAGTGCTGTTAAGTGGTTGGAATCTGGTGGGTATTTTAATACGAAGAGGAACACCTTTGATAGTTTGATATATATTATCTTCTTAGAAGGTGTTAATTCTTTTGAAATGATCCCTTTTATATATTACACCAGGAGCCTTATATGTTTTTTTCTGTGATTATTCATGAGAATTTGCTTATCAATATGTTTGCATGATATCATTTTCTAGTTTATTTTAAGACATGAGCGCTTCTAGGTCTTAACGAAAGGTTAGTTGGGTTTCGTATTTATAATATCATATGATTTCTCTTCTCAAGATTAGTTGCATTTTCTTGTCATATCTATATATCTATATATTGTGGGCTTTCTTGTGATTCAATAATGATAAAAAATTTAATAATGAATCTTTTTTGAAATAATTTATTAAATATATATTATGCTTGTAATTAGGCCTTTTAATAACAATGAAAGAAAGAAAAAGTACGTCTGAAATTTAGTGGTGTGACAGTTTAACTAATTATTTTCCAACGCATAATCAGTTACTAGTATACCTGTTCATCTAAAGATGATAACAAATTTTTCGATGATTAAAAATGATTTATAACATTTTTTTGTATTACGTCCTTAAATCTTCTTTTCACCTTGTACAAACGCCTTGCAGTTGGCATTTATATATAATAGAAATGATCAAAACCTAAACCTTGAGGAACTAATTACCTTGCAAATTATTCTATAGTATAATCTCATGGGAAATCGTTCAATTTATTTCAAACGAGAAAAGACAAAAGTATTTGACCTGACCGTGGATAGAAATGAACTATATATATTATCTTCTTGATATCCGTGTACAGATTCCCTTTTAAAGAGTTTTTTTTTAGATTCAGCATCCTGTTACCTAAAAATTAAAATATTAAATTAAGTAAAATAGAAAATGAAACAATATTGTGTTATTAATATGCTACATAAAACTTCTAATCTATCACCCAATATAAAATTCACGCTTTTAAAGTATTTAATACACTTCACAAAATACTTTCTATTTCGCATATATTTAAGATTAGTTACTTTGTACTAAATTTTAAAATATATTTTAAACCTCCAACACGAAATAGAACCTTATTTTGTTATTTAACATCCAACCATTGCCTGGATTTAACAAAGTAATTATGTATTTGTATTGCTTCTAACAGTAAACATAATAGAGGCTTCGTGAAATTAGCATTTGATGGCCCCTGCGGAATAGAACCTATTTTTATTCAACCAACAGTTGGCAAAAAATCAGTACTGAACAACTCTTTTATAGCGTAAACGGTGATCATATATCACACCGATGACAAGTAACGTCCCTCTCTGGGCTATAAATATAATAATGTGAAGGGAAAGAAGTTTGCTGTCTTCGATATGGTACGATTGAATAAGAGAGATTTTCCCGATCGTCAAGCGGTGAAAATAACGTTCTGGTGAAAAATACTCTTTTTGACTGTTGTCATGGGATTATAACAAAGAAGTTTATGATATTTGCATAGACAGTTTATTACTTTCTTATTGTATAATCAATGACAAGAATTTTAGCAAAAAACTCTTGCTCCATACTTACTTTGATATCGATTATTTAAAGTTAAAGATGAAATTCTGAAATACCTACCAAAAAAAGATGAACCAACTCTAACTCTTGTAAAGGCAGTAAATGTAAAGATCTTTTTATTCATGTCTTAGTAATTACTTTTACTGAACACATGCTTCGTTAGTAATTACTTTTACTGAACACATGCTTATCAAAAGATTGAATAATTCTTACTTAAGCAAATTTAAAAGCTTTAAAGCAATTAAAGTCGTGATTAGAATACGTAAGTTATTCTAATAAACTTATAGAACGAAGATTTTCTCCGAACATAAAACACGTTCTAAAACCTTAATTTTCTGACAACAGAAAAGAAAATAATGGTCTTATTGTTGTTTCTAATGGAACGTGTCCTAGAAAAGCTCACTCCCTTTAAGAATTCATTTGTGGATTAAGCCAAGGTTACGTCACTGGCTTTCACAGTAGCGCCATCTAGAGTCAAGAGTACGACTTAGCTACACACACGCCATAACCCTTTTTAAGGGATGGACTTCATTCATGCATTTCATTCACTCAACCACAGATCACAAATTAAACCTGAATCAGCGATTGACCATCCTTGATCCAGTACCCAGTGGTATTGCTCTCGACATGGAGGACTTTGTAACCACAGCCGATTTGTACGTGCGCCATCCACCACACACGCGGGGTATCTTCGGTCGGCGGGGTTCGAGCGCCAACCCGAAGTACGCGAATCCAAAGACTTACCAACCAAGCTATCCCGGCCTTCCTAATGGTCTTAAACGCTTAATTCAAATTTGAAGCATTTAATAAGTTATATATATTTTGAGATCTCATTCACATATAATAAATGCATTTTTATGAATCATATATTTTCAAAGAACTCAAAATTAGAACTGCAATGGGGTTTGTATTTGCATTGAAATCACACCATAATTATTTTAATATATTTTTAAAAATTTAATTAAAAAAATAACAGCTTTATTCCATTTTTTTCAGATTGCTGTTTGCACAGATTTGTTCAGTTTCACAAATAAATTAAGCTTTACTTCAGGTTCCTAAGGGAGAAAAAAGGCCATGAAAAAGCATTCGAAAAATGCCAATGTTTACCTTTTTGAATACTCAGAACTTTCTATGCTACAAAATGATCAATTGAATTTTATTCCTTTTTTTTTCTTGATTGCAGTGAATGTGTTGTATTAATTCTGCCCAAGAATTTAATCCATTGGCTGAAATTTTAATAATGCAAACCCAGTTAATCCAACTAATCTTCATAATCATCTGAAAGTCCCTATATAGGAAGATTAGGAAGATAATAAATCAAAACCTAAGACATAAATCTAAGAAGAGAATTTTGATAATGAGTAAAGTGTTTTCAATATTATTGATAAGGAGAATGAATTTTCGGTTGCTTCTTATTTTGCCATCTAATGTAATCTTTAAGGGTTCGCTCAGCATCGAAGAATCCTGATTACAAGCTGTGTTTTTTTTTTTATTCGGCGCTTCTTGCCTATGTACAATTTTTGACATCTGTACTATTAACAAAACTATCCTTCTTATTTATGATACAGTGAAGTACGTATAATTCTATACTCCTCAGAGATAAAAGAATATCAGCAAATATCGCACGCAGCTGTAAATTGCACTCGATTTCTTCGTGTGCAAAACATCTTTGCTCTCCTTGGTCGCAGCAAGCCCCCCTTGGGGTCGTTATCCTCAAGTTTGTTATACAGCGGCATCAAAAGAAATGTTATCTCGATCAGCTCTGCAACTTATGCGATTTGGATTCCGGAAGTACTCTTCTCAATTTTGAGTTGCACTATTTCCAGTCAACGCAAAGCTAAATTCAAGTCTTTGTAGATGCAGATAGTTTTAAATAATAATAAATGATTTCTCACAATATAATAAATAGAGAAAAAAACTGAATAATGCTAAATTGACGCATACAATTCTTCTTTTTCTAAGCTGAATAAATAGATAAAACAATAATATATCTGGTCTTACATTAAAAGGAAAAACAATATAACCGGAAAAAGAGATAAGAATAAGTTTCAAATCAGATTTTAAAAAAGATTTCACAGAACATTTTATTTTACTTGGTTAAATTATTTACGACTAAATTGAAAATAGAGTAAATTATCATACTACTGCCATTTACTTCTAAATATAACAACATAATACTCTAAACATTCTTCGAAATTTCAAAAGTTATAATCGGGTGTTTCTACTTATCTGAAAATAATCTGAATAACGCATCGGGCATGTTGATTCCTGGACGATGTTTAGTGATACTTCTGACGAGTAAGCTCCTAACGTTGCAGATTGCAACTCATTTTATGAGATATGAAATACGTTATTAACAGTATACAATTCTATTTGAAGTTCGAAAACAAAGACCTGAAATTTCTTCAAGCTCCACTCGACAGCATATAATTTCCATTTAACTGTAGATTTAACCTGACGGGATTCGCTTACTTTTTGGCTTGTCTAAGCAAACGATCGTGACCACGAATTCTTTTTCTTTTTTAATAGTTCCATTACGAGTAAACTTTCTCTGCAAAATGTGCATTGTAGTCCTATTAGTAAATTGCACAGTACAAGCACGCTTCTCAGCTGTTTCTTTGTCGGGAGTATTTTCCTTTCAGCTATAGTCTAGATTTTATCTAGATCAGTTTAATGTTTGCAGGATCCAACAATGCGATATAAGTTCATGATCCCTAATTTGAAGAATATTTTTGTAGATAAGCAGTAAACCGCATTCCTTATAATTTAGAGAGAATATTATCTAAACGCAATAAAGGATCACTGATATTATTTGAAAACACAGCAATATCATCTATGTGCAGTAAGCCATACTGCAGATTCATTTTTTAATTTTCTGTGGAAATTACATTTTGCAAATCAAATTGATATCTGCTTGAACCTGCACCTTAGCTACCAAATTTACTTCATTTCCCAGATATAAAGTGGGCTTTATCCTTGCCAGCTTCGAGTTTGATTTTTTACTTCCAGACATTGGCAGTTCTCGCTTCTCTCCTTAATAATTCTGAAAATCTCATCAGCACATGTGTGAGATTAAATTATTTTACTCCACTTCAGTGCTCCAACCGCAATATTCCGCATTCTTCAGAGAATGCTCGATTGTTTGTAATTTTAGATGGAACATAAAAGAATTCATTGCTATCCTCAAATACAATTCCAACTGTGGAGAAATTTTTGGAGAAATTTCCTAACCTTGTTTACGTGACACTGCCATATTTTTCCATGAGGAAACTTGACTTTTTATGATTTAGGTGAATTTTTTTGCATTATTTCTCCAATTTCTGTGACTTTGTGCTATAATTTATTAGACGAATCTGAAATCAGCAGGTACATTTGTTATCCTATGTTTAAATACTGTGATTTAGAACAAGGAATAAAAAAATCGGTCGAAATTTATTTTTAAAACTTTTCCACAGCGAATGTATCCACATTTAAAGGAAGAACTATTTCTTTACAATAACTGGATTTAAGCGCATTAAGAGGACCTCGCTTCTACACTGGTGTGCAAAACTTAAGCAACAATGCAAATTTTAAGCAGATAGCCATGAAATTGCAGAAAAGGAGTTCTTGCGATCAGTACAATGAACACGTAATTCAAGAGAGAGGTCATGCGTATGCAAATATCAGTAACAAAACGTCACAGGCGACGTGAGCGTACGCAAAACAAGTGCGGAAGGCGCGCAGCTCAACACTACAATAAAAGGAAGGACGAAGACGCAATTAAAGACATTCGCTGCAAGTGCACGTGAGTTAATTCGTGAAATATGGCTAGCAGAAATCACCTGGACGATTTCACACGTGGAAGAATGATCGGAAAGCTGGAGGAGGGGCGTAGTGTGACCAGGGTAGCTGAAGAGTTCGGAATCAACAAAAGTGTCGTTTCGCGCGCTTGGAAAGTCTTCCAAACCACAGGTACAGCTGTGAGAAAGGTTGGTGGTGACCGCCCCAGGAAAACAACTGCAGTGGATGACCGAAATATCGTCCTGCAGGCGAAAAGAACCCGAAACCAGTCAGCAAGCGCCATTGCTCAGCAACTGTGTGCAGCAACGGGGCGACAAGTGTCGTGTTTTACTGTGTCCATACGCCTTCACAAAGGTGGTCTATTCGCCCGCCGTCCTAAACGCTGCATCCCTTTGACAGTTTCCCACCGGCGGCACCGTTTAGAGCGGTGCAGGGAGCACAAAAACTGACATCTCATCAATGGAGTTGTGTCCTCTTTACAGATGAGAGTCGTTTTAGGGCCATAAACGATTCCCAACGTCAGTTGATTTGGAGAAAGGTCGGGACACGGTTTCATCCCAGTAACATCACGGAAAGAGACCGTTTCTGTGGTCCTGGAGTTGTCGTCTGATAGGCATTATGATGAACGGGCGGACTGAGCTCCACGTTTTCGACAGAGGTTCAGTAACTGGAGATCTCTATTGTCAGGAGGTGATCCTTCTCCATGTGCGTCTGTTCCGAGATGCCAATGGATCAGACTTCGTTTTTATGGATGACAATGCACGGCCACACAGGACTCATGCTGTTGAGGAGCTCCTGGAAAGTGAAGATATCACTCGAATGGATTGGCTGGTGTGCTTCCCTGATTTAAATCCGATAGAACATGTGTGGGATGCTTTGGGGAGAGAACTTGCGGCACGAGTACATCCTCCTGGGAACACCCGACAACTTAAACAGATGCTGATTGAGGAATGGGCACTCTTACCTCAAGAACTGTTGGACAATCTGATGCTGAGTATGGGGAGACGGTGCGAAGCAACCATTGCAGTAAGGGGAGGGCATATCCCATACTAAGGAACATCTGCTTGCTGTTCTTCCTCTTGGACAGACAATCATGTATAACGATACTATGAGTTCAATAAAGCCTTTTTTTGTTTGATTCCATACTGTATGCTTTGTATTCATTTCTGCGCAACTATGCTTTCGTCATTTTTTCAGAACAAAATGCTGTATCTCATTTCTGAATTTCATGTCTCTCAGATGATTTCTCGTGAAGTTATGGCAAAAATCATACCTGTTGCTTAATGTTTGCACACCAGTGTAGATTGCTTATTAATTTGAAAAGAGATACGATTGTTATACTAATATAGACTTCCCGATATGTAAAAAATATGTAAGGGTTAGAAGATTAAGTGTATTCTTAACAACTTTCTGCTTGTTACCTGTTCACGTATTGAAAATATAGAAGAGGAACCGAATCATTGCATTAATTCTTGCATTAATTTGGCAAAAAATTCGTTTCCTGATTATTTGCTGTTATTTTCGTAATTCCTTATCTCATAAATATTTCTAACTGGCATTACACATAGAATTATCTATCAATTAACGTAGGGGATACTTTCAAGCAGCAGCGTAATACATATCTGTGACGACGAGCAGACGGATTGAGGATGTCAATACTGATATATTCAAATGGAAGTTCAGGTCCCAACATGGAGGTTTTTTATTCATTTTCCCTGGACTTCTCAAATGATATCCCTTTCATGATTTTTAATATTCTGTAATTTGCCTGATATCATCGCTCAATAAAAGCTGTATTGAATTCTCTAATTATTCCTTTTCGCCCTCATATGGCTGCCAAACATTTCCAGCTTCTGCACCGGTGCTTTTTTCTTAGTAGAAGCGTTAAGTGATTGACAGTTTCGTTTAATATCTTCTCTCAGAGAAAAAATAGTAAATCAGAAGAAACTCTACTCCACAATGCGCATTTTAACTAACTTTTCTAGAAATTCGCATCTTTTGTTTTCATTGCAGAACTAAGAATTTTCAAGCACATGCGATATTCCATTTTTCGACCTTTTATCCTCTTTCATTTCTGCTTATATTACGAAGCCTTTTATCGAAAATAATTTCAGAATACCTATGATTTTAATTATGAAATGAATGTCTGTTCTATCGATTATATTCTTCTGTGGAACTTTGAGTAGGTCATAAATATTCTTTGCAATTATTTGCTGTCCTTGAATTTTATTGTGCACGATGGCAAGTCAATCAAACACATCATCCTTCAACAAAATTTGCAATTTCTCTAGTTTTAATTCTTTTACAAAATGCGCTAGGAAATATAATACTCCCTGTCTGTATCAACATGGGATATAGTCTCCCCGTTGAACACTGGTATCTCTCCAAAATTCTGAGTTTTTAAATTCTTGATCATCTACCAAGGTTGTAACATATTGAAATTCATTTATTCCTTGTTTCCAAGAAGCAGCATTCTATCTCTGTCGTTAGAATATTTTCTCCTTGATTTTATTCTTTTTAATTACTTTCTCTTAAACAAAACATACAAAGAGAAAGTACTATAATCGTCAAACTATTCGAATTCGAGATTTTAACGCTTCAGACCACCTCGAATCAGAAAAAACGCATTTTTGGAATTATATCTGCCTGCTGTCTTCCCTTATGCACGATAAATCAAAACCATTTTGAGTTGGATGGATGGAATTTGACATATGGCCCTTTCACCAAATTTGTAGATACCCGTCAATTTTTGGGCGAAATTCATTTGGAAAAATTCTGTATGATCGGTTTTCCTAGTCAAAGTGAACAAGATAATTACAAAAAGTAAAGAGATGGATAAGTAATATTTGGTTTAATACCTATAATGCAAATCAGTATCAAAATTAGAAAAAAATCCGTAGGGGTTGACTGCTTGTTAATCCGTATTCACAAGTATATAAATGCGATAACTTATGAATGGCCTTATTAAAAGGTTTCATTGATTCTTTTGTAAACTCGAACTTTTCCATCATTATCCTACTTGTTTCATTCCTCGGGACTATTCAATTACGATTAATTATGTATAAATTGTTCGTAAATGTTCGCTTTCTTTTTCAATTATTATTCACTTGGATAACATTTCAAAAAATCTTACATATACTTCACAAAATCATTCGCGAAAATACATCTTTATTTTATATGCAAAATCAATTCATATGTTATGGTGCTTTATTGTACTTCAATAAAAGCTGTAATTTTCCCGGTTTCAAATTCTATCCTTTAAATAAGAGCAGTTGCATTTTGTAATAATTTTCAGTCACTTTTTTCTCTTCATTCGAAATAACATGTATCATTTTATTTGGTAATAATCCAGTTAAATGCGATACCTAATGTCGTTTTCTGAACAGATTTTTTTTATGTTTGCTTCTCTTTTAAGCAGAATAAGATAAAAGCTCACATCGATAGTCTGTGGATCAAATTTTTGTAATATACTGTGCTAACCAATTTTTTTTCTGCGCCCTAAACATGGCAATAGAAGTGATCTTTTTCATTTCTTCTTTCATTCTCTAATCGTAGCGTCTGTAGTTCGAATTCCATCTCATTTTCTTTCTTTTCTCTATCATCAATTTCTTCTTTCCTTCTTCCTTCTTCTACTTCTTCATTTTATCTTTTTTCATCTATCTTTTTCTTTCTTCTCTTCCTTCTTTTCTTCTTCCATGTGCTTATTTATGACAAACTACTCTTTGAATTGGTCAAACTTCCTAATTATCTTAATTATCTGTGATTTAATCATTCTTTCCGTTCTTTCTATGCACATTTCTATGGCAGCCGCACTCAGATTATCTTTCCTCGCCGTGTTGAGGAAAGCCATGATATTTTACGGAACAATAAATCTCAGACAATTTAAGAAATTAATTTCTGTATTGCGGTGATGAGGAAGGAAATGAAACATTTGTTCAAGTGCGAGTCCTGTCGTCTGTGCCAATGTAGTCTTTAAGGGCTCATTCAATAATGGAGAGCCTAGGTTATAGGTTGTAATTATTTCATTTAAGGTTTCTTTACTTATGTACAATTGTCCACTCCTGAACTGAAACACAAAACTGCCCTTTTCTGTCAGGATACAATACATACAGTCAGGATACAGTTCCCCAACGAGAATAGAATACAAGGTAGCTTTAACTCAGAACACCGGAAAATGCATTCGACTCCTTCGCATTTCTGCTTAGCCAAATCACTCGCACGTCCCCTTGGTTTTGTTAACCTCAAAATTGTCATCTATCGGCATCAAGAGAAATGTCACTAAGTTCAGTGTTATTAACTTCTAAATTAGGCGAACTGGCTTTCCGAAAGACTACTCATAAGAATATTTTAGAGAAAAAGAAAAAAAAAATTAAAACTATGTACCTTTTTTTTTTTTTTTTGATAATAACCAAATATTGTTAAGGCCTATGGAATAATGCTGTGTAGAGGGTCAGTCTGTATTATTGCATAGTAAGGAATATTCTTTGTCGTTTGTGCAACTTGCTGCCTTTAATACTTCTAAAAGTGGGCTCTCCAACAATTACTTCGAGTGGGGATTGATTTTCTTGGAACATCTTCTGTAGCATAGCATATATAATCTGGTATCAGTTTATCAATCTATCAATTTATTCTTGAAATAAAAAGAAAACATTTACAATATAACGGTAGATTTAAGTTTTATTTGATATTCATTTTCATGGTAGAACTGGTAACTTAAAGTTGAACAACTCCATTCAATCATATTGAAAGAGTATATCAAACACTCGATATAATATAAAAATTCTTTAATCTAATCTAATTCTTTCATTCTAATTTATAATTGACGCGTATAAAACCATACCTGATGAATAAAACGCTTCGGCTGCTTTAAGAAGGCAAAATCTTGCATGTTTCGGAAATTGAACATAAACACAAATAAGCATGACTCTACAGATATAAAAAAGCAAAAAAAAAAAAAAAAATCCTAGCAATTTACATCTGAACCATCATTAAATGCTCCGAACTTTTGCTTACACAGATGTCTCACTTTTCTTCCTTTTTTCAAGTGATTATACACTATCAAATTGCTAGCGACTTCGCATCAGTTGATCTGTTCATTTCATTCAATTCACTAACAAGTGATAGATTGTCTTTTGAAAGCCCGCAGAATTGCTCGAATGTGCTCTTACTAAATGGCATTCACTAAATTCATTCAAAGAAATTTGTGTGATTATTATCTTTAATGTATCTGATATTTATAACTAATAATGTGCCAAATCTTTCAATATAAGCTATTCTCTTTTCGGTACTTTTATTTCGGATATATTCCTGCATAGTAAATATTCGTAACATCTCTAGAATGCTAATACCTTTCAACCATTTCCATTTTAACATTTAATTTCATTTTTAAAATTATGTTTGCTAATTAAAATTTAAGTTTGTTGCTTGAAATATTTAGTAAAATCATATTTATAACAGTGACAATTTTGGAAACATACAACAATCCAAATTCTATTTATAGAACTTAAGGATTTCTGTATAAAAACATATAAAGAAATTTCGATTGACAGAAAATAATAAATTATACTGAATATATAAATTGTCCAATTTCCCTTTTAATATCCTTATTAAATTTTTTTTAAATGTTTATGCAGTATTTCTTTTGTTTTTCCCATGCCTTTATTTTTTGCCCTTCTTTCACTCATTAAGCTGAACATCCCCTTTACACCTTGATTCAACACCTTTTTTAATGGCCATATCCACTGTAAAAAATATAAAGCAAAACTGTGTTTAAAGTAAAAATATCTTTCTAAGGAAAATTCTGAAAGGGATGTCAGAACAAAAGCAGAGATTAGCATATAATGCTTCTTCAAAATTTTTATTTATTTATTTATTTTTTCGTTTTAGCAAACAACCCTGCGCGATTTTCCGTTGCGTTAAGAAACAAAATTCAGTAGTTTTTTTTTTCCTTTTTAGTTTGTATATCTTCTTATGAAAGAAACTAATAAGAGTTTGGTTATAATTAGTACACATAATTTTATAAAGCGAAATTTTTGTTCAATCTGTAAGAAATTTTATTCTCTATGCGTAAACTCTTTTATAAATGAAAATTCGGGATTCATGAAAGAATTCTTTATATCGATCGATGCACGGGAGATCAACATTTCATTGTTTCCAGTGCTTCTCTAAGCATATTTTTCATGAAAGATACAGGATAATTCAAAATGATTACATCCAATACAATTGTCTATAACTTGTGAGTAAATATAGGTATCAAAAAAGAATAGGATATACGGATAAAAAAAGCTTACACTTTTATTTTTGTACGAAATAATCGTCGTAAATGATTTCTTTTAGTCAGAAGAGAAATCCATGCGGCCATCCATCCCAGACCCGGAAGCGCGTTCGCAACATACACACATTCATAATCTTCATGCGGGTATTCAAATCTGAAATTCCTTCTTTGATTTCATTCCAATTAATTATGTATTCCATTTAACACATCTTATGTTTTAAACAATGTACAAACCAAAGGCTTCATATAATTCTTCTATAGTGAAGTGATTATTCATTTGAATATTTATGTGATCAATGACTAATAACTGAGAACGCAAGCAAGACCTGATGTATAATCGCTAAATATTTTTTATCTATCTCAATTAATAAAGAAATTATGTATCAATGTAAAAATCTCAAATAACGTTGGATTTCAGACATGGTTATTATAAGACGCTAAAATTGAGAAACTTTTTTCAAAAATAACAGATGAGAAATTTTTGAGCATGATGAAACTTTTTTTTTACTTCTATGACCAAAACAGATCTTTCCTTCGTCAGTTAACCAGTATTTAAGAAGCAAAATCACATCAATTACATCTGAATAAGAACATTTATGACAGTGGTCGAATTAAATAGCTCAAACATTTTTAATCAAGACTCATTAAATGCATTTTTAAATATAAGCAGTCAAAAATCATTCAAATGTTACACTTTTTGTAAGCAAACTTTTATGTAAACATTAAATGTTCTGTTTTTAATAAAATTTGTTTTAATCATCGGTATATTAAAAGTCAGCGAGATTTTGCGAATTTATATATTGGAGATTTTATGATTTATTATAAATATTTTATGTAAAATAGAAATAATCACAAATATGTCACTAAAATACACCTATTTAATAACGGAAAAAATAAGAGATAAATACCTGGAAATCAGTAAATAAATCTGACAGAGGAATTTTATCTTTGATAAAATCTCTTTATTCTGGATAGCACATTAAAAAGCTGATTCTCTACGCTAAGTCACAGAGTGTCTTTGAGAAACATGCTGGTGCATATTTTTACAAGTAAATTTATGATAAAAACATTCGGTTGATTTTATCTGATCTGATTTAAAACTAACGAACTTGCCTCCAGAAAAAAAATTTAATTCATTGCGGAATTGAAAGACAAAATTTGCTTCATCTTATTAGCTTATAAAAGAAAAGTTCCACGAAGAAGACAACGAGATTGATGCTTTTCTTCTTGGCAGAGACTATTCTGACTTACGCGATCTAATTATCATGATTGGCCAATGCTTGGTTCTTAAGAAGGGACAAACTGGTAAAATTCGATATCCATCGGACATTTTAGAAAAGGGAAAGAAAGACACGTAAAAGACTTTTCCCGTCAGTTTAAAGCTCAAATAATGAACTTTGAAATCTCATATTGGTTATGAAAAAGTAAGACATTTTGTTTGTCTTATTATCTGAACATTATTGAAGTCCTCTACGCTCAGAAACAATTACAAATCTATTCCAATCGTATATAATTCAGTACAATTGAAATTTCTTTTTTAAAAATATTTTCTGTTCAGATAAAATTTCTCACAAAAAATAACAGTACGTTTATATCTTTTATTACAGTATGGGCTTATCCAGAAAGAGAGATGCATAAAAACACATTTCTGTCTCTCTAGATAAATCATCGTTTTTATTAGTTTTAGTTTCAATCTTAAATAAAAACTTCTTTTGAAAAATTGTAAATTAACTTTAAATTGCATTTTAAAGTAAGCACAAAAATGGCGATGAGAAAATGGGAAAATATGCTATTCCTTAATTTAACTAACTAATTCAGATTTCAGTGTCCCGCAATTTTCTGCATTTCAATTGCATTTAAAAGGAAAATTTTGTCATGTTAGGTTCTCACTGAAGAAACTTCACATTTATATTCGTCAGACCATTATTAATAGTAATATTAAAACAAAAAATAAATGTACTTGTTTCAACTATTTTTATTTCTCTTAGAAAAATTGACCAAAACTATCTTGTTGTTATTTATGGCACTTATCGTCGATAAGCCCACTGACGAAGTCAGCGATTTTTAGCCGAATTTGTGCAGTGGCATCTGACGGTAAAGGCCCCTGAGCACCTGTGAATAGAAGTCTGACTTCTAGCTCATATGAAGATGACACTCACACACTCGCTTGCACATTTCCTTTTGACAGGGGGGGCTCTTTCACACACCTCACAGATGAAACACAGGGTAAAGAACAATCATGCCCGAACCAAGACTCGAATCCGACACGCCCAGATCACGTTATACTTAGGTCAGGACGCCGGCCCAAACTTATCTGAAACCGGCTAACCAATCGTAACACCTAATTTTAACCTAGCTGCCGTTGTTTCAACTAATTTTTTGCACCAATCGGTTTCTCATCGTCTTATATAAATACCCTCCAAATAAGAAAACATTATGTTCACTGCTTTTCTAGTCAAAGCATCCGAAACAAGGTACTTTAATATGAGCCATTCTGTAGATATTCAGCTTGTGCGTCAATTATAATAAAAATATAATACTGTTTGCTCGTTTGTTGATGTAAAAGCCTAATTATTTTTATTACAAAATAAAAACCGATTAATGATAATAAAATGCGAATATAATCAATAATTCTAAAGACCTGAAATAAAAGTGACTTTGCCCTAATATTTACTCGAAATCGCTTCACTGATGAAGTATACGTGAAACAAACTGTTAGTATACCTTATGTAACATACTTTATGAAGCATTCTTGATATGTAGATTTTCTTTCGCATACTCTATGTTTTAAATAACCCAATAGAAGTTATCTAATGATCAGGAGGGCCATTTACAAGGAAAATTGTATCCAATGACGTTATTTCCATACGTAGTGGTGAGCGATTTATATGACTGAAAAGATTTATGAGCAGTATCCGCATCACGATGTGCTCCTCGAAACCGCGTTCTTGAAAAATTTCAGTGCGAAACAGATTTCTCCATATCATTAAATAATGCTTCAGATCAAATGGCTATATATTAGTGGATGCTAAAGTTTTCTCGAAGAAGAATGTCTCAAAAAAGGTACACTCAATAAGCATACGTAGATCCACACACTTTGTTCTTGTCTGGGCGTATATTATGAGGATATTCTTGGGCACATGATCTCTTGTAAATTGACACTTCACAAAATTTTATTCACGAAAGATGAACTTTTGTCCTGATTGCTCAAAATGAAATTGTCAAAGTCAAAACGCCGGTCTTGGTTAAATAGCAATAACTCTTGCCCCAATATTGTGTGATAAAAATATGCGCCCTATTTGTTTAAAATTTTCCATACCTGCGATTCTGAATATTCACAAGCTCAGCTGATTTCTCATAAGCTACGTTCTAGATGAGAGAGGACATAATCTAGAGCAATTTATCGGATATGCATAGCATTGATTCAGCGTAAAATTTAGTCTGAACAAAATTTCTCCTGCTATTTTCTCTGAGACGTTAAACAACTCTGAAAATAATATTAGCAAATGTATGTCTTTCATCAGGAAAATTTAATGCATAGTGACTTAAATTACTTATTACTAGATGTCTGTGAAAATTGTGTGATTATCAGTTAGTAAGTGATGGTAAAAGGATACATTCAGGACGATTTATGTTCAGTAATTAATTTTTGTATAACCAAAAAGTATAAATAACTGCACATAAGTTATAAATGATAACAAAAAATGTTAATACAAATTTTTTACTTAAAAAATATTACTCAAAGAAAAAATTATAAATGAAATGAAGAGCGAAACATATTGTTATAAACAACTTAAATTTTGAATCAAAAGGAAAGATTTAAATTTTTGTCATCAGCTGGATTGTCATCTATAAGTTTCATGTGCATGTTAGAAACATAAAATTCTTTCTTTATTTTGCTGACCTTCCTTTCCTTTAAGAGTAAAACAGTTCCCCCAACAATCTTATTGATATCAAATTTATTTTACGATCTCAATCACTAAGTGCAAATTTTTAGCGAAATCGAGAGTAAATAGTATTCATATCCCTATGAAATACAAATTAAAGGTTATTTTTTAAATAAAATGATTGAAAAATAGGACTAAGAAAAGAAATTAGAAGAGATTGAAAAAATAATCCTGTGTTAAAAATATTTTCAAAGCAGCAGTATTATCTCTTCATGTAAAGTATTTGGAAAACTTGAAGGTTAATGACATAATAGTGTACAATTTCAATTCTCCCAAGATTCTTAAAATCACTATCGAGGCTGTAAATTTAATTGTAGAAATAATCAGAAAAGCTCATTTTCAACGTTTTATAATTCACTGAGTTTTAGTCATTGAATGCATTTTTTTGTTTAAAATATTAAAAGTTTTACACTAAATATGTTTGATAGAACCAAGGGCATTATAAACGTACACTATAACTTTTTGATAACTATATTTATTTACTCAAACAACATACAATATGATCATTCATATCATTTAAAGTCTTTTTTTAACTGGAACTATGTGTCTGTATCTAACAGTTTACAGAAAACAGGTATAGGCCCACGAGCAGATACCCTGTATATAGAACCTGGTTTCTTATAAATACTCGAGCCGTAAAAGCAGTATCCTCCGTTGTAATGATGTGTGTGTAGTTTGAAGAATCATTCTAATGGGGAAAGACTACGTGGTTGCAATTAGTAAAGAAACTTTTACAAATAGTTATCAATAAATTAATATCTTGAAAAAGAAACGCTAAAATTCTCTTACTGATTTAAAGTGGCAAAATGTAGTATTATATATTCAGAAAGGAAATATGTTTCATTATAATTCAAATTAATAATTTGAATAAAATAGCTTTAAGAGTAGGTTAAAACTTATTTTATATGATTTAGTAATTATGTTGATTAATAGCTAAAGTTGATATGAATTTTTGTTATTAAAAATTGTTTATAATGAACAGTTGTTTGAATCAATCAAGGGGGCTATATCTAATAGATAACATTTAGAAAATCTTACGAAATTTCTGTTATGCCAAGATTTAGTTCATTACAGAGTCCATCACGTTTCAGAGAAGCATCTCTCTTGAGGCCCTCATTTCCCGATTCATTCTCCGAGAGAGAGCTTGTTGTAACCTGAGGACAAACACCTCATTATTGGTGTTCTAGAGATGACGGTATTGAGGCATAAAATGGCATGTCAATCTGAAAATTGGAAGGAAAGGAAAACAAAATATATTTCGAGAGGCAACTTAATTTCTTAAGCTTGCTAGTTATTTGGTTGAGATTGTAATGGTTTATTTTTATTGCAAATATTTTCTGTTTATATAGTTTTGTCGGAAAAACCCATTCAAATGTTTATGTCATGTGAGCAGACACAGATATCTGTATCTAAAAGGATATCTGCTGTTTACCAATCAAAGATTTGAGAACAGTAAATTTTTGCAGAATTTTTGATTCATCGTGCATAAATTATTCAAAAATATAATTTAGAAAACCAGTTCATTTAATTGAATTCATGACACAGTTTCAATGCACTATTATTTTACTTTTTAAAAATATATTGCCTAAAAGGTTAATTGCATTATTTTAAAGGCAAAAACATACACAATTCCAACACTTTCATTTTATGAAAATTAAAGTATGCATTGAAAATGTTTAGTAGGAAAATCCCAAATAATGTAGCCATCATACGTGAGCGAGTGCTTGAACACACGGTTGTAAATGTGAGTGTGTGTTTTGGTTATCTCAGGAACAGAATAACTGTTGTGATTTCTATTGGATTTACGCAAAATATGTCTTGGGGAGTATTGACCGAGTTCATGAATGGACCATACAACACACCTCAGTGGATGCGATGGGGCGTACAAATTTTCATTTTCATAAACATAATGATTTATTACTTTTGAAATATAAGAGATAAAATAAAGAAGCGATCAAATACAATATATTGTAAAACAGATAAAATGCTTTGAAAAAATGTGTTTTTAATAATGTGTTTCAGGTGATGTAAATGTGAATGTGAAACAGGTGATTTAAAAATCAAGAATCAGATGCAAAAGCATTCAGTATGAAAAAATGGTAGCCGATCATCTTCGGGTGCATCAATTCAAAATTTAAAGTTAGTTGGTTAATTATAATTAATGAAATTATGAAGTTCAGTGTTATTAACTATTATGAATGAATCTTCTTATATAAATTTGAATCTTATTATTAAATTGACCTCAAATTTTTAGTAGAATTTCATTTACAGTTTTAAAATTTTTTGAATAATATTCTGTTCTAAATTTTAACATCACAAAATATAATTAAAAATTATATTTGGAATCCGAAAACTAAATCGATATGACATTTTTTTTTTCTTTCCGAAAATTAAAATAAAAAACATTTCAAAAAAATATGGAATTTGAAATATATCGGAAAACAATTATTTTCTTACAAATTTCATTTAAAGTAAATGTATCTGAGTGTTCTCAAACGAATTAAAATGCTTTTCAAAAATTTTTAACAAAATATTCCGGCATGATCTGTTTTATAAAGTACAATTCAGAAAACAACTATCCATTGTCATGTAAATCGTTAACTGGAGGTATTTCACAAGACAAACTGTGTTTTCTGATTTGAAACACTGAGCTCTGAATATATCTTTTCGAAACACCGTTAAAATGAATTTATTCGTATTTTAATGCTTGATTCTTTTTGGGATGTGTAGTTTATAATGCAGTTTTCTAGGGATGACACGATATTGAATAAAGACTCAAATAAATAATTCAAATACTTTTTTCAGTTGTATGAAAGGAGGAATTCTTCTTCACTTATTTAATGGAAGCGTAAAAACACGTTTATTGTAATTCGCACATATATCTAAAATAAGTCTATAATATATTTGCTTAGTCTTTAATTTTTCCTATTGCAATCCACATCTGTTTTCGTCATTTAAATGATTCTGAGTAATGAGGAACTACCAGATATTACTTTTAGGAAAAGTGGCTCAAATTAACCGTCGATATATAGAAAAACCATTTTGGAGCTATTTCAATAAATCCAAACGTAGCAAATATATCATTCTACTAACACTTACTATCATCGAAGTTTTTATTTCTGACATAAATACGGTAATTTGTTCAAAGGAATATAAATAGTTTTATTTCAAAGTTCACAAATTAAGAATGATGTAACATGACTAAATAAAAATGTGACTTATTCTGCTTTTATTCGCATATTTAATTACAAAAAAATATTTATTTGTTAAACAGTATTCTCGTGGTAGATCGTTTAAAATGAACAAATGTCTGCATTGGTTCAGTAATTAATATTAATAAAGCTATCTTAATATTAATTACTTCAACTACTCAAACGGTTTCTGAAAACTAAAAGACAAATGCTTACTTCTTGAAACATTCTTTATATTTGAAAAATTAATAGCTATTAATGTAAATAGCTTTAAAATATAAATATTACAAAAAATTAAAAATATATATATAGGTATTCGAACTGTTTTAATGTGAAAAATTTGGATATGTACTCGAAAGCGGGTATTGTTATTTGAAAAAATTTGAGTTTGAGCAAATCTAAATATGAAGGCAACACCACTTTTGAAAGAATACTTCACACATTTATAGAGAACATATTTCTACTACAATAAGCATTTACATTTCTATTTTTCAATAATTAGTTTCGGTATAATGAGCTGCATCCAGGAAGGACTGTACCTTTTATTATTTAAGCCCATTAATTTCGGGAGAGATACTTAGAATGGCATGTTTTAGTTTAATATGCTCTATCCCTATATTTCATCTGTACTTAACAGTACTCTCTGAGAACTACCATACCGAATAGCAGTGGTGAATAAAATCTGCACTTCGAACTACCAGCAATAAAAAAAAGAATCGAAATATGGTCAATTTCCAAATAAACAGCCTGAAAGCTGAGATGGATTTCTCAGATTTAATATTTATCAATAATCAAATAAGTAATTAGTTGTTTCAGGGTAGAAAATAAAAACCATACTAATTTCATACCTTGTTTCCCCGGACCTTTCTGTGTTTATTGTAGAATGAATGTTTCAGATTGAAAAAATATAATAGGCAGGAAAATGGAAGAAAACTATGAGTTCTCATTTCAAATAAAAAAAAGGATTCAAGTTATAAGTTCTCCCACAATTGCATTTTATATCACTTTTCATGGTAATAAATATCACTGAAATAATTGGATAGATAAATAATACTTTCTTGCTAAACACGTTCTTCTTTATTATTCAACAATATGACATATATATCCTTCTTTAGAATAGGATTATTGAAGAGTGAAAATTATTTATCTTTAAAACACCAAAAAACATTTTCCCTTTAGAAACTAAAAATGATTTAATATAATTTTTAATAAATTTCAGCCTTTTAGGCAGTCAGTTAAAACTGGGTTATTTTAAACTACGAAAGCACTAACTAAATCCTTCTAAATGATGAGCTTCCCCGTTATCTAGCTGGCTTACATAATAAATAAGAAGAAAAGACGCATCAAAAGAGGCAAGCACGGGAAGAAAAACATTTAAAACAATGCAAAATTGTATGGACTTTAATGGAAAAAAATCATTGAATGACAAAAGTGAAAACAGGATTATGTTAAGCTCCTTCGAAATGGAAACTTGAAAAAGCTTTGGCCGTGTTAGTTAATTCTGGTACTGTCTCTAAAGTTCTTTTTTTCCTTCTTTTTGTTGGTTTTAGAAAATGCCATCAGAAGAGTATAATTTACCAGTTTTTGCTTTCAGAAAAATAAATCGAAGTTTACGTTGACATAAAACAGAAACTTTGAAGATGGCAACAGCTCGGAAAGTGTGGAAGCAGAAAAGTGCGCTAGATGAAATCCTTTTTGGCGTTCAGTATTTATGCATGCCTTTGATTTACGCATGAGTATGGGAACTGCTACACGAGGAAATATATCATTTTTTTATGATGACACAAATCGAAAATGGCAGGGAGATCCTTATCTTTCTTTGAGATATGCAAAATTGTCCGTATTAAATGTATACATGAATGAAATTATATTTTATATGAATGAATTTATATTTTCTGTCAAATTATTCATTCAATGTGGCAGAAATGATTTTTCTTCTTGTGTAATTCATAGAGGATTACATAAACCAGTATTAATAACTATAAAAGTAAATAAAAGTAGCACTTTTAAACGAGTAAAAATTAAGCAACATGATGAATTCTTATTTTACGTCGTTGCCTATTCTGCTTAAAACCATCTACTTCTTAAAAGTCCATTGTTTTATGGCATGAAATTATTTTTCAATAAAAAGTTGTCTTTTCAAAATTGATAAATATTTATTTTAATTGTAGGTTTTCGTTTTATAGATTCACATTTAGCTGAGGCCATAAAAATTACTATAAATACTTGAAAAGGATATTATTGACATAGGGGTCCGACATCTAGTTGGATTTCCAGGAAAATATTTTCCATTTTCATTATTTTCTTTCTTTCTTACATGAAGCAGATCCTATAAACTTGATTTCAAAAGACAAAAATTACGATATACGATTCCAAATTATATTTGTTTCCTCAATACTCTATTGATAGAAAAATCCATTTTGGAACAAATTTCGTTTTCGAATAAATATAAGGATTTATATAAACACAGAGAGCTACAAATAAGATATACAATTAATTTCTGGGCTTAGCAGCAGGTTTGCGTACCGTTCGTTACTTTCCTGTTTAATCTTAGTTAAAACCCTATGAAATGATTTATAAGAATATATGATGTCCTTTATTTTGCATGCCTTAACAGTTTAGAAGAAAACAGCCTTTAACATTTTTAATTTTGAAGAAAATAAATACATGAAGGACTTTAGAGAGAGTCACATTTTCGAAAGTATTCGTTCATAGCTATTTTGTACAAATATTTTCTATATTTACCTTTAAATTTTAGGAAAAATATTGATGTCAACAGTTTCAGCGGATTAGAAAGTATTAAACGGTATATCGTCTACATTTCGTAGGCAAAAAAAAAAAAAGTTACATTTTTAATATTATTTTTGTAACTAAATTTTGGGATGCAAGAGAGGAGAATCTTCAATGAAATACATATTATACATAAAAAAAGAACAATTAGATAAATTTTTATTGAAATACCGAAAATTCGGATTACTTTGTTGCAAAAAGAAAATTCTTTAATGACTGTGCGTTTTGTGTTGTTCTGTCTGATTTTTCTGTCTGATTTTAGTCTGGAATCCCGAGACTAAAAAGACTGAGGTCCTCTAAATGAGGTGAGAGAAATTCAATATATTTGTCTCCTCTTTGAAACCTGAACTTTAATTATAATCATCATGTGTTTCAGTTTGGGTAAGCCAAGCTTCTCCTGATTAGAAGATTGGTTTATTTTTACTTTCAATTTTCTTTTGGTTGTAGACATAAATAAAAGTACTACAGGTTGATTGAAAAACATATACTGCTTTATCTAAAATAGAAATGGGTCAAAGTAGCCATTATAATTGTAAACTGAAACAGAAAGATTTAGAAATCCTTGAAATGTCATTTAAACAATTTTTTAACATCTTAAAGACATTTCGAAATCTTTCCACCAAAAACTACAGGAACTCGAACTCTAAAAGAGTGCTTTCGAAGAAGAAAATTTTGGAACAATTATTTGGATCAGAATACATTTTTCAGCGTTCGTAATGTGGTAGAAACTGATACTATTGTGGATAGCATAAAAGCTACTAAAGAGGCTTGGAAACATTCATCCGAAAAAGACATCTTTATCTACGATGATGTAATTTCTCCCAAGTAATCAAGCCTCCAAAGTTATTGAAAAGAGATTTTCTTTAAATAACGGAAGGTAAGAACCGAAAGCTTTTTTGAAAATAAGACAGTTACAAAAATTATACTTTGGTTTACCTAAATTAAGTCTTCAAATAAGATTAATGAAGTTTATCTTTTTCTGTTTACTGATTTGAATAAATTTTTTGCTGAAGTATCAGGGTAAACAGTTTTCATGTTAGAATCCATTTTTTAAACCAATACACTACATGGCTTTTAGAAAATTTTACAATGTTTTAAGATAGGAATGTTTGATGTAAAATTAACAGTTTTAGCCTAAATCAAAAGCAAAAATTACAAGATTATTATAAAAAGTGAATTTTGTGATATCGCAGAAATCTTTGAACTTTTAAAATGTAAAAGCTCAATATTTATTATCTGTTATTTTGAAGAAAATGACTAAACAGAAATTTACATTAATGGGACAAAAGTAACAAATATTTATTAAATACAAATGTTATCTGAATCATAAATAACGTATCATATAGAACAATAATTCTCGTTTGAAGACAATTGTTCCACTAATACCCTTCATCAAAACACTAACTTAAAAAATCTAGTTTTAAAAAAAATAATAAAGAAACATGCTTTTTATACAAATAATGCATGAAGAAAGAATCCGAAAAATATCCTTTCTTCAAGTAGTACATATCAATGTTCGATTTGAATAAACTTATTGATCAGTCAAACAGCATTTTATAATCTATTGTAACGTAATAATAATAACTGTAGATGCATGAAATTTTCCAGATAGGTGCACTGGAATCCATTGCATCACCTTTATCTAACTTTTATTTTGTGGTATTCCCAGTAAGTCACAATGGATGATCAATCTGGCGCCCTACTATGCTAAACCGTGCTGGTTCAAGTAACCAGTTAATGATACCATTCTTTTGATTCTTTTGGAATCACACAAGTATGATTTTCATACACTTTTTATGAAGGAATGACCATTAACAATGAAAAAAATTGCGCGCCCTTAGACGAGTTGCAGGTTACGATAAGAATAATGTTATGCTCAACGGACAATAAGCTGCAGCTTAAAAAAAATGATCAACTGAGATGATCATTGGTGTCACAATTCCCAAGTGGTGCTGACATAGAAACATCGGATTTGTATATCTTTGGACGACTGGAGATTTATATGTGTGGAAGATAAATTTTAATATGCTAACGAACTGATTGCGTTTATAACAGTTTTGTGTAGTGACCAATCTCGAAACTTCATGAACACCTTGAAAATAAAAATGGCTCTAGTGATGACAATCAAATATATCAAATATATTAAATGACATTTCCAAAGTAGAAAATTGTCAGTCATTTGATCTTCAAGATTCAATTTCTCTAGAGTATTGATTTTATTATTTGCAAAAAGAAATTCTCTATCGCCTTCCTAAGAAACATGATTAAAACTACATCGTTTAATTTAGAAGGCTGGAAACCATACAATACATATTATTTGTTTACGCGTCAAGTTCCATAATGTAAATGCTTTGAAATAAAAACAGTGGAAGTAGTAAATCGCCATTAGGATCTTTAAAAATAATTATTTATAACATAAGTTTCTTGCTTTAGAATCAATACGGGGATTGCATACAGAACTTTTTAAGTATTCTGTTGAAACCCAAAGGTTGCAAAAATTCAACGACTCATTGTTTATATCTTATGAAAATCGAAATTAAAAACGTTTTTAAACAAATGACATACATACTTATTACATGGTAATCATCAAAATCAAATCAAGCATCAAAATTTCCAAATACAAAAGTTTCAGAAATTTTATTAATGCTTCAAAAGAGATTGTTTCTGAAACTTTATTTACTAAACATAAACGTCGCGTGTTAATCGATTAATATATTTAAATTTTGATTCTATAATCTTAGCGTCATCTGCTAATTAATCTGAAAAAATGATTTCAAGATTGCATGGTATTTTTAATTAATTATTTTAAATTAAAAAGTAGGTAGAAAAAAGTAAACAAAAGAAAATCCACTTCTTAGCGCACTGATAAAAGTGTGTTTTTGTTGTATATGTTTTTGGCATCATTATAAGTTTAACAGAGTAAATATGAATCAAGACCAGATATTATCAAAATATCTCATTTTAAATATATGTATTTTAAAATTTAATATGTAATATGGATTTAAACTTTTAATGTAAAATGTATTGCACTTTTAAAAGATTTAAAGATTATATATCGCTTCAGGTTTGAAAAGTAAATTGAAATGTGAAAAAGGAATTTCGATAAAATTGGTAGCCAGATGGTACTTCGATAGCAGATAGCTCGTTTTTCGATAAGAGAAACTTCCCTTTAAACCCTCACCCATCTTCAGAACAAAGCAGAAATTATTTCAAGAGCTCTTTGGAAATATCCACATGATTATAGATTACTGCATGGTAGATATGAATGGCAAGAGACATTTTAACATCTGACAATGAAATCATGCTGTCCAAAAATTGTTATCAATTGTAAATTTTTCAAAGCATCATTAAAATTATTGTTTTCTAAAATATTATAAATTACATCCATTAATGACCTATTAGATAGAAATTGATATGAATTCATAAGTAAAGAAGAGATTTACACTGTATAACATTTACGGCATACATTTATGATCGACATCAAGTTGCTCAGTATGCGAATGAAGGACATCGAATCTGCAAGATGAAGCATAAAATGATTATACCATGGAGTATGGTCGCCACTCGCAGTCGAACAATTCTAGCATTGCTCATCCATACTGGAAATGAGGATGTTGATGAGTCCCTCAGGCAATTATTTCAATGCCTGTAGCAACGAGGATTTCAGTTATTATGCTGTTTTGGAGAAGAGGATGAGAAGTAATTGTCCTTTCCAAAATCTCACGCCCCTACCTAATAAATAAGATTTAAATCTAGATATTGTGATAACTAGTTTATTTAGCGATTATCTTCATTTTCAGCATAATCTTCAATCAAATGATTTTTGTGGAATTGCTATTGTGCGTAAAATAATAAATCTACATTTTAATTTGTGATTTGATTATTTCAGATTATATTTCTACTTTTTGTTATAAGACCAGAATTTAAGACTGAGAGGATCCTTCCCAATATCACTTGTGTAGATTGATAATAAAAACCCGCAATTAAATAATGTAATGCAAAAAATCATAGCTTATATAATTTGACGTATTTGAAAAAGAGGAGTTCTAGTTTTTTTTGAGTAATTGATAATGTCGGTGTGAAATTTATTAAATGTACACTCTCTTCTTGTTTAAATTTTTTTAGGTATGTGTTTCATGTTTTTTGTGCATCTAAAATACAAAGGCAATCAAATAAGTTTAATCCCAATTGTCTAATAAACATGCAGCAATCGAAATGAATAATTATTAAATTAAAGCTTTGATTTTATTTGAAAAACTACTTAGTAACTAGTACTTCATATTCTTCTCCAAAACTCTATTGTGAATATTTGGTTACGAGCCCATTTAGGGATCGTCAGGAAATTAATAAAGAAGAAAATAATTTGCACTGATCCCATTTCATAAAAGCTGATAAAGGATTACCACTTTCCTCAATGGTTTTGTTTTATAAACGCTTAAGAACCGAATTATGTTTTATTGCCCTATTCCATCCAATGCGATAGTTCGGGCTATGCCTTTAAGCGGCTGAGCGCAATATTGGCATGCATTTTCATGCAGCTAAGTCAATTCGAGAAATTATAAAGTTGCTTGATTAAAAAAATCTTCTGTATGTTTTCCCCCTTTTTTTTCACTTGTATCTTACAGAGCTTTCAACCAAATTATACGAAAGTTATAAGCAAAGCTTGGTATAAAAAGTTAAAGAAAATAATTGATATATTTGTATATTTTCTTTGAGGAAATATCAGTGTTTATAGTAAACCATTTTTAATTGCTCATTTGCCAATATAGCATATTTTTTCATTAATAATATTTTATTTAGATTTTTATAGGGTTATAAATATTTTAATAATTTACTGCATATACATATTCCAGATAAATACCGTTAAAATTCAGAATGTTAATAGCATTACAGCCTAATGAATTTTAATTGCTCTATAAGAATATGAATCCTCTCTTATAATGCAATTAAATATATTTTAAAATATTGAAGGTATTTCCTTTGAATTTCAACGCTTAACTGGAGAGGTAAGAAGCCTGAACTTAACTATGTAATTGTAGTCTATGAGTCGCATTTTTAAAACGTGCAAATAAAATTTTCTGATTAAAATACTATTATAAAATTTCACCTCTAATGCATGCACTTATTAAGTATTTTGATCACATAGTCTATATAAATACGCAACACTCTTTTGTTGCCATCATTTTAAACAACGATAGTGGACAAGTCATTATCATGATTGCAATAATATTGGAATAATACAATGCAGCCTAATATGTATAGGTTGAACAATATTTTCTTCCTAATTCATTCACTCAATTTCAAATGGTAAGATCCTGCAAACATAAATGTTCAATAAGTTTCTATTCAGTAATATTTATTTTAGCTTAGTTTCTATCAAAGATGGAATTTTTGGAGTAGAACAACTTTCGAAATACATTACTGTGCCATTTGAATCGCAATGTTAACTATGAAGATAAATTATTATATTACATAATCCCTGCAGAACGAGACTCGCCAATCGTAAATATTTTAGACATGCTATATTTGTTGGCTTGAGAAAGGGATAGAAACAGAAATCAAATAGCTACTAAAATATAATTATTATGAAGGAAAATTAATGTATAAATTCAGCATAAAATTTAAAAACAAGAGCTTCAGTCGAAATTTGTTTGAAGTGGAATTTGTTAAAAAATTTGAAATTCATAGTCGAATAAGATGAGCATTCATCATCATATGCAGAAAAATTATCATTAGAATATCAAATCAAATTTTATAAGTCATAAAAGTTCTAAGAACATACTTTAAGAAGTTATTATGTATATTCATATTATCGTTTATTATAATCATAAAAACTAGCTGGGGAATCGGATGGAAATTTCCCAAAGGGTGCCAATTGATGAAAATCAATTGGTTAAATAAAAGATGCTTTTCCTTCCACAAGTAATTTTAAAAAATGATTACGTATTCAGCATATTAGAATAATAATCCCCTTCCTGGTAAAGAACTTGGCTCAAAAATTTAAATGTGGGCTAATCATAATAGATTTTAAAATTCTGCAATAGAACATTCTGTTCCAAAATCTAAATTAATTAATATTTAAAATATTTATTATTTAAAAATATTTAATAATTAATATCTAAATTAACTTAATATAATAAATTAACTAATTATTTCAAAGATTAATAATTTGTTTTTCTAAATGATACATTTTTCTTTAGTTCTTTATCTGAAAAAAGGAATTCACAAACTAATTCATTTTCAAGAATTTTCATTAAGTATTTTCTTTACAAAAATACTTTCATTTTTTATTTGCCCAAGATATATCATGAAAGTTTTAATATTTTTGAAAACAAGGATATTCAAAATTTTATGTGAAAATGCATATTTTAAAGAGATGTAAGAAAGTTACAAAATAAATTTAATTTTTTCCGTTTAAGCCCGGAAACACATCCATAATCATAATTAAAACTGTTTTAATTTAGAAAAGTATTCTTTTATAAAATTATAAAAAAATTCTTACTAATTCAGAAAAATATAATTCTCCAATTTTATTCTTCGTATAACTATTGTATTATTCTGTTATTCTGTAAAAAAGAAAAAATATTTCATAATCAAATGAAACTTTAAGTTGTATTGCTGCTGTTTCTGCAATTTTTCGACAAATAATGAGCAAGAAAAATCAATATACTACTTGTATTTTGTTTATCTGACTTCGAAAGAGATCTTTTTCATGTGTGTTACAAGCAATTGATTATCCCAGGATTTCTCTTAAATAATGAGAGTTCCGGAAGAAATTTGAAAACTAACCAAATTAGGAACAGATTCTAAGTTCACTAACAAATGATTTCCATTACGCCCCATCAGTGCACAAAAGTCGGTTCGATCTGAGCTAATTGAATCCAAAGCCTTTCCGGATTATCCGGTATCTGCTTGTAAAATTCAGCAAATACCGATGAAACAAGACTGTGGAAGCGATCACTTGCATACAAATTGCAGTGCAGTTGTTGCTCAGCAAGTCTCCTGAGATAATGAAGAAGAAAAGAGTAAAAATTCAAAGGCCGACAAAAATTAAGTTGAGCCGTATTTAGATCAAAAGAACGCTTTAGAACTTTCTTAAAGAATCTCGAGCAGAATGTTTTTGTCATTGGAATTGTAAAACATTTCTCAATCTGTGTTAAAATATTATAGTTTTCAGTGTACATTAATAAATACACAAAAATTACATTTTAATGATTTTTTTCACTTTTCTCACTTTTTCTGGTGTGCTAGGATTTTGAAATTAATATTTTGAGAAGTCATTGACTGTTAGCATATGCATTTAATAAAATTTTGATTCCATATTTGCGCCACCTGATAGTGGAGCTTGATAAAATACTGATTTTGAAATATTTATATATATGAAATGCAAACTAAAGTCTAAACAGTAAGTTACAAATAAAGTAAAAAAATTTACTTTTTTATGCATTAATAAAAAATTGAAGTTTGTTTTAAAAACTTTTTTTAATTAATTTATTTTTAGTAAATATAAATTTATATTTTGAATAGAACTATGTATCGTCAAAGTTTTACTCATTTCAAACGTTTTATTATCTACTTTGTAATTTTCTGAAGCATGAATCATGATTTCAAATATCTTGTTTTTGAAAAAATTGTAAATAAAACCTCTACTATAAATTCCATACTCCAAACACATTTGATAGTTGACTCATTAAAAATAATGACAAAAGGGAGAAAGTATAGTGATATTTTCAAAAAAAAGTGAAAATCAGGCTTTGATGATAATTAGTTGTGTCTGAAAATATTATGTCATACATAATCGTTTTTAAAAATTCCAAATATCCATTAACTTTTCCTAAAGTTAAATATATTTATATACCTAATAGTAAATGATATCAAAAGCATATGAAATTAGACAGAATTAAAATAAAGAATTTTCTGGTCATTATTCGAAGATACAAAAATCAGCAATTTTTTTTTTTTTGGAAAACGTTTCTGAATTAAGCCCTATGTTATAATTAGCATTTTTTTCTCTTCATATTAAGCGTAAAAGCAGCGGATAAAATCGCCATTGGAAAAGAAACCTTCCATCAAGAAAACGAGAGGAAAGAATTAATAAGAAAACAAAATTATTCACTACAAATGCTGTTGCAAATATATTTGAAAAACGTTTTTGTAATGAACTAACAACTTCAAAAGCAGAATTACAAAAAAAAAAAAAAAAAGATAAAATCTTTCTTTCTTTTTATGTATGTAAAATAAAAGTGATTAAAAATTACATCTTTTTCTAGATCTCAAAGATCCGAAAATTTATGAAGGAAAAAAAGTGAAGGAAAACACCCCTTCTAGGAAAAAAAACAAATCTTGATTAATTGTCATAGTAAGATAAATCATATAATAAAAACGTTTCCCTTTATTCTCAAAACACGTCTGAGCTGAAAAGGAAGGAAGAAATAAATAAATTGAAGAATAAACAAACGTACAGAGAAGGTAAAATAAAATGCTCTCCAGTCTAAAAGAAGAACTTCTGGAAGTGAAAAAAAGCTGTAAGAGGGTTCGCTTAATGATCTAACCAACATTGTGGTGGTGGAGGCATTAAACATTTACGATCATGTTTTAATTGCCCATAAAAAAACTTATGGAGGCTGCTTAGAAAAGAAGCTTTTCGTTATGGGGTCCTTCCAGGCTTTTAAGAAAGCTATGCAGAAAAGAGAAAATTATGTTGAAGCATTTTTTTTTTTAAATTCCTGCCTTACAAACATTCGCGAAAAAGTATTGATTGTCATTCAATAGACGGATGATGTTTCTTCAACTCGCACAGAATATATTTTTTCTCTTTCGTTTTAAACAATCAACTTCTGATTTAAGATGCTTGTGAGACCTTTCGCTTTCTACAATTGTCGCACTTAAGCGAAATTATATTGTTTATTTAAATGAATTTTTGGTTAAAAAGCTAAAAGACGAGTGATTAAAAGCCAAACCAATTGTAAATTCTTTATGATTTTTTAGTTTAATTTTTTAATTGCAATTTACTTTTGTGTTATGAAGAGGTAAGAAAAACAGTACCTAACATATAGCTTCATGCTGTCAATGACTTTTGTGTTATTCATTCTTAAGTACTTTTGAATTAAAATAAAACAGAATAAAGGAAACTAAAAATTTCTAATCTGCATAGCGTTACCCCAACTGGTGTAGAAAAATTCACGCATTTGCGTTACCATAACTGGCGTTGAAAATTCACGCATGCGCATTGTTTTCTGATTGTTGACATGACAACCATTATCAACGGATGATTTAAATTATTTTTAGGTTAGTTGCATGCTTTTGTAATTAAATTGCATTTATGTTAGCTATATATTTTTTGTATATGCTTATAGTTTTCAGTACATCGTTTTTTAAGTAGTTTTTTAATCTTAATGATTTTTAATGATTTAATTTTTAATGATTTAAATTATTTTTAGGTTAGTTGCATGCTTTTATAATTAAATTGTATTTATGTTAGCTATATATTTTTTGTATATGCTTATAGTTTTAAGTACATCGTTTTTTAAGTAGTTTTTTTTAACCTGTTTTCGACCGATTATTTTAAACGATTCATTTTATTTTCTTAGTGTTTGATGCATTTAAAATTAAACATTGTTAATTAATCGATCTGTTCATGATGAATATGAGAACATTTTGTTGACAAATTCTTGAGATATTACATAAATTAAGAAAGATATTCTTTAGTGCCCATAAAGTTTAAACGCTCAGTGACTCTGTTATCAGTACTCATATTATAAAAAAATGCTTTGTTTTAGTAAAAAATATTATTATATTACTTGCAGATTAATTCTTTCCACTTTAATTTAAAGAATAAATTCTACGAGAGGTAATAGAAAATTAGAGAGATACATATTACGTTATGACTGAAGGCCTTTATAATATTATGAGTGAATTATATGACTATCAAAATTTGAAGTTTTAAAATATTTGATGAAGAATCTATTAAAGTTGGAATTGCGTAAAATATTTAATTATTACAATTTAAACGAACATTAAGATTGGCGAAACGGCTGGTCACCAAAGGCGGTTAGTAAGAAATAAGCCTTTAACAATAATTTCGTAATTTTGCCGTACAGATCCAATTTTATTCAAATGCCAACAAACTCAATTTTATAATAAGGTTTAAATTTTATACCACAGTCAGTAAATTCTCTTCGAATTTTTGGACCTATCCTAGGCAGAGAGTGCGTCATAAATCAGAGAAAAGGTAAGGGGAATGCAAGCTCAGTACTCTGATGAAACTCAATGGCTCATCTTCAAGAACTAAAGGATCAAGAAAATACTTTTGCACAAAAACCCTTCAGAAATTAGAGATTACCATACTCTATATGCAAATTAATTGGGAGGGAAATTGAAAACCAAATAACGATTTAACAAATGTCTGTAAATAATATTTATTCAATTTATATTTCCATTTTTAAAAAAAGATGTTTTAATTTAATTTGAATTGAGATATTGTACAGATACTCATTATTTATAGAATAAGAAACTTTTCTGCTTAAAAATTAAAAACTATTCTCTTAGCAAGTAATTTTCTTTATATAATTTATGTAAATATGTGTAATTTGTGTAAATATGTAATTTATGTAAATACGTTTCTTAATTAGAAAATAATTTAAAATACCTAGTGTGAGGAGATTAATTAAAAATTGAAAATTACACAGCTTTAAAAAATTATTCATGATTATTTCGAGGTTTTATTCAATTTAACTTATTTCTTGCTTATAAAGATGGTATTTTTAATTATATTTTTAATTCCTTTTTTGTACAAGAGATATGAATTTTCTGTGCATTTGTGTGTTTAGACTGATAACATTTACACATTTGTGTGTTGAGATTGACAAAATCCTGTACAGTTGTGTTTTCAGGCTGGCTACATAATATCTTAATATTTTTCAAAATTTAATAATTAACCAATGTCTTATTTTAGTAATTTGCTTCAATACAAAAAGTGTCATTTGACAGTGAATTTGTGGAAAATTGATTTCAATACTCCGTAATAATAATAATAATGAAATGAAATTTATTAATAATTAAATGAAATGAACATTTTGTAAGAATACATTGCAATCAGTACATTAAATTGTAGAGTATATTTTTTTAATCAATAACGCTGGCCGCGCGTAGCGATGAAAACAAGAAACAAAGGAGCAACAAGGGAATTCTTAAACATTTATATAAAATTAAGATACATTATAAATAACATTAACATTTATTACTGATGATACCCTTATCAGCGCCTCATTTTTCTTCAATTTTTGTTTTGACTCCTATATTTCTATTAAAATAAAATTTAAAAAAATATTTTCAACATTTTATTTCAGACATAAAAGTGTACTTAATTTTTTTTTTTTTTTAATATCTACAGACAGATTTTATATACCAAGACTTAAGTTTTAGGAAAAGTTTTTAATTTAGAATTCTTAATTAAGAAAAATGCATGCTAATTAATAAGGTTAGTAGCATTTGAAAATAACTTATTGAATGTAAGCTTTTTTAATGGTTTTTTTCTATTTTATAGCTTTTTAACTATTGTAAGCATGATGAGACTATTAATATTAGTAAATTATTTCGAAATATTTTTAAAAGCGCACATTTTTTGATAAATTAGAATGCGAAATTTTTAAAATTTAATACAGACGACTCCAGAGAAACTGGCTTCATTTGCATTATCATTAAATATTTTGATTCATAAATTTTAAAAACATCCAAATTCGGTTGAAGTATCTAATATTAACTATTAATGTATCCAGCTATAAATCTGTAGATGTTTTCACATTTTAAGGAAAAAAATCTAATCCGATAAAAGCTCAATAAAATAAATTCTGCTACTTCTCTTCATGAAGTGGTCGGAGAATAAAATAATCAATCAAATATAATTGTAAGATTAACAAGGATTTTATTTTCTGTCCATATATGAATTGCGTTTAAGTAAAGTTATTTGACAACATTATTCAAAATTCATAAATATGACTATCTAATGTTATAAGAATTGCCAAACTAGAATTAAAAGTCCGGTTATTTAATAGCAGCTATATAAATTTTTAGTAGCTGATTTTAGAAAGCACAATAACCTTTTTGTTATTTCAGTTCCAAAGCATTAGGCTTTGTTTATCCAATTACAATCTAATGCTTTATATTTAAAAAAGATTAAGTTATTTTGTTTAAGAAATAAAAATGTTACTAAGGGACATTTTTTTTATATTAGAAATGCATAGGTATATCAGGTTTGGTTCTAGTTTTATTGAGGAAGAAAAAAAATTCAGCACAAGATGGTATCTTCAGCATAAATGAACAGCAATTTGGATAAACAAATGTTAACACTACTGTGTAACATCGAGCTCTACTTAATGATGATAGAAACCCTTCAATCATAGTCCCTTGTCTCAAAATTCTACATATCTAGATCAAAACCAGTTAGATACATTTACATAAGTATTTGTAATGAAAACAACGATTATCATTGAAAAGGGTAGTTCTTTAACATGAGACGAGTAATCATGCTTCACAAGATTTATATTTTTTTCATTTTGGTCAGTCAGTCACTTTCTGTTTGAATATAGCACTTTATTATCAAGTCTCTGCTTTGTTGAAGTTAAATCAAGAATTTAATTGATCCATTATATCGATTAATTCCTTGTTATAAGCTTTCTATAAACGGACATTAATTGATTAATGATGGCAAGTTTGAGGCTTTTTTTTCTGTAAGTAGGCAATAAGCATTTAGGAATAATCATTGTTTTATTTAATTCAGTTTAGTAGAAAAACTTACATTTTATTCTTAAAAGTAAAAGTCAAGTCTCAGGGATTCGTAAGGACTTCATTTTATTTTATTAAAAGGAATTGCTTAATCATGAATTTATTACCTAACTTACAGAAATTGAAAAAAAAAAGAGAAATGTTTTTTGCTGCTTTGATATATTCACTTTGGTTTTAAAATTGTGTCAGTAGGATGAAGTTCACTTATAATCACCTTTTCAAATTCTAAATTTCATTTTTGCAGTATATTAGTGAATAATGAAATTGTGTAATATCAAAATTTTTTCTCGCGACTTTCGATTATAGATACTTAAAGAATTGAAAGGCAGATCAAATTTAGACATCATTTTGTAGCGCCATAACATTGGCCTGTCCAAATCAAAATCCTTTTATTATTTTTTTATGAAGTTCAATGTTCAACTTATGGAATATTTAACTCATCAATTATTTTAACAATAAGCTAAATACGACAAAAGAATAATATTTTATCATTGATCATCGTAGAATGCATGTTTAATTATTATAAATTCGAATAGGGAATATTAAATTATGACTTTATCAGACGCCTAAAGTACTTGAAAGAAAGATAAAACAAGCATTTGTAATTGTTTAAAATTATATTGCTACAAAAAATTAATGTTTTACTCACTCAAAACCAGTATCCAAAATTATTTTAGTTATAGCACTCATAAAGATAGTTAAAAAGGTAAGAGAGCCTCTGTACCTAGGTCTCCATCCTTTGATTGAATAATATTAAATTTCATTACTGAGTTGAATGACTGAAAACACTAATTGTTACTTTGTCAGCCATTTTGATGCCTTGTAGAACAAAGCAGTGACAAGTTATACATAATAGAAGTTTTTAGATAGTTTGAAGTAAAATTCGACAACTCATCTTTCCTATTGTTTCACAAAGATAAATCAAATGCTTTTCTTTGAATTCTAATACTTAATTTTATTTGAAACATTAAGTATTAATTTAAATATTAAATAAGTCTCTTCTCCATGTGAATTTCTCAATAGAAGACATTTTGTATGAAATTACAGTCTTCTACCTAGAACCACATAGTTTTTTTGTGCGTAAAATCACGGGCCTAACTATAATAGCAATCATATTCTTTAATTTCTTGGTTTTTTTTAAAGTTATTTCACAAAAAATATTTAAAAAAACTTTTTTAACTAAACCATTTTGAATTAATCAAACTTTTGTTGCTGATTTTTTTTAATGGAAGGGGTGTATTTCTTACACAGGAGCTTTCAATGCGCATAATTTATAAAAAATGCATTTACTATTATTAAAACTGCAGATTATTAATTTATTTTTGATAAAATAATTTATTAAAAACACATTTTTTATATTTTTAAAATAAGAAGTATAATTTTTAAAAACGTTTTTACCATAGGTTAATCAAATTTACCACATTTAACCCACTTTTGTTCCGCAAATTCCTAATTCATCAGTATTCTTCTTTAATTACTTGCTCATAGTTATATATCTAGATACCTAGAAATCCTGGTGGAAAAAAAAAGAATGCAGCAAATATAATTGCGACTACAGAACCAATTTTGAAAGATCGAGTTCCAGTCTGGGCTGTTGCAGACAGTTTATAAGAAACGAAACAATACTGCATTGAGTTTTATTGGAAGATTAATTCCGAAAATGGGAAATCTAATTATACACTTTCCAACCAATGTGTTATTCGGATTTTGTTCCCTAAAGGCGAAAAGGATGCTCTCGTTCTGTTTCTTACCGATGCCTTGTTGTCGAGATGATCGAAAACTAGGGAGAGGGATGTAGAATCCTGACAGATACTCCAGAAAAGAAAGAAATTGAAGAACAGTAAGGAATTTTAATAATCAAAAGAAAAGAAATATCCTGAAAAAACATGACTTTCAAATCCGAATATTTATCAGACAATATAGATTCTTCTGATTCCACTACTGATGCAAGCTCTACAATAGGCGATATAAGTGTTACTATTGAAAAAGAGAACGCTTGTTTAACAAAATTACAAGGCAGAAAATCTGAACAGTTTTATGAAGCAGAAATAATAAATATTAAGAAGGAAAATTATAGGGTTAAACATCTAAAAGCATTGTCCATTAAAAACATTTTTTAAATTTACAATTTGGCACACTGCAATTTAAGTAGTTATTATTTGTTAAATAAATGTATTGCAGGATGCTGTTACTTTTATAAAATTCCTGCATACATATTAGATATTTTATTCATTATCTAGTGAAACTTGACTTTCTGTGAGATGCTCTAGGTATAGCAGTTACAGACCCTAAGTACGATGAGAGAGCTTTTATCTAGAGCCATTTGTACAGTTACTTAAGAAATCTTCTATAGACATTTATCATTTCAAGTATTTATAGTGATTCAATTAGGAAGTAATTAGTATAGCCGTGTGTGTGTATCCGTTTCATAATTTTAGATTCATTAATAATTATGTATTTGTACATTGAAGAAAAGATGTACCTAATTATATAGACCTCCCTTGCTGTATGATATGGTTTTACTTTATTGCGATTAGGGAATTTTTATAATCTACAAATATGCGAGTGATGAAAATTGCTTTTTGAAGATATAAAATGTTATATTTGAAAACTAAGAAGAGTTGAAAAACTATTAACTTCCTTGATATCTTTATATAAAATAAAATTCTAGAAAGAGATTTAATAGTATGCATCAAAGTTTCTAGATATTGGTTAATTGAAAAGCAATAAATTTAGATACTGGTTTTTGACAAAAATTTCAGAGAATAAATTAATAGAATAAAGATGTCAGAGGACGACTACCTGAAATTGTTTATCTTATTTTAAACGAGGAAGCATTATTTATGGTGAAGAAGAAAACATTGGTTAATGCATAGTAATAAGTTATGCGTATTTTAATATTCATTCATAGAAGTATTTCTATTAGTTTAAAAGACAAAGTTTGGATTTTTTTAAATATTTTGAGCTTTATACCAGTATTTCTTATCAGTTCTCTTGGTTGTATAATAATGATTAACATTATACAGTATTTATTTGGAATCGAACAACAATGTGATATGGGCTAAACTACATCCAAAGATATTTACTCAATTATAAGAAGAACAAAAAAGTCAGTTTTGAAAATATTTAAAAGGATATTTTCTTCTACATATGATATGACATTTTTCACAATTTAAATAGTGACTGGAATATTCTAAAATTCTTAGCTCGAATCAGTATCAAAATCTGTAGTAACAATAACCACGTGAAGATATTATTAAATTAATCATTGTGATATTGAATTTAAAGTATTTTCCTACTTTAATAAGATAATATCTCTGAAATGAAGTGTGAAAAATTCCAGTTTATTATATAGCAATATCAAATCATATTTTCTTTATAGTATTTTTTCTATGTTACCAAATAAATAATATTTACCAAATATCTAAAATTAAGATAATATTAAAAACTTAAGTTTCCCGAATGTAATTAAAATAGCCAACATCCGCAATATGCAAAATCTTATAGTTAAAATTTTTAGATTGTAAAATAATAAGAATTTTTTATGATACAACATATATTTTTTTATTTATTTATTCCTATTATATCAGCCTTCCAGTTTTGACAGCTACGTATGAAATAGAAACAGCGTGCACTTTTCGCTTCTTGACTTTTTTTTTTTTAAATAAATCACAATTTCTTAAATGAAATCTTTTTTCTCGTGAAAAGATTTTTAGCCAGCGCTCATCAAAATTTTAATACAGTCTTAGCAAAATTAAGAGTCTTTTATTCTTAGAAGTAAAATGAATTTAATATTCTAATTTTCTGAAACTCTATTTTTTTCTTCTTTAATCCTAAAGAATTTTCCTGCATCATCACTAGGGATTTCTGAAAGAAGAAAATATTAATTCTTCTCAAGTATCCATTCCTTGATGAAATAAAAATAACCATTAGAGCGTAAATTACTTGCACAAAATCTAATTTTCTAGTTGTTCCATTATTTAAAGATCAAAGCAAATCCACACTCCCTTATGAAACTGATTAAAAAGCTTGCATCGAAACGTTCAAATAATATACTTGCTTCATTGTGCGAGATAAATCCGCGACTATATATAGATGATATACCTATCTCTACCTTCATTACACCAGCTTTCCAGCGCAATTCTTGTCGTGTATATTAAGACATGTCTCTCAGTCTTCCAACGTTCTAGGCCGTTAAATGGGTTTTGCACGCATAAACGCAGACACGACATCAGTCTGCGTACCGTAATATCACGCGTTTGTCTGCAGTAAATGGATAGCTGCCGAGAAAGGGATATTCGGGTCATACTCGAAATGTATCTTTATGACAGAGTATCGTCTAATGAAATTTCTATGGCAACAGTTGAAGGGTATATTGGATTACAAGACTTCCGTTCATCATTAGCTGTGTTAGGAAACAGCATAAAAGGTGCATTCATTCCACAATGGCAGCTTCAAAATATGAAAAGAACATTGTATAGGCTTTTCTATTGGCTCTTTTAACAGTTGCGTTGAAATTTTAACTCAGTTGAAAAGACGATAATTTTGGCAGATTATCCTGCTATTCTTTCTACAGAAATGAATAGGTTTTTAAAACTAGACGTTTTCTCAATATGTTATGTTTAACAAAATTATATCTTTTCTATAATAGTCAGTATTTTTACTTATTCTTATCATATCTTACTTAATTCTTATTTCTTAGCATTTCTACTCTACTTTATTTCCCATTGTGAGAAAAACACTGTCTGAAAAATATAGCTTTCTATCTTAACTGTAACTCATTTTTGATGATGATGATGATCCCTAACTAATTTTTAAACCTTAAATACAATCCTTCTTTTAGAAATGTATTTATAAAATTTTCAGAAGGTATGAAAAAGTACTTTGGTAGTTTTGTTATGGAAGTAAGCTTGTAATACACTTTATATAAAAAATTCTATATTTATAGAAAATTATGCTTTCAAAAAGGATCTTTAACAAGGGATTAAAAATTTAATTTTTTCTATGGATGACCCAAATACTCAAATAACTTACTTTTCTTCTGCGAAAGAAAAACTTCTGTTCATGTTGCATTTCTAAATCTCTAATTTTGCTTGCCAAAAATTTCCCCCAAGCAAATTTAGTTCTAAGACATTTTATAAATTAAGCATTGATTTATACTTAAATAAAAAATTCAGTCAAAAAAGTTCTTATTTATGCATAATATTAAGAAATAAATGCAAATATTAAATAGCTTCTCTCGATGATTTAATATTTAAATTCATTTTTATTTATGATTATCTACTTCTATCCGCACAGTAATTTACGAAAGTACATTGACGACTGAACTTGTTTTTCTATATGCTAGTCAAAACATCCGCAAAAATTGTAATAAAAAATCAAAATTGAATACAAAAGGGAATATGGCATAGTGGCTTCCATTAAAGTGAAATGTTTTTGACAGAAAAAAATTGTTCAAAAATTCACTCATAGACGAAGCTGCAAAAATATGAACGATTTATCAAAAATAATTACTTATTTGATAACTTATTCTATTGTTTCATCAATATGCTAAAAACAAGCATCTGAATGATCAACGGATATATCTTCTCTTAGCAATGCTTATACACTGAAAACGTCTAATTACTTATATATATATATATGTGACGCCAGTAAATTCATTAAAACTGCAAGAGTCAGTTTTTTAAAATGAAAAAAGGCTAGTTTTTTAATACAAAATTTTTAAACTAAACGTTTTTACTATTCAATTTTTTTTCCTAACATTCTTTTCATTGCAAATAGATCTTTCATATCCTTATTTGTTCTCTTTTAAGAATATTTAGGTTTTATCAGACATTTCCCCCCAATCTGTATCAAGAGTTGAATTTACGCTTAATGTTTATAACTACGGGGCAGAGCATCTCAGATTTCGATTGAAGTTTGGAATTGAAGATTGACACTTGTGAGAAATGTCACTTCGCACTTATAAGTTGCACAAAAGAAAAAAAAAGTATATACTTAGAGATAATACTGATATTGAATTATATTCTTTTTTTATTCGAAGCAAAATTCATCAAAACATGTTTTAATAAAATCATCTTGCAAAATTGTGGTCGCTTGCCAAATCGGAAAACCTACAGCTACATGGCTACAACTTTTGATTTCATCTGTAAAATGTTATGAACTTGTGATAGGTTTTAAAAAATAAAAATCTTAAAAACACTGCGTCTCCAAGCAATTCGTAAGACGTCTTGGGTGAGTTGGGTGAGTTTTCAACCTTCTCCTTCTATATAATAATTCTTCGTGATACCTTTTTCATTGTATCTTGAAACAGAAATATTGCTGTGGAATAAGTTCAAAAGAAAGCACAGTTTTGTCAACCACATATTATCGTGAAAATAATTATCGAGGGTTTATTCTTGCTCTTTTAAAAGCATAACCTTTTTAATTTTCAGACGAAATAAATTGACTAATATTTCTTCTCTCAATGGCCTTCTTACTTTGAATTCTAATGGTAATCAATATAATTGCAAATATTTAAAAAAATGATTAATTGGAGTGCGAACTTAGTTAATTATTTCAACAGCATCATATAGTGCAATATATAACTGTTTTAACATTTTTTCCTCAACTTATACCTCCTGAAAAATCTCTACTAATAAAAAAGGAGAAAGTAGGTGTGCTTGTTCGGGTTCTAGGAGACAGACAATTTGGCACAGATGCACTTTGGAGAGAGAAGATACGCAACTCAGAGCAATTTTTTAGAAATTGTTTCATTTTTAAAAATTTTGATGTTTTTTTTTTTCTGAAACTTCCTAATTATTATGCCACAAAAATGAGTTTTACACCATCTTAGAAACAGAAAAACTTTAGTTTCAATAGTTACACTTTAAAAAATTATAGTGTTTATGTCTATTTTTAATTAATTTTTATAAATATTTTTAATTTTGTTCTTCAGCAATGTATCTCATTGCTGTAAAAAAAAAAGATAAATTCTTTTCATTTTATCAACAAATATTTCATCCTAGATATTTTTCCGTTGTTCTTGATGTAGGTATGAAAATACGATTTATTTTTTCACGATAAATTTGTTTTTGTTTATATTTTTAATAAATTCTCAGAAATTTTTAACGTCGGTGAATTTTATATTTCCGACTCCAAATTATGCAGTTGTATTATAACGGCGAATATTTGTATTGATTTATTAGCCATAAAAATACAGAAATATACTTCTAAAATAAATTTTATGTGAAGATCAATATGTATTTTAACAGGAAACTACGGCGCTTTATGTTTCTAACATATCATGCTTTTTATATTACGCTCTGTATGTATAAAATGGATAGTATTCGTTTTCCTTTATATACCGACAGTACTGGTGACAGACTGAAGGAAATATATCATGAGAAAAGTTCACCATGATAAAAGTCAAAAATACTAATTGTCAAGAAACTGCTTGGAATTATGATAGAGTCTCGCTTATCCAAGCTGACATGGACTATGATCAACTCGAAAACTCATTCAACAGACTGAATTTTAAATCACAATCCTTTTTTTTTCTGAAAAGGTTTCCCCATTTTTTTATTTGAATTTGGACAAATTTTACGAAAAAAAAATGAAAAGTACAAAGGCGAATTAATAGTTTAACAAACTGTTTCATTAAGTATAAATTATTTCCATGCGCTTTTTAAAACATTATTTAGTTTAATAAAATGATGGGTGAAATGGAAGGATAATCACTTTTTAGAAATAATAAATAGCGCATTGTAGTGGCGAAAGGGGATTTGTTTGTTTATTTTTCGAATTACAAAAAGGAAAGAAAATATACAAGGTGCCTTAGAAAATCCGTTCAAAAATTCCATCCAGTATCTGAAGGTCATAAGATCAATCATTGCTAAGATTGATTTCGCTGTTTCTTCTCTTTTTTTCAATTTTTCTTTTGGGTTTTTTTAAAATTATTTTTTTCCGTTCAAGTATTCAAAACATTCTAACTTTGTGATATTTTATTGTGAAAATGCATAGAGTGTGTTCACACCAATGTAGAAATATTTTTGAAAACTGTCGATATTTGACTCCAAAATGCTATAATCATTCTTTAAAAAATTCGTTGCCTTTTTCTTAAAACAATAAAGAAAATGACATCTCGATTTTCTGGTACCAGTTTAATAGAGATATCTTCGTTATGGATATTCGAAATTCTATAGAACGTTTTATAACTTGAGTCACATCTGACTCACTGAGAAGTGGAGTCAGAGATATTTGAAATGATAAAACAAAAAGAAAGAAAAACATTTGTATCAACTAATTATTAAATCCAAAGTGAGGACTGGCAAATTCTGCTAATTTGAGGAGTAAATGCCACAGTTCAAATATATAAATAACTTTAAGTATCACACAGCATATATAAAGTTTAATTCTTTTGAAAATACGGAACAAATCAACAACGGAAAGATAAAGCTTTGTGGAAAATTAGGTTACATATTCGAAAATGTTTAGAATTATATGCTTGTTTCCAGCTAAATTTGGGTCAATTTAATGGTAAATTATCGGAAAACAAATTTTAAAGTTAATCTTTAAGTAGACACATATAATGTAAAGTCTCTTTCGAACATAAAATATTATAGCCTGTGGAATTAATCACTTAATTACGCCATGAAAAGAAAATAAATCCAATGAAAATTAATTAACATAATCAATTTCACTTGATGAAACAGATGCAGGAAGATTGCAAAATTCTTTCTATGCATTTTCAGGCAGCAGAAAAAAATCTTTTATCTTGGAAACATCATTCGGCAAGTAAAAGGATAGGTATCAGCTGGACTATAAGTGAATCGTAAATGGGGTGGGGAAAATAGTTTATACTCCCAAGCGTCTTCGTAGAGTACGAAGACCGATCACTTTCAAAGAGATAGCATCTCTATTGTTTCGAAGGTACGTGTATGTTCCTCGACAGTGATGAATAGGGCCATTCTCTCTCCCAATCCATACTCTGATAAGATGTCAAGATTCAGACATTGTCAATGTCAAAACTATTTGCGGTTTTTCTTACGTCTCTTCATTAAAAAATAATAGATCACAATTTTTACACAGAGGTCGATCATTCTTATGTATAACGTCATTTTGAATTGTGTTTCCATTCATGATATAATTCGGAAAAGAATGAGCAATAGCTGAAGAATGAGTATCTAATAAATTTATTTGATTCCCAAAAGCTAGTATATTAGCTGCGTTTCTTTAAAAAAATTTCATTAATTACATCAATATGCAGAGATAATATTCTGTGAAAAATTCTATAGCAAAGCAGGTACTTAAGAAAATGCAGGTTTGGTGAAAAAGAAAACCTTAAAGATCTAACCTGGCAAACAAATATTGCCATTTATCATTTTAATGGTATGTAATCATGATTAGTAAAGATAATATCGGACCTCAGAGCAATGATGAACAAAATTTTCTGTGAAAGTTTTTACAAAAACAAATAATTGCGTAGTCACGCACTGAATATTTCGAGGATTCCTTCTCTTTGTCTAATCAAAATGTGGGTAAATTACTTTTAGGAAAGGTAAATTCAATGAGGATAAGAGGTCGAGACTATATGGAAGAAAGAACGCAGCAAACTTTGCCAAAAGTCAACTTGCGGAACTTTTTTTGCATACTCCAATTTATATCACAGATCACAAATATTTTGCTTCAGTTTTATATTTTTTAAATGTCGGAAGGAATAAATTTTTATTTTGGGGGTATTAAGTATAACATAAAGTTGTCAATTCATTTAGTTCCCCGGCAAATGTGGTTTAATACTTATTCTTGGTAGTGGATATTTTGATTATTTTCGGAAAACACAAATAAAATGCTCGTTGAAAAAATAACAGGTATAGGTAACAAAAAAATGATGTGTTGAATTAATGAATTCAATTTGCTTTCCTTTCGTCTTTTTAAAAATTCCATTCTTATGTCTCTTATGATTTTTATTTTTTTAGTATTACTTTTTACTTCCTTTCTAATATATTATAAAATAAATATCCATAAAAGGTGATGCATCCGTTTACTTTATTTGCAAGTGAAATTTTATGTTTGGAAGATTAGGAAAAAAAATCTGAAATTAATAAAATAAAGAAAAAATATAGAAAAGCAACTACAACTTTTTATTCTTTCTGCTTTACTAAGGATAAATCCAGCGAAACCTATTAAATGAAATTTATGGTCTATTAACCGACATTAACTAGCCTTTTCCACAGGAAAACAGTATTTTTTCGATATAGAAAACAACCATTTTAACTTGTTTAATTTTAGTACGTTTATATTTATTTATTGTTTGAAACAATTATATTCAGTGGATAAACTTTTTTTCTTGCTGTCATCCTGCAATTATAGCCTCTTTTAACTCCTAAAATGGTGAAATGAAGATTTGCCTTTCTGGAGTCCAATAAAAACGAAGACTTAAAATTCATTATTAAAAATAAGGGAAATGGTCACCATAATACAACGTATAACTCCATAATTGAACATGAAATCTCATCACAGTTCAAAATTACTACATGTAGCTTCAAAATAGCATGCTAATATTCATCAAATTAGAATTTATTTTAACTGAACTATTCAAAATGAAATTTATTATAATTGAACTAAATCGAATTGAGATCAAATCAATAACAAGACGCTTTTCATTTCCAAGCAATGTTGCTTGTAACTGCAATATATTCAGCATAAATGTTGTTGACTTTCAATAATTACTTCCAACGGTACTGGCCTACAAAAATCTTGTTTTCAATATATTTGGAATTTTTTTAGAAATTTCTTTAATGATAGTTTCGGCAAACAAATGATGCAATTTATATGAAGCTGAAGGTTTTTTAATACACAATTCCTAATAATTCACAATTTCATAAATATTAATTCTTGTAATTATTAATGATACTTTCAATTTTCACATGAAATACTTTGTTTATGTCTTGATTGGTTTGATTGCTCTGCATTTACAGAGTCATAACGACCATTGATTTGAAATATTAGCTGCAATACTATATTTTGTGGCATTTCAGTAGACTGTTTAATTCTGTAATCAGTTACAGTCTACAATTTCAAGCGAAATCACAGCTGATGGATCGACGAAGAATGTTGAAGTCAATGCCTCGTAATTATTGGAATGCGGCTATCAAGAATCAACAGCGCGTTCAATTCTCTCGACCTCCTAAATCAACTCTCCATGTTTAAGACATTAACGTTAACATGACCAATGATTTCTGATGTGAACTTGGAAATATTTTATCATTAAAGGTCTAAAATGATAAATAATTAGAGTATGAGCATGAGGGGCTTTTATTAGCCTATTCATGCATCATGTATATGTTATGTAAGTCATATGATTTGTGTTTAGAGATGAAAATTGATTACATTTTATAAATATAAGTCTTATGTTTTTAAGTAAAGCCGAATATAAACTGGATTATAAATATGAGCTAAATATTTATAAAAATTAAGGAATTCCTTTATTTTTTTAAATAAAATATGCATATAGAAGAAAAAAATTACAAATTCACATTCATAAATATACGGTTTTCCAAGAAAGTAGAACAAGCTTTAATGTTCTTAAATATTGCAGTGACACTTGTACATCTATTTGCAAAGTTTCATCAAACAAAAATGCATTGGCTTCCATAGAGGGTGATTTTAAATTATTCCACAAATTAAACGTAAAACCCGTAATAAAAAGGCGTCAATGAAATTTTTTCTTTCTTACATTCATCTATTTGGACGTAAAATTTCATTCTTCCTTCTGTAAAATTTTCTGAGATATTAAACTGAGATATTAAAATTCAAATTCATTGACTTCGACCATTTTTTTCATATGTTCTTTCTAAAGTATTCATATGTTCTTTCATAAGTCTTTCGCTATAATTTTCAAGGATGATATACCTATCATAAAAGATTATTATAAGGTCAGATCAGAAAATAGTAACGAAATCTTCGACATCTATACAAGTTATAATTTTTTTAAGCAATGCCTGCGCATATACGATTTAGTTTATCACTTGTAGCATAAAGGCTTTTTGAATTTATCGCTACTAGACAAATATTTGAATATGAATTTTTTTTATGTACGGAATAAATTCGAATTTCTGAAATAAATGTTTAAATCTAATTTTGTGATAAACCCCTCTATAAAGTTAGCATATCACTGCAAATTTTGTAGACAGAAATGTAAAATTTTGTGTGTGCATGTATGAATGTAAGATAATCATTTTATTAATTGACACTTCTACACTATTTAATTATAAAAATTAAATTTTCTAAGCTTTTTACAATGAATCTTTACAAATGGCAACATGTTTTCGTACATTATCCACTTTATTTAGGAAACTACTTTAATCAAAGTAGTTCCCAAATTCGATCAAAACCCGTTTTTGTTATTTTGACATTTAAATATGACAGTTAAAAAAATAACTATTTGTTAGTTACTATTCATACATTTTTCGAGTAGTGCTTCTAACATATTGTTACGAATCTGTAATGCTGCTTCCGAGCATAGTTGGTTCCATCATCAGAAAGACCATTTTACAGTCATCTGTATTGGACGGAGTCCGGGTGTCGTGTCGGAGGTCCCAGAGCTTGGCGACCATTTGGCGACGACTTTGGCACCAAAATAGATTATACCCGAAACATCGAGAATTTTCCCGATCCGTCCATTGGGAACCGATATACACCTCGAAAGTTCCTGATTGGTTGAGAGGTTTCTAGCTCCGCATCCTGAGACCTAAAAGGAGGCAGTCTGCAGCTGTCAGAGTAGACTAGTTGGAATCGACGGAGAAGAACGAATCTTCCAGAGATTAGCAGAGCAGCGACGGAGTCAAGCTAGTGCTGAACTAAGCTGTGTGCAACTGTCTGCAGTAGAGTCTTGTTGTGTGCTCGTCTCGGCTGAAGATAATTGTCTTCTCTATGCTGTATATATTTGTCGTCTTTGTGCTGTCCTGTGTGTCTTCGTGCAAATAAACGTCGTTGTTTTTCTTTCTACTGCCGCCTGCTGATTGAGCCTTCTCCAAACCATATAACTCCCACTATCCAAACGAACCCGGAAATTTCGTAACAATATTTAACCATCCGGTCTTAAAGTGAATTTTTAAGTCTAATTATGGCAAATGTTAATAATTATTTCTAAATTATTAGAGTTTTTTACATGAATTGAATATAATTTTATTAAAATTTTGAATCCAGTGATGAAAAGTATGGTTTTAAATGTTTTGGAATTATTTTGGAAGTTTATTTTCGCTCCTTCCGTATTCGAGAACTTAATTTCAAATAACCAGGAATGAGTTACCTCCCGCCCATTCTATGCATCTTTGTAATTTGAATGATCATTGTCGTGAAGGCAGAAAAACATCTTAGTGTTGTTCTAAGAGCCATTACTAGAAATAACCCATCTACTGATCTAGGAGGTACTTTCCCTCATTGAAATGGACTTATTTCGGCTCCACAACATTGTTCTTCCCACTAGGGTAGCAAGAACCTGATACTTGTACTGCAGTTTCTCCTCCATAAAATCGTGATGCTCATCGTAAGATGTACTTTCCTGATTTCAGGTAACGATTACTAAATTTACTATCATTTATAAACATTTATATACAAATAAGTTACTCGTTATGGATTTCATGAATATATATATATTTCATTTACGAATTATTATTATCAATTTTAATTAAATTTTTTAAAAAGATCATGATGCAGGTTTTTGGATCTCAAACATGACTTAATAATATAAAGAGTGTTTTTCGTTAAATTTCAAATTAGTATAATTTTTATTCAAAGAACGTTTTAATTTTGAACCACCTTTTTGAATGACTTTTAAAATAAATAAAATGTTTTGTAATAAAACGTGCGAACAGCAAATTTATTATCTTTCAACCTTCATCATTAAATGGTATTAGAATTCTTTAGAATTATTTTTTCTTAGCAATTTACAGTAAAAAAATATACATTTTCATGTATAATGAGTGATTTATATTTTTGCAGAATTATAGAATAAAGCAGCATTGTATCCGACGGTTTTTGTAAAATATTTCATTTTTAGTACTATGCAATATAAAATCTGTTTATCGATAAAATATTCTACGCTCACCAAGTGTAAGATGTCTCTTTAAAGACAGAAATACTTTTATTTTCTTAACGAAGTATGCAAACCCATAATGATTTCTGACGGACTGTGAAACATAAAGCATTTTTTTATTGAGAGAGACAATATGATAATGGCATAGACGAGAAAGTTCCAGCAGCTTGCTGAAGTAAATTTGCTGTTGTAATTTGCAACATGTTATTTATGTCAAAACCCGTTTTTGATGGTTTGATAGAAGGAGTAAATTGGATATGAAATTAGCGAAGGAGAAAATTTTTGTCTTCATTGAAGAAATTAAATTTTTTGTTGACTAATATTTGCTTTCTTATACCGTATTTAATATCTAGAATGAAAATGACATCTATTTGGCAATAAAAGTCCTCATTTAAGAAAAAACATTGAAATAGAAAGAGTCAGAGAATGAAATTATTTCTCTTAGGCTATCCAATGAATTATATATGATGCCTGTTTTTCGATGTTTTTTAGTGGGCTTCTTTTCTTAGTGGGTGGTGAATTTCTTTCCAACTTTATAGGCATAAAGAAATTTTGTTTGAAATACTTTACATGATTTCACAACACTCAACTTATGACACTTCTCAGTAAAATTCGTTCGCAAAGCATTCATGCTGGAAAAAAAATCATTGTTTTCATTCCTGACATGTAAAATAATAAATTTTCCATATTCCTGAAAGAATAGGATGTAATAGTTCTAATGCTATTCATTTCAATTCTTAGATGTATTTTTGAACAATGAAGCATAGTATAGCTATCTTTAATTTTTCACATATACTGTTAATAACAATTTTTGAAATCTGACAAAGAAGAAACATTATTTTAAGGTGTATATACACACTTGAAACTTCGAAAATTGTTCAAAATATCGAATATTTTTTTATTGCTTAGTAATATTCATTTAGCTTTTAAACGATACCAAGATGTTGTCAATATTCGAAATATTTCTCGAGTTATAATTATTTTTCTTGAGGTGCTTTCATTAAAATCTCTAGTTACGGTTTTTTAAAATTCATTTTATGAAGAATGATATTTTTCCACTATGTTGCTTCATTCAAACAATCATAACTCAACCAGAAATTAACCAAATACAATTATTTATATATCAAAATAATCTGTATGAAATAGCGGATGTTTTGTGTCTCACTCAAAGTTATAGTTATAGAAATAAATTTTTAACAGCTATTTAAATGTTAAAATTGCAGAAAGAATCTCGCTTTTTCTATTCATCGTTGATGTAAAAATTGTTTAAGAAAAACTATATATTTTTATAACTTGATTGAGGAAGACAACATGAAGACTAATATTAGGCAAAATTTCCAACTAGAATTGTGTGTCTGTAAAAATTAGAATTTAAGATATCATGTTTCAAAAAATATGCTAATTAGCTCATTAAATATTAATTAATCTATACTTATAATAAAGCTCAATGTGTGTGTGTGTGTGTATGTTGGCGCTCTACAGGCCAGACTGTTCAACTTGCAGCTACCAAATTTGGCACGTGTATACCTTGGAGGTCGGGAATGTGCACCTGGGGGTAATTTTTTCGAATTTTTAATTAGCATTTTATTTATTTAAAAATTAAGCGAAATTTTGGCGTATTTCTGGTATAACTTCCGAAAATATTACCGCACGAAAAAGATTTTTACATGAAGTTAAAGATCAAAAATTTATCTTTTAAATGATACCAATGCTTTAACCTTAAAATTAAACTTCTATTTTTAATGAATTTTTAAATAAATATTTTAATTATATTTTTCAACATTTTTTTCGTACAAAATAAAAATAAAATTTAAGCTGCACGAGCACGTTTCGCATTCATGGGGAAAAAATAGCTTTTTTCTGAGTTGCCATCACATTGATTAAAGCTCCAATCTATACTTATAATAAAGCTCAATGTGTGTATGTGTGTGTGTGTATTGGCGCTCTACAGGCCAGACCGTTCAACTTACAGCTACCAAATTTGGCACGTGTATACCTTGGAGGCCGGGAATGTGCACCTGGGGGTTATTTTTTCGAATTTTTAATTAGATTTTTATTTATTTAAAAATTAAGCGAAATTTTGGCGGGTTTCTGCTATAACTTCCGAAAACATTACCGCACAAAAAAGATTTTTACATAAAGTTAAAGATCAAAAATTTATCTTTTAAATGATACCAATGTTTTAATCTTAAAATTAAATTTCTATTTTTAATGAATTTTTAAATAAATATTTTAACTATATTTTTCAACACTATTTTTCGTACGAAATAAAAATAAAATTTAAGCTGCACGAGCACATTTCGCATTCATGGGAAAAAATTAGCTTTTTTCAAAGTGTTGCCATCACATTGATTAAAGCTCCAATTAAAAATAAATTAAATCTTTTTGGAAATGAAATCTGCAAAAATATAATTTTCGGCATGTGTCTGTAGGAAATGAAAAAAATATGAAATTTTATTTTTTCTAAAAAATAAATTCAAGAAAGATTATTTTATGATCTTTTAACATCTCTATATTATTAATCCAATAAATCAGTTTTATTTTAAGGCAAGTTTTGTTTAATATGAACAGGATATCCATTCAAATCAGGGCCACACAGCTAATTTGTAAACCTTTAGTAAGACGCAGATCTGCTAAAATGGTCTAAATGGAAAATGATTATATTTTCTGTAACTTGATTCACTAAATGCTCTAATAAATAACGAATTTTTGATTTTACATAAAGCTTCTGCTGTGGAAATCACGATTAACAAAATGTTCTTGAAACACTAATATTTTAAATAAAAAGAGTTAATTTCCAATCAACTAAATCAATCACTTAAACTAACTGATTTATGAAAATTTGAATATCACTATTCAATAAAAAAAGGATAATTTTAGATTTTCCATCGATCGTTTCAAAGAAAATACGTCAATAAGCAGACAGGTTACTCAAGATTAATTGACCTAAGATTATGAAAATGTTGAGTTTGTCTAAATTTTTAACATTCAAAACTTCACAAATAAGTCTCAGTTGATCGTGGAAAATAGAAACTTTCATTCATTTATTTAAAATTTGTTGTATCCAGAATATTTCTCAGAATATGATACCTTACTGCATTAAATTTAAACTTCATAATTTTTGAAATGTATTTATAGGCCGGAACAAAATATTATTATTGATTTTATTTCAATCCTTTTGAAAGCAAAACTAAAAACTGAACTTTATGCTGAATCTGAGAAATTTTTGTTGAATTATTGTTTGAGATATTACATAAATTATGAAAAATATTTTGTAGTTCACTTAAGACTTAAATACCGAGCGATTCTGTTTGCAATACTCATATTCAATAATAATAATAATAAATAAATAACAATAAAGATGTTAAATAAAATAAAACGCTTGGTTTTATTAAAAAATATCTTTATATTAACTGCAATTTCATCATTTCCGTTTTAAATTAAAGTTGTTGTTTTACCGGAAACGACAACAAATTAGCAAAATATATATAACAAATTGAACGAAACGATCTAAACAAAGGTATAAGTTTGGTATGACTATCAAAATTTGAAGATTAAAAATGATTTGTTTGAGAATCTATTAAGAGACCAGTTACTTAAAATATTTAATTGAAAATTGTAGCGATCCGTAATACTGGCGAACCGGCTGGTCGCCAAAGGTGGCTAATTAAAAATAAATTAAATATTTTTGGAAATGAAATCGTCTGTAGGAAATGAAACAAATAAAAAGTATTATTTTTTTTAAAATAAATTCAAGAAAAATTATTTTATGATCTTTTACACTCTCTATCTTATTAATCCAATAAATCAGTTTTATTTTAAGGCAAGTTTTGTTTAATATAAACAGGATATTCATTCAAATCCGGGCCACACAGCTAATTTATAAACCTTTAGTAAGACGCAGATCTGCTAAAATGGTCTAAAGGGAAAATGATTATATTTTATGTAACTTGATTCAATAAATGCTCTAATAAATAACGAATTTTTGATTGTACATAAAGCTTCTGCTGTGGAAATCACGATTAACAAAATGTTCTTGAAACACTAATATTTTAAATAAAAAGAGTTAATTTCCAATCAACTAAATCAATCACTTAAACTGACTGATTAATGAAAATTTGAATATCACTATTCAATAAAGAAAAGTATAATTTTAGATTTTTCCATCGATCGCTTCAAAGAAAATACGCCAATCATCACGCAGGTTTCTCAAGATTAATTGGCCTAAGATTATGAGAATGTTGAGTTTTTCTAAATTTTGAAATCAAAACTAAAAACTAAATTTTATGCTGAATCTGAGAAATTTTTGTTGAAATTGTTTGAGATATTACATAAATTATGAAAAATATTTTGTAGTTCACATAAGACTTAAATACCGAGCGATTCTGTTTGCAATACTCATATTCAATAATAATAATAATTAATAAATAACAATAAAGATGTTAAATAAAATAAAACACTTGGTTTTATTAAAAAATATCTTTATATTAATTGTAATTTCATCATTTCCACTTTAAATTAAAGTTGAAGTTTTACCGGCAATGACAACAAATTAGCAAAATATATATAAAAAATTGAACGAAACGATCTAAGCAACAGTATAAGTTTGGTATGACTATCAAAAATTGAAGATTAAAAAGAGTTTCTTTGAGAATCTATTAAGAGACCAGTTACTTAAAATATTTAATTGAAAATTGTAGTGAGCTGTAATACTGGCGAACCGGCTGGTCGCCAAAGGCAGCTAGTTAATTAATAATTTGTGTAATATGGTTTTTTCTCACTGAAATGAGTTTAAACATATATTAATGACCTACTGTGAAAAAACTGGATTTTTAAAGTTAAAATTAAAAAAAAATCTTCTAGTTTGTACGTACACCTTAAATTGAATCACATTGAGTCATTTCCAATTTTACATTCGCCAAACTTGGTGTGTCAAGCTGCTGATTCGATTTTTATCGAAAAAAAAAATCCAGCCTGAAGAGGAAACGAATGCGAACTTGTGTCTTTCAGTCTCATTACCGAGAGTTTGTAATTTATTGTCTACTTTTATCTCCATTTAGTCTCTAAGAATTATTTAAAATATAATTCTTCAAATAAATTTTCAAAATTAAACCAGATATCTGTATGCCTTATATGATCAAATGTATGTGAAGAAATTCTTTAAAACAATTTAGTTATATATTTTGTTGTAAATAGCACAATTTATTGTAACAAAATTAATGAGCTTTGGTTTCATTTTATAATTTTGTAAAAATTTGTAGGTTTTCATATAAATACACATAAGTTTATAGTTTTATATAGAATTGTATGTAGCCAATAATATGTAACATTCATAATAAATATAGAATAATAAGGAGTTCTGTTTATAGTGTCTAACACTAAATAATTGTTTGAAAATACCAAATACGAAACATAAAAAGGTAGGTTAAAGCTGTAGAATGTTTAAAGAAAGTGACTTTTTCTTTTGTGGAAATATTGTAAGGCTGAGAGGCGGCTTCTTCACGATAGGAAAGTAATAAGAAATACTAGAAATATATACATTTAGTGTGGGAATATCATTAATAATTGAAAGGAACATTTCAGAAACCTCTTAAATAACTGTGTTTCAGCGAATTTTAAAGAACTGCCCAATTTTTAAAAAAAAAACTTCATTGGATCAATTCCTATATTTTTAATGAAAAGATCATGAATAATTTAATCAAATAAATTCTTTCTTTCTTTGTTATTGATTTCCTATAAATTATCGGAGGTTTTGATGAAATATTCAGTATTTTAAAAGCAAGAACCTTTATTAAGAGATAATTCGAGTGAAAGTTCGAATTTGACACCACCTATCAATACCCTTTTAATAACAGTTGTCTGACGTATCATGGATTGCCATTCGTGATAAATGTACAATGCATAGATATGTTCTAGAATTTAATATTATTAGCCAGACGTCAAATATCAAATTTTAGACAGATGCAATTGGTTACGGATTTGATACCATGATTTGCGTTCGCCTTAAATTAATAAAATATCAATCATACAGCTGTGCCGACATGGCTCTGAGAATGAATCAAATTAAAACGTAATTTTACATGAAATGGATATTTCGTTAGTTTCATATTTTGGATTTTGAAGCCTCAGGCTTTAAAATCGAAGCAACTATATGTTACTTTGTTGATATTATTCTTAACTTTTGAAGGATAATTTCTCTTTTAAAGGAATTTTTTTTTAATATTTGTGATCTACAAAATAATTTTCTGAATTATTTGCTTTTCCCATGGCTTTTGCAGAACACGAAAAGAAAAGGGATTTTTCGTCTATTATGTATCTGACAATATAATTTTAGATTAGGAATTAAATTAATGCATAACTAAACGAATAAAACTACAAAATTGTAAAATAAAATTATAAATAAAATACAGAAAGAAATAAACGTATTTTAAGAAACAGCAACAAAGGGATATGAGCATTCATCAATGAATTATTTATTGAGTCCGACAGATACAACATAATAGATACATTCAATTATAAATTAAACTAAGAGCTGTACTTTTTTCAAACAAAGTTCTTCTAAGAACTTACTTTACTGTAATTGGATTAATTATAAGTAATTGATTCTTTAAACTACAAACCTTATCACCTAAATTTATTCGAGGAGTATTTTAGCTCTTTTAAAGGGTGACAAAAGAAACAAATGCTTTAAAATTGATTTTTGAAAATTAAATACTTTAAAAATTAGACGAAGTTCATATTATTTCTTCTTTAGATCAAATGATTTTATTAACTAAGTCTCGTGCTCTCAGACGTCATATATGATAGTATAAATTGACTTGTTAATGGTCTTCTTATTTCTATAAAATAATATTATTTTCATTTGATAATATTGCCATTTGATATCATGTGTTTTTCTTCATTTTTAATTAAGCTTATTCTTTAGCATTTCACAGAACCATCCATGCATGATACATACCAAATAATATTTTGAGTGTATAATTATTAAAATAATGATTTCTCATACAATATAAGAGAATGCAACTTTTCTATTGATAAAAGGAATACATCCTACATTTAAGCTTATACATTTATCGTTATCAAGCCAAAGTTATCGTTATCGATAGTTATTAAGCTTATACATTTATCGTTATTACATGGTGGAAAAAAAAGTAAAATGTTTTTGAATATTATAATTCTTAAACTTATAATAAATATGAAAATATATTAATTTAGCATATGTTGTAATATATAG
>JAPMOR010096416.1:0-64321 GCA_026543865.1 Argiope aurantia | reverse complement strand
TAAATGAAAAACATATTTTCGAAACTAAAGCTGTCCGTTTCCCAAAATATCCAAAAATGGAAAGTTATTCGGCATAAATATGTTGACGTAAGATGCCGAGAAAAAACAAATAGACTTAGTTCTAATAAATGAAAAACATATTTTCGAAACTAAAGCTGTCCGTTTCCCAAAAAATCCAAAAAGGGAAAGTTATTCGACATACATATGTTGACGTAAGATGCCGAGAAAAAACAAATAGACTTAGTTCTAATAAATGAAAAACATATTTACGAAACTAAAGCTGTCCGTTTCCCAAAAAATTTAAGTGAATTAAAAACATAGAAAATCTGAGAATAATTATTTCATGAAACTAAAATATTAAATGCGTCTTTATTCTTTCGTAGAGATGTAGGGTAAATGGGGACAAGGATTGATTAAGAACACGTGACTAAAGTGCGCTTAGATGATGGCAAACCATGTGAAAAAAAATTATCACCTTCTTTAAGGAGTTCTACAGAAAGACGATAAACTCATCCTTATTATTTTCAATGGAATTTCCTAATATTTCTTTATTTGAAATTTAACTTTATTTAAGAAATGAAAAAAAATTCTAAAGGGCATTACTCATTCCCTATATCAGCTATTTGCAAGGAAGTTGACTAAGCTATACATTTCTTTTATTTTTAATAGCGGTTACGAGTAAACTTAATTTTCCTTTTCTGAGAAACAATCGAGTTCTGAATTGCCACTGACAATTTTCATCGTGTAATAGTCAGAAATGGGCTTTTAATGTAATAAAAACCTGTATTTTTCATGTGTTTCAATTAATTTATTATACGATAGAGAATTATATTTGATTTAGGAACATGATGGCGTCTTCTCCTTACAAAAATTATTATTATCTGATATCAAATTAATGAATGATAATTTTAAAGAATCTACCGCATGACCTCCATGCATAATAATTTTCACCTATGAAAGCCTATGACCTATGATTCACCTATGATTGACGTCGAGAATAGAAGAAAACAAGAAAGTTAAAATCGAGGAAGAAAATAAATGTGAGGCTAAAGGAGGAATCCGAAGATGATGATTTTGATTCTTTTCAATAAGAAATGGAAATTGTGAAGATGGAGAAAGTAATTTATTCTGAAAAATCCATGATTTATTTTTCTACAAATATGCATGTATTGATTGATTATGTTGAAGATGCCAGAATGAATTCTATTATACGTTTTCTAGACAGTTTGATGCAGTAGATGTTTATCAGCTGAATGTTACAGGTTAGAAAAGTACCAATTTAACTTAATCAAAACTGTATTTCGTGATCATTGATATTTTACGATTGTCGAAATTCATAAAAAAAAGTTATACTATTAGATTCTGCTGCTGTAGATATTTTTGCATACATCATAAATGTCAGAGGAAAATAAATTGTATTAAACACTGAACATTCTATATGGCATGAAAGTAGTATTTTCTATTACTAAATTGCATTATTAACCCTTATTCACTGCAAAGTAAGTTTCCAAATCTTTTAAATTTCTTTTTATTGTTTCATAATATTCAGCCATATCTGTTATTATAAAATCTCATTTCCAGCGTTTTCCCGGCAAAATTTGGTTTAGAATGATTATAAATTACACCAAATTTAAGTTATTAAATAGATCTGACACTTTATATTCCACATTCCATGAAATATATATTTCTAGGAAAAACAGTAAGAAATGGTACTTTGAAGTAATTAAGAACAGTCGATAAAATAAATTACGAGGAAATACGCTGTAGTTTCCTGTCATTACAATTTTCAAATAAATTATTCAATATTTTCTTGAAATCAATTCATTATTGTGACCTGGAACCTAAATTCCTAGTTACTTCACATTTTCAAGGAAAATTATGTGCATACCAAGATAACTATAAGCTTTGCTGTAACTAAGATTGGTTAGTTAATATATTAATTTGGACAAAAAAACTTTGTTTAATGAGCATTTCAGAACATGATTATACACTCACATAAATTATAGACTTATTTCTCTTTTCATAAAACCATTTTAAATAAAAAAATGACAACTTCCGCAAAATTCGTTCCATTTACCTTTACTGAATAGAATTGCTTTAACAATCTAATGTATGGATTATGATCTTTTTATTATGTAATTTGCTGTTCTTTTTTGAAGACATCACAAAAAAAGAATGTCAGATATTAAACAGTTTAATCACATTCCTAATTTGTAAGTACATTGTATTTGGAATGATCATATACAGACATTGTACTTCTGTACAAAAATTATACAAAATCCAAAAGCAACGTATTCTTATAAACGGTCAAATCTAATAAACTAGTAAAGAAAATAATTCCGTTAAATAATTTAGCAACAATGAGAACTAAAAAACTATTATAATGGGACAAACTGATTATAGAAGGATAAATACGGATAGAAACGGATAAGAAATTTTTTATCTGCATGAAAAAAGACAGTTGTCTAGATGAAAAGACTCAAGTTCATAAACGTTCAAAGATTATAAATATACAACTTATAGTGTTCAAAACGCTTAATTTGGATAGACTTGACTGACAAAAAGAAATACGAAGAATAGAAGGCTCTTGACCAAGAAACATTAAGTTATCATACATTAATGTTTGCAAGTATAAACTTTCTTGAGGAGCTGAAAGCGGGAAAAATATGAAACTAAAGGATAAAACAATATTAATTTTTAAAGAATCTGAAGGAATGTATTAATACCGTTTTAGTTGTCGATATAATGAGCAAAACTCCTGAAGATTTCATTGATAAATTCTATAAAAGATTTTACCTTATATGTGAAATTAATCAACAAGAATATTAGAAAACAAGAGGAAGAATGCATTCTGGTGGAAGTCCAATCTCGAAATCAAGCGAAGCGAAGACAGAGCTCCAAGAATGCAATTTTAAGCAACTGCGGACTTTGAAGAAAGAATTGCTATAAGACTCATGTACAAAAGACAATCAGGCTACAATAAGAAGAAAATACTGATTGTAAATTCTTTATGCTTCAAGAAATTTTTTTTAGTTAATGTGGTAAAAAATAATTTGGCATTTTATTTGATGTTATAAAAAATGCGAAAGCAACAAATTGTACTTAAACAGAATCAATACAAGTAATGGAATTTACGCGAGGAATTATAATTTTTCAAGAAGCGAAATTCTTTACATAATTTATAATAGAGAACCACTTTATGCCCCTGAAACGAAACACTTTAAGGGTTTTAAAGTAGTTTCACAGGTTATAAGGTGGAGGATAATTTACACGTCCTGAAGGGAATGACCTCTCTTGGTCTTCACCACGCTCTTAAGGCTCAATTTTAATTACTTAATAAAATTTTTAAAATGTTAATCAGTAACGAATCATGTAGGCTAGATCACTTTTGTGTATAATATAACGAAGTTGTTCAGATTAATAAATGCTGGTAAATAAGAACTATGAAGGTACATTTGCACATGACAAGAATAGTCTCAAAATTAGAACAGATAATGGGAAATATGTAAGATGATAATAAGTATTATTTACAAAGAAAAATATTATAAAAAGCGAAAAAAGAAAAAAAAAACTATAATGAAAAAAAAATGATTTTTTCCTCCAAAATTACACAATTAGGTGATGATATCGTGTCCTCGTTAATACGGAAAGGGGCTGTGGTAGTTTCTGAGGGTAAAGACCCCTGAGCACCCGAAGGCAGAAGTCTAACTTCTAGCTCAAATGAAAATGACACACAAACATTCGCTTGCACAGTCCCTTATTCGGGTGGATCTTTTACACACTTCACAGATAGAGAAATCATGCCCGAACCAGGACTCAAACCCGGGACGCCCAGATCATGGTGAAAACGCGCTACTTCTAAGCAAGGACAGTCTATTAGGTCTTCTTTCTTTTAATCTTCGGCCGTTTCCAATCATAGTAAGCTGGGATTTTGCTCAGAATTTAATCTGATTGATAAGTGATTAATTTACGGCCACATCAAATGAAAAGGAAGTGAACAGTACGCTCAGGAATTTGTTAGAAATATTTATAAAAACAAAAACAAAAAAAACCCGAAAATAATGGTTAAATTAAATAGCAGATGGTTAAATGTAACCAAAATAATAAAAAATAAACAAAAGGAGGAAAACAATTAAAAATCAATCAAAGTGTAAGAGAATATGATTAATTAGCGAAATTAATAAGTAAAGAATGTAATCATTTGAACACACAGACACGTGAAAATGAAAAATGATAATAAAACTGTACTTTCGGAGGGAGAAAACTATCGTGAAAAAGCCTTGGGGTGATACAATAGTATCATTCAGAAATTAATAAACCGATAACCAATCTATAAATTTAAATAATTGGTAAAACCAAAGAACCAGCCCATCAGGAACAAAACTTCTACCTATTTGTCGAAATTTTATTTCGGATCAAAGTTCATGGTTCTTAGATATGTTACCAATGGTTACCAACTTCTCCCACTCTCCATTTTCATGATATATCACGAAATAAATTTTTGACTAAATCCCCATAGTTAACTGTTGGATTGATTACGCCTATTTTTATTGCATAAGAAAGATTATGGTCAATAAATATGTTATTTTATTGCATAAGAAATCTTATGATCCCTAAATATGTTATTAATATTCGCATATCTACCTCCTCTCTCCATTTTCGAGATAGGTAGTAAAATAAAATTTTAACGAAATCCCTAATCTCAACAATGGAACCGATTTCGCATGTAAATCAGAATGTTTTCTGCCATTGTGCAAGTATAGTTTTAAATAATATTTTCTTTTGTTGCGGTAACATACAGTCCATCGGAGTTGATTGATATGACTAATATAATATTACTGATATAGTAAGCGTTTATAGAAGGTGGCTAGCGTTGTTTTGCTTCTGAAGAAATTCATACTGTCATTGATTTGCTAGAAGGAAACAAATATCCAGGCATCGATAGTGGTACAAATGGAATTTTCAAACAGCTTTTCTAGGCAAACCGTTATTGATTTTCAAAAGTGATGAACTGCTGCTTTGAAAATGGAGTTTTCCCAAATTGTTGAAGTAATTTAATTTCTGAAATGAAGGCAAAATACAAGTTTTCCATAATCATACAGGTACATTTATTTTCTATCCTGCTCTATTAAATGGGCAAATTAATTACTAAACTACTATTCGGAAACTACTATTAGGGAAAATAAAAGGTAATTCCAGAGAACTAATATAATTTTTCGAAGAAAGCTATGCATAATTAAAGCACTTAACAAAGTAATTGAATCTGTAATAATTATGAAACGAAACAATAAAATAATAAATGTGCACTGGTTGAATAATAAAATACCCTTAAAGTGCTAAATGAATCGTTATAAAAATGCTATTAAATAAATATAATGTATCCAAAAATCTTTTCAACTTGAAGATTTCAATTTTCTTGGGAACTTTCAACAGAACTTTATGTCTTTTCAGAGAATGAAAAATGGAATTTTTAAGTATAAGGCTGCAGTCTCAATTATTTATCTTTTAATAGCTAATAAAGTATTAAGTAAACTCTGAAGTCAAAGTCTATTCTTTACAGATGGTGCTATCAACTTAACGTCCTTGTCTTTCGCCCTCCTCGTGTTTTGATTTTACAGCTTTCAAGTCAGCATAATTTTCTAATTAAAAAGAAAGAATCTTTTCTAAAAGAAGGTGTCTTAATTTATTCAGCTGTTACATTCATGTTTTATCACCTTCCTTTTATTATTGTAATGATTTTTTTACATGTTTTAACTTATTAATTAAAAATTTGTGTGTAGAAGATTGAACACTGATTGCTAACTCTTGATCTTAATTAACTAATATTACTTAATTTTAGCATGCATTTTATAAAATAGCGATGTATTTGATTATCGACAAGGCCGGCGTTCTTCTAAATACCAGAGACCACAATTGGTATGTCAGGAGTAGTCAAAATACTAATTATTACGGACACTATAAAGACTACAATTGCCCATGTTGGCGAAGGGTTAAAGAATGCAATGATACTTAATATTTCTAAACATTTTTGTTAAATTTGCTTCATGTTTCATAATATTTTTTGAGTAATCGATTTTTCACTCATATACTGACGTCCTGTGGTTTTAACATTTCATAAACTCGTGTGCTTTTTGATGATAATTTAACATTTTGATATTTTTAGAGTTTAATTATCATTTAATCAGGATCTTAAATTAAATTTTAATGTCGTAAATATTGATCACTTAACTAAGAACATTCATAACCAGGATTTCTTAATTTTAGCAGATATTTTATGAAGTACCTTATCTTGCATCAAAATGTTCTCCTAAAATTAACTACTTATTTTTCGGGATTGCTTGGGAACGAAATTATGATATCCCAAGAGATAATTTAAGTCCCCACTTAGTACACAAGTGATATCACGTGGTAGTAATTTTCAAAGTTAAAAGAAACTAAAAATAACTAAATGAAAAATTCTACTACTAATTACATTAATAAATGTGTGTTCCAGATATTGATTTTATTTATTTTTTAATAAGGTAACAATATCTATTAAAAATCATGTAAGTATAAAACACATTTATCTCAAATTTTAGTATACTTGTATATGAAAAAAATGGATTTGTTTTATTTTTACGCCCTTAAACATAGTGTTAAGGCATAATACTGACTAAGCCTCAGTAAATTGCATTCCTAAAGATTTCAGAATCTTTAGTAACTGAAAAGAAAATCCTTATTAATATTTACGACACATTTCTTTGTTACAAATTCAAATTTGTTTCAACTTCAATTTCAACTAAAATATTCAAAGAAAATTTTATAAATATGTTTCAACATATAAAAATAAAAAACAAGAGAAAAAGACAATACTTGCATATTCACCATTTTTATTTTCATTCAATACATTTATAATTTTAATAATAGTTTAATTAAAATAGTTTTATAAATTACTTTCTACTTGTTGTCTAGAAATGCAATCAACCAAATAATAATTATTTTTTGAAATATTTTACTTATTTACTATTTTATAATTTAATTATTCTAATATTTTTATTTTCTCCGAAATCCAATTTTAAAATTAATTTTTCCTTCATTCTTTTAACTTATTTATAATGATATACATAATTTATTTTTGAAAATTAAAAATATGGTAATGTATTTTAAAGTAAGAAATATCTTTTTTTACTTTTAAGAAAATATTTTTTTAACTCATTGAATATCGTTTCTCTAATAGAGATGTGTTGGCCAAATAATGCAAAAACATTTCGCAGTAAACAACTCTCTCATTTTAAAGAGTGCTGGAATAGTATTTGTACTGCATGCCTAAGAACGCAAGGAAATTGAATTTCGAAAGGGTCCGCAAGCCACCAAATCGCTGCATATGCGAGCACTCCAGTAATAACGGATTTCGTGATGTGGTCCTTGTGTCCTGTCCTCCGAGCGCAGATTTTGGGCCACCAGATGTTCCGGCCACTATCCATTCGCAGTAAACGGGTGATTCAGACAGTCGATTTACAGCATGTGACGCAATTCGGCCGCTGCGTGACCCCTTCATGTAATGGACATTCTATGGATCACGGACCGATAAATCTATTCATTGGATAGACATTCAAACATCTCCTCTAATGGTTGCCATGACCCTGCACTTTGCAATGAGATCAGATGGCTTTCGTAAATTGCAGCGTTAAGTAAATATAGTTGGAGAAATCTTTGTATTGCTGGCTGATTTAGCAGCTTATTAATTCTATTGATTTAGATAACCTGGCTTAGTTTGTATAAAGTAAATAATAATAATAATAATAAAATAAGAAAAAAGGGTTTTTAATTAAATCCTGACTTGAAAATTGGATTGTGAACGCCTATGAAAAAAAGATAAAAACATTTCAATTAAAAACCACTGCTACAATATTAAAAAATAATTTTAAACTTCAGTAAATTTGAGTGATTTATGAGAAGTTTTTAGATAATTACCTGTCATCACAAAAGTAAGAAAACTGCAATTCTGGCATATGTCATGCAATTTTCGATTTCGTCACCAGATGACTTAAGTACGATTAATAATGTTCTTTGCATAATGATCTTAATCACAAATAAAGCTTTAATTTTTTGAAGCAATAATAACTCGAGAAGCTGGAATTATTCGATTCTTACCATTTTAAAAATCTTATAACGAAAAACATTTCTTTTATATTTGTTGAATTCAGCCAATTTTGTTCATGATATAAATTAATAATAATTTAATTAGTCTTTAAAAATATAGCAGATGATAAGATTGACTTCTAAAGCGAAAGTATTTTCATCGATTATATAATTTGAAATTTTAAAAAATGAGAATTCAAGTGGTGATATTGATTCTAGAATATAGTACAATATTTATATGAAGCCTTTTGCAGCATAACGATGGTGATATCGAATGAAAGAAAGAAAGTAAAATTTATTTTAAAAAAAACTTAATGTGTATGTTTATTTTGGTGATTTAATACTCCTTATTAAAAAAAACCAAACATAACATTAAAATCACCTTTCTCCAAATATATTTAGCAAATATATAAATTAAACACTAAAGTTAGATAAAGTGTAATTGTAAAGTTATTCATTCATAAAAATTCGTTATTTAACGTTACTTTACGTTTATGTATATAAACATTAATTCGGAGACCTATAAATAAAAAAATGAACCAAAGAGTATTAATACTTTAGAAGAAATGTTCAGATTAAACTCTCTATTTCGAATCAATTCTTATTAAAAACATTCTTTATATATGTCTTCTTCTAAAGGCAATATTAAAACTACATCTTCTTTAAAAATACAGATAGTGATTTGTTTACATGACAAATTTAATAAAGTACAAAATTTTCAAACATGCTTTCATTAACATGCCGAAATGAGAGTGATTATTACTTTATCAAAAACATAAAAGTCGAAACACTACCATAATTGTGTGGGACACTCCTAGAAATACTCTCAGTAAACTGGAATTTTAATCAAGTTCTTAATGTCTTGCTAATTTTTAACCAATATTTAAGAATTCTGTTTTTTGCGAAACTCATTTTGACTTACTCTCCTTATGTAATTTTGTTTCGAACACCACACGCTTTTCAGATTTTCATTTGAATTCCGCATTTATATAAAATAAATAGTTTTCTGCTATGCAGTTCTTTAATAAAAGACAATTTTAATTTTCTTTTATTTTATTAATATTTACTTTTCAGTATGTTTCATTATTAATTATTGTAAATGTTACGAAATCTCGATAGCTTGATACCTTTTCATATGGTATTAAAATTTTAAATAAATTAACCTATTAATTAATAATAAAATTCCAAAAAAATTAATGTGATTTTATTTTCATTGGGAGAACATAATTAAACCCAATTTTAAAACTCTAGTTCATCAGGAAATTAATGAAAATTTGAGAGTAAAATTTCATCTGTGCAGACATAAAATAAATTTAATTAAAAAAGGGGTGTGAAGTTTAATATTTTCCTTCTAGATACTATTACTTAATGTGAAATATAAAATACTGTATAATATATAAATGATGCTTACATAAAAGGCTGAATTATATTCCTTTCCGATGATAAGTTTTATTTCATTTAATCAAATAGTGTAATTTTGAGCTTATTAAGAACAATAAATAAATTATTTTCAATTAAATTATTTTGAAGCTTATCTATAAGCCTACAAAACCCGCATTAAAATAAATATTTTCTGAGCAATATATTCCTCGTATAGAGCAAGAATAATTTGTTGATTATAATGAACATTAACGTTGACAGCAAAAGTTGCATCTAAGCATTAAAAATTGTAAAAATGGTTTAAGCAACTATTATTAACATAAGTAGTGTCTATCTGGAAGGTAACGATCATTTAAACCACCTACACATTTTCTATCTTCCGCTCTAATAATCAATAAAGCTTCTAATGCTAGCACTAACTCATCATATATCTTCATCACTTTGTATTCCAGATTGAATTCTTTTAACTTTTAAGAAGCATTTAATGTGGTAGTAAGTGAAATAATCCATGAAAGTGGCACTAAATTAAATACGTCCTAAAGTAAATTCAGCGGCATAGATACGTATCTGAGTAATTCTCTCATTTATTCGCATAAATAGGATATATAAGGCGAAAAAGAGTTATCAAATGTAAATAAGGATTATACAGAACAGCCGTTGAAGTTAAAAGATGGAGAAATCTGTTTTATTTCAGAAGTAGACTGACTGTATTATATGCAGATTGAGAGTTATTTCGATCTTTTCTTACGATAAATGTATTTAAACAAATGTCTCTTGACTTAAAAGCCTAAGGGCTAATTTTAGCTATAAATTAAATTTATAATTAATGCCATTCTTTATTCTTAAAAACTTTATCTGCAGTAGATGCGTGTTAATTTTGCATTCAAGGCATGATTTGTGATAATCTCTTTATTTTGACTTTTAAAGCAACCTAAAGCTAAAAATTAGAAATGCCCATTTCTAAAAGATTTTCCTAGTAAAACAACTGGATTATTTCTATCATTTTTATTTCCACTCTTTACCGTTAACAATGAAAATTTTTTGTATTTTATTTTTAACTAATAGTAAAATTTCTTTTTTGAAAGGAAAAGAGTTTTTATATATTAAGGTTTGTAATTGTATGTTAAGGTTTTATTTTTTTTAAATATTCATGGTAAAAAAATACAGTTAATATTAAAGTTTTCTGCACCTAAACATTTAAAAAAATGATTAATTGGAAAAATTTCCAAAATATATATCTCGTATTCATATTATTAATCTTGTAAGAAAAGAATTAAGACTTGTTAAATTTAACTTTTTTATTTTTTTTTCTGAATTAAAATAATTTATCCTGTCAGTAGATGCAAGAGTTTGATATCTTATCATATTAAAATCTGGACAATTAAACATTTTGTTGCTACCTTTTTCCTTCCGATATAGTTTAGATTATCAAACATTCACTAGAAGTATATTTTATAGAAGAAATAATTTATTAAATTTTAGGATTAAAAATATCTATTATATAAAATCATTCCATAATTTCTGTACTGCTGTTATCTAAAATTGTGTCGTACAAGTTTGCATCATTTTCATAAGTTGTATTATTAATAATCTATTATAAGTTTAACCAAGTGCTCAAAAACTGCCCAATTTTTTTTATAATGAGATCACAGAAAAAATTACCATTTTTCAAAAAATAGCTTGGAGAATAATAAGTAATCTAAAATAATTGGACAAAATATTCATCCCTTTATTTTTTATAATTAAATGTCATCTTAAAGATTATTGGCAGGGAGTTGTTCAGAAGAAATTTTGAAATTTTATGGGTAAAGGAAATAACTGCAAGTCACTGAAATTACTATTTGAAAGTTAAACACACGTAAAATATCTAGTAAAATTCATTTGAAATATGAAAAAACACAGATAATATCAATTCTAAATTTTCACCTCCTTTAAGAAATCATAGATTAACTAAAAAATATATTTAAAAAAGATGGAAAATAATTTAAGCAAATCCCAAAACATGAATTCTGAAATGTTCTAATACCATTTAACCAAATAAAAAGGCTTACCAATGCTTTTAAACTAAATCAGACTAAGAAAAAAAATTAATACCAATTTTTGCTATTTTATTAGATTTAGTTTTAAAAAATCACCTATGTTTAGAATGCGAAAACCTTCACAAGATGCCCAAAATTAAAACGTCAGTATACGCAAATTGGAAAATTTAATCGACTTTGATGTGCTATTTTTCTTTTTAGCTAAAGGAAGCTCAACTATTTGTCAAAGTGACAGCATTATCTCCAGACCCATTATACTAATTGAATTCCTCTCCTGAATAATGTGCCCAACTCAAATGCTTAGTAGAACTTGTGCTAAACTTTTCAATATCTCATCAGTATTATCCATATTTCATCCATCGAAAGCATCAAATCAATTCAAATAACAATATTTCTTCGATCCAAATAAAATATATTCAAAAAGAATTTACAGCTTTTAATAGAGATAAAATGTATAGAAAGCTTTCTTTCTCTCATACCTATGCTTTTCTTTTATTTTTATAATTTAGATAATCCATGTGCATTTCATTTAAAGTTAATTTTGAAATTATGAAATGAAAAGGGCAACTATGATCTTGTTTTAATTCAAAGTTATATCATAAAAATTAATTAACTGTTCTTCTTACTTAGTCCAGATTTTATTAAGTATTATGCATACATCTTAGAAATTTTTTTCTAGTTTTACATTATTTATTATCTTTTTATATTAGTTATTATATTTTGTATTGTATAAAGTTGTGTTTGAGATTTTATGCATATTATTAGCTTTGAGATATTTTCTGGGCTGCTTTTGACTGACGATTGTCTCGCCTCAAGAAATGGAGAATCGCAAATTATAGAACTGGTTCCATCAAGATCCACTGTGTACTATTGGGTCCATAAATTGTCACATTGTCATTTTAGATTGTCACATTAAAAAATCCATTGCCATCCAATGTCTTTTCATTTGTATAGATAGGAGGGTTTCAGCTTGGCCTATTATTTTACTTTTAAAAATTACAAGGTCCTTGCCCAAAATAATTAGCAAAAGGCTTTATATCTTAATTACGTTGGACTCAATTTATTTTTTTTTTTGCTTCTTTAATAATTTAAATATTCCCTTCTACTGCTATTTATAATCCGTTCCATTCTTTATAATAGATTCAAAGCATTCGAATTCCTTAATATCAACTGAATTATCCTTATTTCAATATGTTTATAAGTATGTTACAAACATAACGGATTGTTTCATTTTATATTCTCTCCTACTAACTTTATTCTGGGAGGATGAATTCACACATATATATTGAAAGAAAATAAGATAGTTATTTGTGACAAAAGTTTTTAGATATTATAAATTATTAACCGAAAATTATTTAGAATTCTTAATACGAATTCTAAGTATCGTATAACGAATTTTAATTCCATTTCATTTCGTCTATTGCCTTGTACTGTACTTTCGGATCGCAACTATTTAATCATATTTATTAATACCTTCCCATTTTTATGAATTCCTTCCCTTAACTGAAGGAAATAATCAGAGATCGCAACGTATCCCTCCTTCACTGTTTTTATTTACCTAGAGTGAGTGTGAGAATCCAGCAGAATCCTTTAAAAAAACATTTTTTTGTCTTTTTCTTTTTCTGAAATAAGCAACGGTTCTTTTTTCAAGCAAGAAGCTTTTTTATTCTTTTTTGTACTGCAAGGTATAAGCAAATTTTGATCTCCAAAATAACTATTTTTCCCCGCATGTATAGTTTTGGGAATTCAACAGCTATCCTGAGACGCCAAATGAATTTCTAATTTCTTTTTAGCTTCTAGTAATTTTATTCAATATAAAGTAGTTTCATTATATAATATTTTTGGTCTTATAGAAAGCAAATTCTCTCGGTAGCTTTCATGTTTTGAGCTTGTGTAGTAAAAAAAAAGAAGAATCATTTTCCAAGATTCAACAGCCACATGTTCGGCATGAAATATTTATAAGGTTAAATCAATACATTTTTATTGTTTTCATGATTATTTTTACCTGCTGTTTAATATTGCTTTAAGACATACATTTCAAATTCAAACATAACTGGCGACCACAAGTTAGGGAGAAAGTTTAAATAGTTACTACTTTGAGAATATATAGGATTTTAAAAATTCGCAAAATGAATTTAAAATTTTGATGTATCTAGATTTCTTTGTTTTAAGAATATTAGTTTTAAAATTTTCCATTTTAAAAATTCTTACTGACGAATAACTTCACTCGAAGAGAAAGTAAACTGGAACCTTGAGTGGATGAATTATTCTCTGTTACTGTTACAATCCTTAGAGAGTTCAGCCTATCAAATGGATGAAAAAACGTTAATAAAAAGTATAATTCTGTACTTTTTCTGCTATTTAAGCAATAGCACTACTGAAATTTAGAATTTATGAATAATTTATTATCTATAACTCTAAACGCAAAATTCCTAAAGACAACAAATATCCAGATGAAATATATGTAATTCACCGGAAAGCGTTCTTATAATCACTAACACAAACAATCATTTTGAAATATGCTAGAACTTTATGAATACTCTGCATTTTGAGATCATTTCAAAGTTCTATGCAATGAACTTTTCATTTTCTATGCTTGTTTATTACTGAAGATCCTTCCAATCAATGTTGCTTCTACGACTTTAATTCTCAAGTCTCAAGAGATGTCAATACCTGAATTCTGCTGAAAACACAAGATAGGACTGCCTGGGGTAAAAGGTGAACTTCATCGTTAAGTCTTTCAGAGATAAACAGATGCGTGTTACAGCGATACACGAAAATGCATTTGTCGGTCGCGAATGATTGGAAAATGAACAGCAATGGAAATTAATGTTCCATGACTAAATACTCTATTCCTTGGCTGAGCAGTGAGCCGATACTTATATTTTTGGGGATCATAGTATAAATTCCGTTTTTAATCTTATTCACTGTCATTTCAGTGGTATCTTTCTATTCTCAATTAATATCTGACTGAAGTAAAAAAATTAGGTTTTCGAAATTTAAGCAGAATCTATCACAGATATATATTTTTCAAAGCAGGAATATAAATGAACAAAACGCTATTAAATTTATAGATTTTTCTTCTTAAAGGTATTTAAAGGAATAGGATAAACGTATAGAAATTGTATTAAAGAATAGAGATAAATATTAATTACTGTTTATCGTCAATTTTTTTCTACATTTTACTTTATTTAGAAAGGCTATTGTTAAAGTTAAGTGAGTTTTCGAATTTGACACAAGAATGTAATGAAGTTCTTGTAGATATTCAGAAAATATATGAAATATATATAATTCGCATGAAATAAAGTGAACTTCTAAGTACAATCATTAAAATATAAAATCAACTGAGAGGTATATTAGAAATACAGAATTAATAACAATAAAGTTAAAACGCAGGTCTTAAATATATATTGATTTCGAGTTGCATCTCATCTTACCATGTATTTGTAGCAGAATATAAAATTTTCGTCAGCACACTCACCTACACACGATCAGTGTAAAGAAGGAACATGCATATAATATCTTCTATCTTAACAGTTAAACACATAAAGAATATATCACAGATGAATTCACCTTGGTTGTTCTGTTTCGTTTTTCTTTTATTATTTGAAGCGTTGTTGTGCAAAACATTAAATTTCTTATTCAGGGTGAAGAGCAGGCAATTTAATAAATTTCTCAAACCTATCTCAAGATTCTTAACACTTGCACAGAAAATTATAATAAATTTTAATTAATAATACTACTTTAAAATAACGTGGAAAATTTTCCTGTATCGACAATGAGTAAGATGAAAATGTAAGATAATTCCTAATGTAAAAAATTGTGTATAGAACCATCTTTTATATTTTGTTTTTGATGTCTGAAGTGCATTTTGTTGATATACAAAACTTCATATGCTTGCTTTAGCGTTTGAAATGCAGTACATTTTGCAAATTTCTGGAAATTTAAATTCAGTAAGGAAAAAAAGTTATTTAAAATAGCACAGTCATCAAAATTCAAAGAAAATCATTTCCAAGACATTTTTGAATGAATTTTCTTGAAAAAAGTTTCAATTATGGCATGCAAAAATGCATGTATAGATTCTTGGGATGTAATTTCATTTCGGAGTAGTAGAGGTAGTAAATTCCAGGACATTATTTTATGTAAGAACAAGCGAATTACCTATTACAATTTTAATTGAAATTTAATAAATTATACTGCGTGAAATTTATAAAATAAAATAATAAGTAATTCATGTGTTAAAAGTAAATAAGACATTGAAATTGATTTCTTCAAAATTAATTCTATAAAGAAAAATTTTGTATCTCTTAAAAAGTATAATTCCTTAAATGCAATTTAAAAAAAGATCCTCGCTAAACATACATTTTATTTGCTTGCAGATACAAACTTACAAACAAAAAACGAAAAGTTTTGAAGCAGGTTTGATGAACTATATTCTTTAAGAATTGCAAATTATTCCGGACTTCTAGGAATATTGGGGCAAAACGTGAAATATCAGTTTTAGTTTAATATTTTAAGTACTTTTTCAAAGGTTTATGTACAGCATTAAGCATTGTGCGATACTACAAATGCTTTTTTAGAAAAAGTATGAAATAGAATATTATTGAAAAGAAATAATTGAGAATACAAGGACAATATAAAAAAAATAGAAATGTTTTTTTAATTGAAGAAAGAAATATATCGAAAATGGACAGGCTGTTGCTTGAAAATAAATTAGAATGATTTGATCTGTAAGGTCTTAACTGTATTTATATAAAAATGTATCAGACTGATGTAATGAGATTTACAAGCACACTTGACTCTACCGGATTGCTCATCAGATTTGGGTAGGCAACCGTCCGGTATTGTGATTGATTTTGGTTGGCATAGTAACGCTGGGGGCTGATTACCTCCTGCTGATGACGGGACGTGTCTTCTATGGAACCCTGGCTGTCTATAGCCATTAGGACGGACTCAACTGTAGTTTCATGCTTAATTGCTGTCGCAACGTCCTGATCATTCATCAAACACTGGATGCTTTTAGGCGAAGGTGGTGCAGCTCATTTGGAATTGCAAGTGCATTTTTCACATCTCCAAGGAGCAATGGCAAGGAATATAAAATAATAAAGCAAATTAAGAGCTTTATATTTCACTTGCATAAAATGATTCCGTTTCATATATTGCCATTAACATATGCACTGTCTTATATTTTATGTGAATTATTTTTCTGCAACCTAGTTAATAGCCAAAGCCTAGGTATAATCCATTGTCTAATAAAAAAAAATATTTAAAAATCAGTAAACAAATTCATGATATTTCATAATTAAAAATTTCGAATAATAGAGTTTGCAATAATTTAATTTATACTTTTGTTATTTTATGTATTTCATTCAATTGTATTAATGGTGTCTATACCTCTTTTAACCATGTTTATTTTAGTCCTAAATTACCGAAACAGCTTCTAGAAATAAGAATCTTATCAAATATTAAGAAATGGATTCGTCTCATTTATGACTAGTATAATCCTTCAAAATAACAGAATCGACATATACATAATCATGATAATATACATCAACATACATTCAGTTAATAATTTCAATAATAATCTAGATAATTTGTCTATGTAACATTATTTCGCTAAAGAATCTGTTTGTATCAAAAGTTGTGCTTCATATGGGGGAATTTCTATCTCAGAGAAAACATTTCCCATTTTCACGATGGAACGGGAGTTTCGAAATCAAACAATATTTCACCACTTCAATTCATTTTCATTTTGATTTGATTCGAACATTTGGTAAGATATGATGATTGAAACCATCATTGAGATAGAGGTTTGAAGATATATATCTCAAACAATTGATAAGTTTGGTTCATATTGGAGACTTTTTCTGTAATATATTTTCTGACAACCAAAACTTAGTTTATTTATTAATCTATTTGTTTTCTTAACACAATGCTTCAGTCTGCAATTGAAAAAGAAAATTAATTTTTCATTAAATTAACATCCATCAAGGCGATTTTTATTTGGGGAAGTTTTGAATGGCACTTTTTTTTCTTATTACAGAAACTTTTAATATGATAAATATTTTTTTTTCAGATGAATAAATTTGACTTAAAAGAAGATTACAAGATGTTTTCTTGCCTGCAGCAGTTAAATTTCTCAAGAAAGTAAGCGGAATTTTTTACAAGCCGTTGTTATTTGATAACGCCGAAGATTCTGAGGTACGGAATAATTATAATAATGTTTTAATTATTAATACAATTTGCTTTTATACGCACACATTTTTCATAAAATTCGAATTTTTTTTATGTTGTAGCCCAAAGCTAATTCCTTTAATTATAAGCTTAAAGGGCAGATAATTGTCCATACTATTCAAAGACTAAATAAATTTAATTCTACAAACAGCATTAATTTAACTAAAATATACCGAAGTAATTTCAATAAGGTCTCTCATTAAATAGTTTTTATCATGAGTGGATTTTTAGATATATCTATCTTAAAAGATGTATAGGACACCATCTGATTTCGGGAGTTTTCCTCATTTCACTAACTAATAAAAGAAATATATTTGAATTAAGTCACCATACAAATCTTTGGATGATTAAATCTATATTCTTTGTAAACTTATCATTTAAACTGATATAAAAAAATTCAAATAATATTGATCCAAGAATTTAGTCAAGATATTGGATATTAAAGCATATTTTATTGTCTATTGAGTAAACTTATACAATGAGATGCGTTTTTGAAATTCAAACATAATTATTAGTTATCTGCCTTGAGAATGATTCATTATAAAACTGATTCAGTAATGATTCATTATACTATTTTAGCGATATAATTTTTTTTAAATGTCCGATTTTTTTTCCAAAAATTTAAATCTTGCTTTGTTGCCACAGAATATATTTGCTTCAATTGAATAAATAAGAAATAAATTCTCAGTTTCATGATTAAAATTTTTGGAAATATTATGCTTTTAATTCCATTGTGTTTCAATTCTTAATTGTCTATATTTTAAGAATGCAGCAATAATTATAATATTTCGATGTCATTTAATCGTAGTTACAGATGTTTAGGAAGATATTTCTTTTCGACTTCTCAAGATTAATTTTCCTTTCATTTCCTACTATTGCTGACTTTTAATAAAAATGGATTTTCACCTATCGTTATTTTCAAAAACTAATAGAATATTTCAACGAATCAAATAGTAATTAAGAATGAATAAACCAGCCTATTTATACAACAGCATGGTTAAATCGATATTGTCTACGAATCTCAAAGTTTGGATTAGAATATAGTATTTGAATACGATAATTTGCTTTACATTCACATATTTTCGACTTTTCTTGTGTAAAGTATAAACAAAATTCGTAAATCAATCTCCAAATACTGTCTTTTATTATTTAACAGCTTAATTTCAAAAGCAATTAATACTACAGTAGTAGAAAAAATATTCTTTTTATCTTCTAGATATTTCTTATTACATGTTTAAAGAGTTTATAAGTAAAATTAATGTTTTGAACAGGGTAGGAGATGTATGCATGTACATATTTGTTTTTATTTTTCGGAGATGTGGGCATGTATATGATATGTTTATATTTTTCGAAAATGTTTGCTATGGTTTCACGAAGAATAATTTACAAATCTGTAATGAAATGTTTTCAAGCTGTCCATTACTCATCTTCAAAATCCGTTTAGAGTACAAATAAGAGAAATCTCGGGGTTAAGAAAAAAATCTGAATATTATAAATAATGACTTAAGTACAGTACTGATGGTACCAGGTAATCTTAAAACTCTGAAGGACATAATGTCAAAAATTGTCAGTTTTTTATCAACTATTTGAGAGTTTATAGATAAGGTAGAAGGACAGTAACTGACCACTTTGTGGCCAATTACCTTGAAGAGAATGTCTGTTTGGGAAATCGGTCAATGCAAGGAGAGACAATGCTAAAGATAGCAGTCGGCCACAATAAATCCTGTCGATACTGCTACGTTCAGTGGTGGCGGGGTGATCGGCTGTACGCAAGAAGAAGAAGAGTACAAATAAGATCATGACTGGTCTTCTGTTCTGCATTTAATTTTGGTTCTGGAGAAATGATATTTTAAAAGAAAAGTTGCTTATTTCTTAATTTTCTCTATAATTATTATAACTATTTAGTGATGGTAATTAACCGAATAACGGCACTATATTTTCAGGAGGCAGCAAACTTTCTTCTATGTTGTGTGGCATGTATTTTTACACATGGAAGCTAACTTGCCTTTTGTTTTTTTATTTAATTTTCAAAATGCATAGAATATCATCAGGAAAACCAAAATACCACATTTCACTTTTTTAAACCTTTCAGGAGAAAGGGGAGTTTACATGTTTGTAATTGCAATGTGCAAAATGATTGATTTGTTTTTTGTTGAATTTCTGATGGATAGTGCAGAGACAAGATTTGATGAAGTGAAAGACATTTTAATGAAAATTTTTAAAATAAGCTTTTGTGGAAAATATTTATTTTCCTTCGAAACTTGACAATGGACTTTTTATGAATCGACTTGGTTTGATGATCATATTTCAGTAGAATTTCATTTCATAAATTAAATCAATGTGGATATGCATATATACTAATACAATCAATTGATTCATTTTTGTTAACAAAGTATCTTTATAAAATTAATCAACAAGAATTATTTCCGCCGTCTCACAATTAATGTAGAAAAAAATCCATTTGTAAATATTATCTTCCATTCTTTCTAAATACTTGCCTCTCAAGAAATATCTCTAGAGAAGATTCATCTTCGGAATTTAAAAAACCATTCGTCGGCTGGCGATAAATAATAAATTTTATAGGATTCGTTAATCATGATTTTGTATAATGAAATATAATTCATATTAAATCAATTTAAATACTTAAAGAAAAACTTAAATTAAATTTAACATTCTTATAATTTCATATGGTATAAATAAATTGATAACATTTTTTTTTAATTTCTGGAGGATTCTAGGAAGATAGCCCCGTAAAACATCACTGATCCACCCTCCTGATCTTAAATAGCAAGATTTCCATGCTCCCCCATCTGAGGGACGTCTACCCAGATCCTTGAAGGAAGCTGTTAAGTTGTTGTTTCGGTGAATGAATTTAAGCAGTCATTTGCCATTTTCTCTTAACTGCTTTGCATATATTTCATTGGTTCCGCGTCTATCAAAAAACGAGTGCTCTTCTCATGAAATTAAATCTTTGGGTGGACAGTGTGTTATATGGTTAAAATTAAGGAAAAATTTCGTTGTATTTGAGGAGCCCTTTCTCAATATAATACTCTCTAAAATTCCTTTTACTTATAAAAGTAAAACAATGAAGGTTTCATGAAATACTATTCACCTTTAAGTGATCTCCAATACTAGTCGCCATTTTTTTATCCATAATATTGACTTGCTGCAGATTGTTAATACAGAACGCTCGTTCTTCGCAAAACAGAAAAATTTACTTTTAATCAAACTTGAAATTTACACAAAAATGGTTTAACATTTCTGAGCAAGCATTTAAAATAATGTTAAAAAAGTTAATAAAAATCTCCACGTATGGCCACATTCAGCTTCAAAAAATTAACTGATGAAGAAAAATTGCGAACTGTTTAGGTCATCATATACACTGAATGAAATTATTGCAATACAAATGACCTTAAAAGGAAACTCATCCAAATTTATTATTCGCCAAAATGCAAAATTTTGATTTCATTATTTCTTAGTTATGATACCTAATTCAATTTTCCCCAACTCTGATCTCAGATGCACGAGGTACAATGAGTACAAGAGATCAGGTTTATCAAAAGTCAGTTTTATATTCGACAAAAAATGACACTCAAAATATGATTGCCAAACCTAATTAAAATTAGGAATGCAATTGATATTTAACCTTTTTCAACATTCACGTCAATAAAATAATATTAAACTCCTTTAACTATAAGGAACCCATTTCATTTATTATTAACTGCTTTTAAATGGCCAATGAAACATGTAATATTAAAAAAAGGGACTTATTTTGCAAATAATTCTAAGTAATTTGCTGATATATGAAGTACATAAAATTACGAAATTTCTTTCAGTATTCGTTATTAAATTTCTTAAAATTATGCAATTCAAAATAACTTTACACAATTTAGATAATGATTAAAAAGGGAGGAATTATATTTTGAAATTTCATTATAATTCCAAGAACGGCTACAGAAATGTAGAAGTTTCAGAAACGCGCAATCACATAAATCCGGAAAACGGTAATAGAAGAAGAAATTTTAGAATTCTAAGCTTTTCTCTTTAATAAAGAAAATGACGAAGGATTTAGACCTTCAGACGTTGTTTGCATTACGTTAGAATAGATTATTTTAAGATGCTCAAAATTTCAAAAAATTAGATAAATTGCCTTTTTTTTTAAATATCTGTTTCAGTTCCTTTTAAATGTAAAAAGAGATCGTCAAAAATTTCAGATTTTCTACTTTTATTGATTACGTGCGAGAAAGAAAAATTGTTGTTCCCTAAACAAACAAATCCTGAAAGTCCATTCTGATCAAAGGAAGATTTCTCTCTGCGGAATTACTTGAATTGCTTTGTCTGTTATATACGTAATGAGCGCTTAAGAACTAGTTGTATCTTTTTAAAGTGGATTACTTAATCAAACATAACATAATAGTAAGACTGACACTGTTATAAAAAATATAATTCCGCTTAATTAAATCAAAAGATTTTTGATTATCATATTTAAAAATATACATTTGACAATTTTAAAGAGAAAAGTCCTCAAGTAAGTAAATTCATTTAAAATGGAAATAATTTCGGTGTGCCTGAAAGTAAATAATCGGTCATTAAATATTTGATGTAACGCTTAACTGAACAAACTATTGAGAAATATATACAGATTTTTCATATAATTCCAGTTTAATAATTTTTCACATTTTAGTGTTGAAACGTCAAAATTTTAATTCATAGTTAAAGTTCCTTCAACTATATTAATTATAATTAATGTGATTTTATTAAATTTATATGTATCAAACTTTAAAATAATTTTTACCTAAATCTAGTGTAAGATTTTGGAAATTTTTACTTTTGAAATTTGTGGTAATATATTGCTTTGAAGTAACTTCAAATGAAACCTCAAAATTAATTTTATCAATTCATTTTTAAACTTAATTTCATTTAAATTAATATCAATAAAACTTTTATCAAACAGTTTTGAAAGAAAAATAATTAAGTTTTCAAAAATGTACGTCAAACAAATTTAATGTCATTGAAATTTCAAAATACATTTCATGAATAATTCAATATTATTTCGAACAAATTTCAAGTTTACAGTTTTCATTTCTTTGATTACATTAATATGTATGATATAAATGAGCAAAATGTAAAACAGAATATCTTTTTTTAATTTCAAGCGATACGTCAGCACTCTAACATTACGAGTATCAAGAAAAAAAGAACTACATATTTAGCGATCACCTAATTCTTCTTCTCACAAAACGCATAAATTTTGTGTATGGTCACTTTATTTCTTAAAACAATCACAAAATTTCCCCCCAGGGAAATTAAATTAAAAAATAATTTTGAAACAATTTGTTAGCTGTAAAAACAGTTTTAATTTGTTGCCAATCATGAGAAATGCCATTTGATTTTTCTATTTCGAATATTTGCTTTATATTTTCCTAAGATTTGGACTATTAGTACAATAAATTATTTTTGCTGGTTATAAGTATATCGCATCAAATTTTTTTTATTTTTTTCTTTATTATTTTCTTGTTATCAATATTTGTATTTTGAATAACCTTCCAACCATTCATCAGCCGTACCGGATAATAAATCATAATATTCCTTAAAGAAAACTTATGTACCTTGGGAGAAAGGAAACAAATACTTTATTCATAGCATATGCCATCTCTAGCTATACATTTTGCCTATCTGTCCCTCTGAGATATGTCACGTACATTTTGGGGTGATCCAGTCAGCAAGCCATTTTTAGACACGTTAGATAACTAGGTGTAAAGATAAAAGACCGTAGCATTTGCGCACTCTTGAAATGACTCTAACTGCATTCTACCACAACAATTATGCATCAATTTCTTACATATGCTTTCTCGAATTTGCAGTAATACCAGGCTTAACCCCCTCCCCCCATTTTTTAAAAATATCAGATGACATCTGATTGGAAATTTTGAAAGGTTTCAAAATGAGTATCGTTTCTTTAATCAACTCCAGATACCCTCAAAAATTCATCATTGAATAATATTATCATCGAAAAATATTTGTTCGAGGAATTTTAATAAAACAGATAAAATCTGGATGAAATTTGAAATATTGCAATCCTTCGCTTAAGTCATAATTCATTTGTTTGTATTTCTCAAAACATTTTAAGAGAAAAAAGTGATTTATTCTTAATAGGTTGACTTTCCACTCTACGTCTGAAATCTATTTCACGTAAATCGTATTTTTATACTACATATAGGTTGAAAAGCTTATATCTAAGCTTACATTTTATTTCTCTTTGCAAAGCTACCTCCCAACGATAATTCTTTCTAAATAGAATCAAATGTCTTTCTGCAAAGGAAATAATGGAAGGGAAATAAGATTTCCTACTTAAATATCTTTTTAGTTATATATTTAAAAGTCAGATGCAAGACGCATCAGAAAGTCATCTACATACGTTGAAACTGCTGCATCGAAATTCAAATACCGTAATAGATACCCACAGCAGCTTGTGCATCTGCTATCAAGGTTGGGGAAATACAATTGGCGTCTGGATTGACAACGGATTACTGTAAAAAATATTTTCAACGGAAATGAATAGGGCGATAAATGCTGAAATATTATTAAAGAGAGAAAACATTTCTGTTTATATACTAAAATATTTACTTCTCAAAAAGTGTTCAGTAGTTGTATTAACTTTGAAATTAAATGATTAAAAAGTATTTTTTAATAAATATCCTTCCTATTCATTTTAATGAATTCATTTCAATTAGTTTGCAATAAAAACAACCATGCTCTTCAGCTTTCAGAAATAAGTATAAAATGTTGATGAATTTGATCATGTTTAATAAGAATTAATTTAATGTCTAACAAGATGTGTATAGCAGAATTTATATCCTTTCAGTTTTTATACTCATCTTTCACAGAAATGGAAATAAGATGTAGATATGAAATAATTAATGAGCTAGAAATGACCGAATTCAATGTTTAGATTGTTCCATGTTTTTAATGCTTACAGAATAGATACGTATCAAGGGAAAAAGAAGTGCCTTTAAATTAATTCATTTCAAAAGCAAAACTGTGCGTTTATAATTTCTTCCATTCAAAATGTAAACTTCAAACAAAATACATTAAACTATTAGGCTATCTCTAAATTTGTTTCAACATAATCCCATGTATTAATGCACAGTAAAATATATCTCTAAAAAACTATTTGTAATAAAACCTTGATCGGAGTTTCAAGGTAACTGTACGTTTTTGTTATATAAAAACAGTTTATTTTAACATTGAAAATACGCATGCGTACTGATAACATTCTTCTTAAACTTTAGTTTGAAAAAAATCTTCTAGGAAAAGGCATACTTTAAATTAATTTGAAATAATGATTATTTCTATTATTTTCTCGTATTTACATTAACATCTTAACATTCTAATGTTAAAAAACGAAGAACAATGAAAATTATAAGTAGTTTTGGGTGATTATTTTAGTTTGGAATGCTTACATAAGTAGTGAGCTCAGTGATATTCGTACACTAAGAAGTCACAGCACTTTAACAGAAACTGTAAATGCAAATGCTCATAAAAATGATGAGCACGAGTGCTTTGTCTGAATACAAAAAATATATATAAATCTATAACATTATATGTCGTAGGACACGCTTTAGTTGCATATCTGAAGAAGAGATGAATCTAAGAGGCAATATCAATGCTTATTTATCTGAAACATATGCTAATGTTTCAGTGTACATTATCAAAGTTGTAAATTTTAGACTTTTAAGTCATGTAAATATTGCGGTTTTTTTTCTGATAATTGCTCTGGAAATAAATTTAAAGTTATTTTATTTACGATAAAGCCTACCAGAAAAATCTATTGCATTCACAAGTGTTACGAAATATTAAACTCATTTCAGACATATTTATGAATTTAGAATTAAAACTGAGAATATATTGTATGTATACAATAAGTATGGAAAGTTTCATTATCACATTTTTTTGCTTTTTTATCTGTTCTTCCGTGCATTTTCCTTCCAATAAAATATAACAAAAAATACTAATTTTAAAATTTTATTGAAAACTATATTTATTTTTATTTACACAATTATATTACCTCTCAGATATTACATTCAATTAAAGATGAATAAAAATTTGCAATATCGCATTTATTTATTAATGAATGAATTTTTTGTTATTCTTATAACAAATTTTGCACCAAAATATATCATAAATTAATTAAAAAATAATCAGATGTTGCAATTTTTTAATAAATAAGTGGACAGAAATATAATATCTGAATTACACTTATATTTATCACGAATAGTATTAAAAATCGTATATCTTATAGAACACGAATCAATAAAGCAAAAGTATGTACTTATTAACTAATGTTATTGAAATCAAAATGTATTGATTACAGTAAAAGAGGAGAAGTTATTAATGGATCTAAAATTAGATTTTATGAAAATTGTACTTTTGAGATTCTTCTATTTTCCATCATTATTTTTGAAAATAAATTTTCTAAAGCGAAATTCGCCGCCTAACATGTTTTCTTATATATATTTTTGCCTGGGTAGAATATGAAGATAAATTATTTATTTATTTTTGTTCATATACATTCAAGCTACAAGGATTGAAAAGATAACAATTTTAACATTTTTATGAAAATTCATGCATGAGTTATAAAATACATGAAAAAATCGTTAAAATACTTTCTCTTTATTAGATTATTCATGACAAGGAATAATAAATTTCTAATATAAAAGATAAGATTCTTTAAGATAAAAATCAATTTTCGAAAGTATTTTGTAAATGGATGGTGAAATATTTCGTCCAAAAACAACGTCCTTTATTGATCCAATGTTGATGAAATGACTAAGGACAACTACTAGGAGTACAGAGTATAAGAGTTGACAGCCCCAAACTGGTCGTCTTGATAAAATTTCATGAGCTACCGCCTACTGCTGTTGACAGCACCACTGTTCTCCCTGAGAAATGTTTGGTCTTCCTGACCTTTGAAAATTTCAGGTCCAAGCAATAAGTGTTAGTTTTGGTCCTATTTTTTCAATAATCCCTTTTCATTCTGACTCTCTTTTAATACTACATACGTTCGATCAAGACAATATCATCGAAAGTTTGAAATAATATTAATTGTTTTGTTTGATTATGTGAATAATTGTACAATAATCTAGAAAAGTTGAATTTTTTTTTCCTTGGAAGTGTTTAAATCTTTCAATATAGCTCAATAATTCTTGAATTTTTTGGGGTGGATTAATGCTATTTTTATTGATAATAGGTACAATTTATTGGGATTTTGTTGGCTGATTTTTTTTAAAAATAATGTTTTGTGGTTTATTAGTTGGCAAAAATTTAAGTCCATTAAGTAATGCACTTAAAACCAAGAAGATTTTTAATAGATTATTCTTTTTGATAAATATGTATCTAAAATAAACCTTTAAGAGCAATTTTGTTCTAAATAAAATACCTTTGATATTATTAAATGAATGTTTTCGTTGGTCAAAGATCTAAAAGTTAAAAATATTGATACTTAAAGTTATTAGTGAAAATACAGTTATTTTAATATACATATCAATCGTTGTCATTTAATCTTATATATTTAAATTATAAGATTAAGAACTTACATTTTCTTTAAAATATTTGCAGAACTTTTTTCATGACTAATTATATATATTACAAATATATTCATGCCATTTGCTTAATTTCCTTTTTCTGATGCTGAAAAGAGATAATTCAGAAACAATTAATTCAATTTGTCTGTCATGCACATTCTAATGCATATTTCGTAGAATACAATTAAGTAAGATGATACGCATTAATTATAATGTAAGCAATTTTACTATTATCTATTTTTACTTTTAACCATACATATTCACTAATTACACGTTATTCCATTCTGCTTCAATTAATTCATATCATACCAATTACTAATACTAGGCATAAATAACGTTGTCCCGACGTAATGTTTGTTTCAAAGTTATGTTAATAATATAATTATAATATAATATATTATAATTTTAAATACTAATGAAAGGAGATTATTAAAGTGAAAATGCAGAAATCTACATTTATAAATATTGTAAGCTTTCGTCAAGCAAAAATATTAATTTACAATAGAAAATCGATAAACTAACTTTAAATAATATTACACATTTCGTAACAGATTTGATGATTTAAGATTAAATATAATTAATGATGGGTAAGTTAAAAAACTCATAAAATCAGCTTGCGTTTATTTTGTATAAAAAGCTATCATTTTTTTTTCTCATTCATTCATTTAATTAGCATTTTATTCATTCCCCAGTAAAATTTAGACATCGATTAAAATTGCTTATAAAAAAGAAAATTTCTGTTTCAATAATATTCTAAATATATGATTTTTCTCTTCTAACAATTTAAGTTTCTTTTGGTAAAATAAATGGAAATTCAATACTTACAGATATGGCCATAAACTGCCGAGAAAACTTTTGAAAGTGTTTAAATAGGTGAGAGTAATTTATATGCGTAAAATTGAAAGATTTTTCGTTTGAACACTTTCCACACCTTATGACGGATTCGAGCCATACATTCAGATAACATCATTACACAAATTTTATTTTTAATTTTAAAAAAAAACTTTTTTTCAGTGACAACAGTTTCCTTCTTTCCAACAATTTTACAAATTTTAAATCAATTTTTCAAAATAAATTTGAACACAAATCGTAACAATGTTTCATTTTGACATTATATTAAGCCTATTTACTATCTAGTTATATCCTTCAATAATTTACTTTTGTCAGTTTTAACACCATGTTCTTTTGTTGGATATAGTAAAGGTTGAGATGCTCTCATTTATCATTAGATCAGAAACTAACATCATCAGATGTCGGGCAAATTCCAGAGTACCAACGCAATTTTGCTGGACGGCATTATGTGAAATTGCTTTCCTTTGACATTTTCACTTTCGCTTTAATTTCATAAAATACACAACTAAGATTTCTATCTGTATTATTATATTACATATTAAAGCATGAAAATATTAACAATCTGAATCTAAACAGTTTTTTATATAAGTTTGCTGAATTTTCGCGATCATAGAATTATGTTTCAGTATGTGTATCTGTTATGATTATATCTCATTAAACAAGGAGATTTCATTTCGCTCCGGATTTCTACTCCTTATAAAATGCTTCCTAATAGAAAAAAGAATTCCTCTCGAAAAATAATCCCATTTTCCACCAAGAACTCGTCTTCAGTCGGATTCATAAAAAGCTGTCGAAATGTATAGGATTCAAACAAAAACAAACACATACACTTTCAACTTAATATACATATATTTTTGAATCTTTTAGTGTCATTCTTTTCTCTTAATGTTCTGAAAAGGATAAAATATATGTTTTTTTTTTATGTATATAGAAAATATATACTTTGGAAAAGCCATGTTCGAAACAATGACTGTTAAGAAAACCAGCAGCCAGTACATCATACAAGTAAGATCTTGGTTTCCTGATCTGGGAATCAAGAACAAGATCTGATTCCACTAATGATTCATTATGTATATTGACCTTCTAAATGTTGAATCTGCCATTATTGTAAAAATATCATCCTGTTGATGATAGGTGACATTTCGAATATTTCGTGATGATTTACGTGTCAACCTCACTATCTATCTAAGACATAAATTTACTAAGTCCATCCCCGGATAATTCTTGAGTATCTTTTATACAGAACTTTATTCCATTTAAACAATAAGCGGAAAATTAAATTTCTCCAGGATTTTACGCTCTAGTTACAAAACATATTGTAAAAAATATTAGATTCTACATTATATTTATCTTAGTGCGATGAACGTTTTTTAAACCTCTGTAAAATTTTGTTTTGTCTTTCTGTGTTTTTATTTTTTTAACTGATTAAAAGTATTATTAGTATTTCTCTCTTAGCAAATAATGCATTTTACTGTTTATAACATTTTGTTTCAATATCAGAAAAAAAAAATCTCTTTTTTTTTACTTCTTATCTCAGCTCACAAGTAATAAGTATTATAAAATTATTTCCCATAATTTTGATAGTTTTAAATATTTTATCTTTTAATCTTTGCATATTTCTTTTATTAGCGCATATTGTGATTTAGTTCTTTTTTATATATGTTATTAAATGTTTTAAGTGAAATGCTTTTAAGCAAAATTATATCTCAAGAATTGGAAAAGGCTTACCAATCCAAGGTGAACAATGACAAATTGTTGTTTCTTATATTTTCTAAGAATATCATTCAGTCACATTGAAGTGGGCACTCATCAATTTACTTATATATGTATGCATACTGACATTCTATAGAATATGTAAGTATTTTACAGCCTGGAAATTTAAAGAAAATAACGGAGTATTATTATATACTTTTCATAGAGACTGCATATGAACCTAAATATTTTATAGAATGACAAATGCTATTTAGGCAAAGTATGAAAAAAGGAAATGATACGGCTTTTATTTAAAACATGTTTTCCTTTCAAATTAAAGAGCTGCAAAACAGAGTCAATACACTTTTTATCCTTAATATTGTTTTTACACAATTCATAAGAGTTTAAGTGAAAATTAGGAAAATTACTGTGTTTTTAGAATGAAAAATTGGCATACCCTATAAAATGATGCAAATGCTATTATTCGACCTCAATAAGTCGTTATGGAAAAGAATCTATTCAGAAAAGCATTTTTATAAAACTGAAGAAAAGAAAATGTTACAATTTTCCCCCATTTCTTTCAATCCCACTCTTTCTCTCTTGTATTTGCTTCTTCTATGATTCATGTAATCATTCATTTCTTCCTCCTATCTCTGAAGAAGTGTATCAACGAATAGTAAGCAATAAAATGAAAAAATTGCGATGTTTAGAATAATTCGTTTTGTCTCTGTTTCATACAATTTAAAAGGGAGGGACAAAGGGGGAATATCGATTTTTCTCCTCCGTTTTCCCCTTCTTCCCCTTCTTGGCACACAAATTACTCATACATTAAATTACACTCACATAACAAAAATCCGAAATTATTGCTTTCCTGAATGCACCATTTCATCACACCGTTATATTTTTCTCCTCCTACGGAAACGATGTGCATTTTTTCTCCCTCTTTTTGCTTCATTTCATTATTTACGAGCAATTTAGATTTAAAGCACATTTTTTTCAATTCCAACATGTGCCATGAAAACTGAATTTATAACAAATGGGTTGCCTATCACATTATTGAAGGTTTTATGAAATTTTACAAAACCAATGTGGAAGGCATTCATTATCTTAGAATTTTAAATAAATCGTAAAAAATTACACACATTTTTTCTAAATAAATTATTTCAATTAATTTCATTAAGAAACATTTTGAGGTAATGTAATGATATGAATACAAAAAGAGAATTCGTTTGTTTTGGGATTATAATCATTATTATTCTTTTCAGAAGTATCAGCGCATTATTCATGCCGAAACAAGAATTTTTTTTAAATCAAACCATACATTTTAGCCAATGAATTGCTTTCGACGTGCAAGTACGTCAATCCAAATCTTCTTTTTGGCGCGGTCGTTGTATATCTAATAAAAACTAAATCACATTTTCTTTAATGTGACTTTTTTTCAAAATTTACTATAGAATACTTTTTATTGCGTTTGACATGTATATGCTGCGTCGCTTCAATTTAAAAAGGGGGACTCAAGGCATTTAAAAAAAAAATTCCGCAAGTAATTTCAGAATTATACAGACTATATACTAAAAGACTGAAATAATACTTATTTAGAAATCAAATAAGACATATTTAAAGTATTCCTTTAAGATATAATCTAATAAATGCAGATTTCAATTAAAAGGGAAAAACCATTTTCAAAAATTCATTAAATTATTTTAGATTAGAAACTAGAACATGAGACGTCTTCTATTATTCATTCGATAAATTAATTGTTCATTTTGCATTTAGAATTAAGAAATTATGAAGCTTCTGATTTCTTCAATCTGTTATGGTGACAAATGCAATATTGAAGATTTGTTAAGACATGAACAAATAACACTAGACTACTAATATTGTAATCTTCTAGATTATCAGCCATTATATCTTAGATTACCTCCAAAATCTCCATAGTTGTCAAAAAGTGACTGATAATCCCTTGCATATCACTAACATCTCATTCAGAAAGCAAGAATAATTTTGAATAAGCGAGATCATTTTCTTAGAATCTTCAGATTTTTTGAATATTGTGAGCTGAACTGCTATGGGGTTTGAGATTTATGAAATACTGCCATATTCTAGGTTTAATCATATACTTTATAATTCATTAATTGACTAATTAATGAAACAATCATTTTTTCCCTGCGAATTCGGAGAATTATGAAAAGTTAATTCAAATCTACATTTACTCCAACCTTACTGCTCAAGAATTTGCTTCAGTCGACCAGTTACATAAAAAAACATATATGATAATATTTCTCATGGGTGAGATTTGTTATTTGTGCCTGCAATGGAATGTAAAAGGAATGTTTAATTCCCATCATATATTCAATACTAAATATATCAATTTCAAAATTAAAAGCTTACTGTACGGAAATTGTGACTTCAAATTTATTTCCGAGTGAGTAGTATCCAGCCCCAAAGGAAATTCTCCAAGATTTAAATTCGGACGATGCCAAGACTTTTGCTTGAAGCAATTCAACTGTATTAAACAACGTAAATAATGATCCTAACTAATGTTCGAATTCCCTCAGAAATTTTATGAGGAAATAAAGTTGTTAATGAATAGGATTATTACTGAGAAGGTGATAATTCTACTATTTCTCACCTTCATTATGTGAATTAGAAAGATTTTAAAAAAGCTTTGAATTAGATTAGAATACATAATGATACCTTGCCATAGTAAAAGGATTGTAATAATAATTTAAACCATATAGTCATCTTGTTTAATTTATTCTTATATTTTTTACCAATATAATTATAACTTTAAACTACTAGCAAACGCATCAGTATGTATCTAATGTAATATGAAAGTACTATCTTTTACACTCTAAATAAAGACTACACATTAGGGTGGAATGAAAATGGCCTTAAAAGGTTTTTTTTGTTTTAGTTTGGTACTAATGCGTAAAAACTGCCTTAAAAGCTGCCTTATCTTGAGGTACCGTAAAGAACCTAAATTTGTTAAAAAAATGAAAAAATAGAAATTTTAAAAATGGGCTTTAAAATTTTTTTTCTTAGATTTCAATTTGGCAATAGTGCAGAAAAATTGCCTTTTAGGTTCAAAAACAATTTTTGAAGATTTGGTTGTATTATTACATTTTCTTAAGGTGCCGCAAAAAGCTTAAAATTTGACCAAATCTAAAAAAAAAAAAAAAAAAAAAACAGAAGATGATTTTAAGTACATATATGAGCATTACAACTGGAAAAATTATTAATTACAAAATATAATGATAAAAAATGTTGTTATGTCAAATTTTGCGTTTCTTACTTCTGTATCCTTTTTGATTATAAATGTTACGGATGCAAAATCTTTGTTTTTACTTCGTTTCCCCATTAAACTATTTCTTTTAAATTAAATTTTGACATATTCCCATGTGAGTCAATGTTTGCCCTTATGTATCCTTCTCTTGCGATTGGACCACAGACATTTTGAGCTGATTCGGCCACTAGTTTCATAGCTCAAACCACTATTTACATGTGACAAGGAAACCGGGGAAAGATGATAACCGAGTTCCCTATACTATTTGGCTCAGCTTCAGATGCCTTCTGCATTAAGTCTGAGAGCGTCGCTGGAAACACGGTTTAGCAACGATGGGGGGGGGGGGGTTCAGTTTTCAAGCCATTAGATCATCTCGATATAATACTTTGCATCGAAGTTCATCTTTGGAACTTGATTCCGTTTTTCCTTTCTGTTCTTGGTTTTAAAACACGTCATAAACCAAGTTCTCTTTGAATTTTATGTTCATCACTTAGCATGGACAAAAGAATATTTTCTGAAGTGGCAAATTACCCATTTCTTTGAATAATCTGGTCTATAACGTTCTTGAGATCGTCAGAGGGATAGCGTCAATATGAGATAAGGTTGGAAAGATATGTGGAACCAGAACCATACAAGAAAGTTTTATCTTCATATTAAACCACACAGACACCTCGTAGTTTGTCTCTTCTTGTCTATTTGATGGATCTGTTTGGTTTGCCTTTTTTTGTAAAAAACACTGTTTTTTTTCCCCCGTTGTTATTGTCGCCAGTAATTGCTTCTGATGCACGAGTATTTTCTGTTCGTTCTTAATTAAACTTCACTATTCTAGGTAGTTCTTTACTCTTTCTTGCTTCTTTCTTTCTCAAAACGCTTGTGGTAGCAATAACAATATTCCTTATAACCATTTTCCTGTTAGAGCGTTGATCATTTAAAATCTTTTATTCCATAACTGGCACTTTTTTTTCTTTTATATAAATCAGCAATATCAAAGTCTAGTTTCTTCATTAAATTCTGTGAGGTTCAAATCAAACTTATCTGAACATTTTCTGCTTTTAGACTTTAATAAATTCCTGTATTTAGCATGATAAGCTTTTATCATTTGTGAAATTCTTTTGAGAGAAGCAACGTGAATAGAAGATCTTAACCGTATTTGTTCTATTATGGGAACTAAAGTGCCGCATATTTCACTTACAGAAGGTTTCTTCTCTGAAGCAGTTTTGAGGTTATGTCTAATATAACAGTAGTACTTCAAGCAAGTCACTAAATTTCCCAAAACTAGAACACTCCGATATTTGTCTTGTCTTCACAAATTTAGACTGAGCTATGTTTACTCGCAGCAAAGCGCACAAACTAACAAATCAGTTACACAATAGACGGAGCGGAGAAGCCAACTCAGCTGATTTCGGCAAGACTACTGACCTGACACTAGCTCTGTCCTTGTCACCAGATGCAGACGTCCGCCTCCTTTCAATAAAATCCGCTCCAGTGATGATTGAGTGCTAAGGTAATGTAGTGGTAAAATAGTTTTTTTTATTTCTATTCATAATATAACGTCGATATAAAACTTTTTATTTCATAATCAAGACAGGTAAAAATCTTTGTAAAAGTTTCAAAAAGTGTACTTTTTATGAAACTTTAACGTCCTTGCATTAACTCAAGATGTACTGTAATATTTTTTATAGTTTTTATTTATCTTATCAATACCAAAAGACAACTTTTCCGCACTATTACAAATTAAAAATCAAAAGTTGGTTAGTTCGTTCCACTCTACTGCGCATACATCAATCGTAAAATCAATTCAACTCCAAAATCTATACACAGACTCAATCTTTGGTTTATGTTTTGAAATATTAATTATTTAGGTATTAAATGTCACAATAATATTGAAAGCATCCTGTTTACTTTAAAAAGCAAGACATCATAAAATTTTAAAGATGAATAAATTTCATATATTAATCTAGTATTCTCAGTTTAGGGATGGCATTTCTAGATCTCTAATATATATTTATTGCAATATTTTTTGCCTAAATATATTTGATATTTTTTGTATGTTAAGTATTAAATAGTATTTCGCTAGATTTTATTTCTATTTTACTTTTTAAATAATACAGAACAACCCTTATTTTTTGGTGTAATTTTCTGTTCACGGAATATCCATTTTATGCTATATGGATGAAGGTCCTAATTCCTTGGGTAGTAATAACAATCAGTTTTTTTTTAATCGCAGTTTTTTTCTGTGTATCCAAAAAATTGCAATTAATCTCTATCTGTTGTATCGAAGCATATATACTTTCAATATAATTTCCATAATAAGTCCATACGTTGATTGATATGATGGAGTGATATTTTATTGAGTTCTAATAAAAATGCAAATTTTCAAGTTTCTAAATTTTTATTAATAAAAAGAACATTTTTTTTTCATATTTTTAGTGCAAATATGTTTCAATAGATTTATTTTTCTTCTTCAGTTGTTTCACATAAAGAATTTTTGTAATATGTGAGTCCCTAAGAAGAAAAACCACTTTATGAAAGCCAAAATCATTAGTGCATAAAATAAAAATTTGATATAGCGAGTACAGATTTTAACGAGAACCCTGCTAGTATGAGTGATTTATCAACGATCTAATGTACATTTGAAACTTTTTTGTGCGCTAAAAAAGATAGAAAGTATTTAAGTTAGTAACAAATAAAAATAAAATATTTTTTTTTCCGCTTCTATAAAATTGACAAAAATGTCAGAATAACCTTCATTTCTTTCTTTTCAATGACAGCATAGCATTGAGAGCATTAGATATAACTAGACATTCCCAAAGTTCTTCAACTGCTCCAGTCTGGGCGATTGTTATGCGATGTAAAATTTTAACATTTTATTCGGTTTTGTTCCTTTCTTCACAGCCTATTTAATTTCAGCAACTTCCAATACTTGCATGTTTTTTTTTAATTTAAAAGTTTAAAGAAGTTTACTTTACTTTTACTAAAAGAAGTCCTTTCATAACTGCCGTAGAAATAAATATTTGAGTAGAACTGGAAACATCTAAAAGCATGATACTTGTTGATCACATTATCTAAAAAATAAACAGCATTTCTATCCGACATTCTTCAATAATCGATTAAACGTAAACAATTCTATATTTGTAGAGGCAACAAAAAAAAGTTTTGAATCTAAGCAAGACAGTTAAAAACCCTTTCGAGAATTAATTTTTAATTTTTTTCTTTTTATATTATTTAAATTAGGAAAAATGATTCATGGCATCGCTTATTCTAGTTATAAAACATTATTTATTTTTAAACTGTTTATAATTTTTTGTCTGCAGATATCATAGTACTTTTGATTAATCACACTTGATTTAGTGCAACAAACCGAGTCCATAACACTCACAAAATATTCCACAAACATGAAGTGATTCCAAACTGCCACTCCTTCCATGTGTTCACATTAGCTGTGGTGAAGAGATGAATAGGCCATCGGTCGCTGTGTCTGCGAATAACGTTTGATCTGCAGATTCTGCACCTCCGAATAAAGTTTTATTAATAGTATTGTACTTGGAAACAACACGATCTTCATTTAAAATGCTTTATTTCATATCTATATAGATGGATACTTATGATCTAGTTTCATTCACTTCTACCTGTCCAAATGTTTTGAAATTCTGTATAATTGTGTGTTCTAGATAACTATAAAATTTACATTTATGCATTTTCAGATTTTAACTATAAACCAATTTTTTAATTTTATTTAATTCAGTGCGAGAGGCACGATTTTGGTGTAAGTTTAAGAAAAAATAAAAAAAAATTATATTTTGATTAAATTATTAAATTATAAAGCATTTGGATTTTAAAAATGAAAAAGGCTTTTGAAAAACACACCTTAATTAATTAACCGAATGCTGAAAAAATTTATGAGTATTTTGGAGGTCAAAATAAAAATCCCAGAAGCATGAAGCATTGAATTCAAGAAGGTTATAAGTCACAACGAAAACAAATTAAATTTATAAAATATATTGTAAATCTGATTAAAATCCAATTTGCTTAGAAAATTTATGTGAGATGTTTATCTCACTGCCAGAGTTTTGACGGAAAATATTTCTTTGATCCTCACTGTATTACTAAAGCAGGCTTAACTTTGTTATTATTTTTTTGATTACTTTCGAATACTTTAACATCATTCACGTTTTTATAAATTAATTGAGTCATATTACTTCTATTTCTGTTCTATTTTCGAAAGGCAGAACTCTTACTATAAGAATGCACTCAGCAGCTCAAAATTATTTGTTTTAATATTTAATTACTTTCTTGAAAAATTTATGAAAATAAATTTTATGTTGTTAAGAAAACATAATTATGAATATCAAAAGGAGAATTTTTATTGATGAAATAGGGGGTTTTATAATGGCTTCCAAAATAACGAGATTTCTTTACTGTTGCCTTGTATGCTAAGAAAAAGTCTATCAATGAAATTCTAAATTATGCGAAGAATTAATGGAATTTTTTAAATAAGATTTCTTTATCTAACTTAAATATTAATTTATCCAAATTATGAGGATTTATTCAAATTATTTTAACTTCAAGAAAAAATATGATGTTATGATTTTTTATTAGTTTTACATTTTTGCATATAAAATATATTTTTTAGTCAACTGTTTCATGATGGAACATTATTTATTCACTCCAAAACATACAGCATTTCAGATTCTATTCCTTAACATTATAAATTCAAATTAAACATAGTTCAGATATGAAATGGAATATGAAAACGAATAAACTGAATTATTGACAGATATTAGAAAACTTTATGAAATACAGTTTCATTTAAAATTAAAAATCTTTATCATAAATAATTAAAGATTATGTGAAATCATCATTTTAATGGTCTCAATATTCATAACATTTTACAAATACATTATTCAAATATTAATTCTAATTCATGGAGATTATTAAGTTTTTCAACCATCACTTTAAATTCACTGGACGTTTCATAAATATTTTCAAAGAAATTCTATCTTACTAATTCTTTACTGTTGCTATATGCAATGATTCACTGAAACCCTTTGCATAATCATTTGCGATATTTATTAATTACAGAATAATTACAATAAATCACCACTTGTAAATCGATATACTGTTGTACCAGTAATTGCAAATAAATTATTATTATTATATTTATATACCAACAACTTCTGAAGAATGTTTCTAGATGAAAGCATCAAAATCTAAATTTTGCAGTAATAATATCACGAACCATATTACGCATGAATATTGATTCACAGTAAATATTGTATTGCAAAACAAAAAGAATTCAATACTTTTTTAATATGTAAGCCTAAAGTAAGCAAAACTAAGCGATTAATAAAGAATTAATATCTGAAAATAATAAAATATTTTATTTTCATTGGTAATATTAATTTAATTCACTGCTGAACGTAATTGCTGAATTTATTTAATTCACTGCTGAACGTAAAAATTTAACAAACTCTCCATAATATCGGTTAAAAGGTATCAGCTTTATTCCTTTAAAATTATGAGTTTGTTAGAGCTATTTTTTTTGCACTTATTATTGACATCCTTTAATATTTTATTTGCCTTATTTGATCTGTGATACATAATACTGTTGGAATACTTTTCGTTAGAATCATTCTAGAAATAATTTAAACCATGTTGTAAAATTCAATCATACTTTCGAGCAGAGATTTTAGAAATTATTGTTAAAATTAAAAAACAAATGATTATTGTAACAAATATGTCATACTTTCCAAAATGAAAACAGTTTTTGTTCCCCAGATCTATAAATTGTAATATTTTTGTTACTTTTGTGATACTTAAATTGCCATTTCCTTTTGGTACGCCTTATCTATTTCTAGTTTGAAATGTTATACTTCAACATTACAAACGCAATCCTTATGGAAATGAATTAGATTATTTTTCTTGATATTGGTTAATAAGGTTTTAATTAGCCAAATTGTTCAAGAAAGGAAATATATAACTATCTATATATATTCAAGATATAACTATCTTTTCACTTTAATCGAATAAATCAGATAATGTTACATATTCGTTCATTAAAATGAGCTTTAACGAATGAAATTAGTTTTCATATCTCACTCGTATTAATTATTTCATTTAATTCTCTTACAAATGATTATATTTCATATGTTTGGATCACCTCAAGCGAAATGAAAAGAACATTTTCGGCACAAATATGGTAAATTAGTATTTGTTATTAAAATTTGCTTAGTTTAAGTATAACAATTGGGATAAACTATTTTCCCGATACGCAAATTAAATGAAAAGCATAGACAAATGGAAAATCTTTGAAATCCTTTCACTCAATATACATCGAAAAATACTTAATCCTAAACCGAAAGACTTACGTGTCATGTTCTAGCTATTCAATCAGAGATAACGATTGCTTCTGGAACTAATTCAATTGAACTCATCAAATTCAAGATTACTAATAAAATTCATCTCTCACGTGACTAGGTTTATAACGGAAATCTTGTCAGTGGTAATGAGGAACCAAAGTAATGTGTGAGAGATTTTCGTAGAAGTTAATGAGGCAGGAAGAAAAAGTGATTATCACCAACTTATTAGTATTCGTTTTAGAGAATAAAACTATATTTCTTTGATACAAGATAATGAAATTCGTGTTGATTTTTCAATTGTTTCTTAATAGAGCATTGTGTTTGTACTGGAATTGAAATATTTTAAGAACAATCCCCCTTTCCTTCTTAAGATTACATTCTGTTTAATCATTAATATTTGACAAATGATATTAAGTCAAACTTTTTAATGGTTGCTGTAAAAACTTGGTATTTTCCCATATTTGAAGAGTATATGTTCTTGCTTCAAAAAATATGATGTGGATGCAAGGCGAGAACACCCGAATTGAAGGATGTAAAAATAATTAGGGTGATGAGCCATTCCACAATCTTTAATATTTCTGATATAAGGGTACGTTATAAAAATATTATTTTCCAATGTTTAGAGAGATTTTTCCAACTTTCTATAATATTCATCAGATGGCTCACATATTTTGTGATGTGTAATAGCTTCCAAATTAAGAATATCACTTGTTTACTTTCAAATACTGATGTTTGTTGTTTGGGAAAGTTCTGTGGCACCTTAGTGTGATATAAAATTTAAAAACCTATCCTTTATCTTAGTATTTGAAAGTTATCCGTTCATAATTTGCTTATTCACAATTTCTTGACACAGATTGGCAGTATCTTGTATTGCAGGAATGTCTATAATTGAAAGAGTTATCGAAATCTCAAATGTAAAATACAATTTAGACTTAATAAAGCCATATTAGGTAAAAATATTATTCAAAAGAAGGAACGAACTTCAATATTGCAGAAAAAATGTTATAGTTCCGAGAAAACAAATAGATCTGTGAAGAGTTCACAAGATATCTTGAAGAAATCAAAGTAAGAATTCTATTGTTTTTTTTATTTTCACTTAATTGTGAATTTAGATTAAAATGTTATCTTTAATCTGTACACATTTTTCGAAATTCCTGTGTCAGTTTTTGAATATTCAAAAATTTAACGTTCATAAGAAGTTTTTCAAAACTTTTAATACTCACCCATTTGAGTGATGAAATGATTATGATTGATTGGGATCACATTGATTATGATCTGGTAAAAGGGATGCCCATCACAGGAAACTTAGTTTCTTCTTGGTCTTATATGGAATAAATAAAATCTACAAATTGAAATTCAGTACTTAATGAAAGAACTTTTCATTATCATTAAATGTATTCTATTGGTGAAAGGATTAACGAAATTCTGGATAGTCGTCAGTATCTACCAGCTAGTCATTACTCTATAAACAGCACTTTTTTTAAAAAAGTATTGACCCTTTAAGCTCGAAACATACCATAAGATACTTCAGTTCTTTAAAAAGAGTCGCGTTGTACATGCGTATGACAATTTTCAATTACTTTAATTCTAAAAAGGGAAGAAATAATAATACGTTTAAAAAAGAGAGTTTTACCTCTCAGAAATGTTCCTAGATCACCTTTCGTCCATAATATATGGCATAAGAATAATAAGAGAAGTGCGAACAAATTTCTGCTTCCACTGAGGGGAAATCTTATATAGGAAAACATTTTAAATTCAATGAATGTTTTTACAAACATGAGAAAACAAGTTACCTAGATATAACCAAATACTCTTCATCACTTTTCATCTCGACAGTTGCCATTGATTTGATATTATTTCCATCAGAAGTAGCTTCTAGTTTCAATAATTCCGAAGATTCAATCCAATTTTTTTGTTTAAAATGATACAAGTTTTCGTAATCACTATGGATTTCTAGTGTTTGCAGTAAGCTTTCACTGAATGAAATATTATAGATACATTGTCATTATTTTCACAATAGAACATTATAAGCAAAGCAGATTCAATCTGAGAACGAGATAATGAAAAATATTTAGGTCAGGAAATGATGTTGAAGAAATACTAATGTTTAACAGATTTGTAGCTAACGTGACGATGCGAATTCATACTCATATTTATATTATGTACAAAAAAAAAAGTCTCAAACGCAAATTAAATTTTAGAATATTCTTTTCTTTATCTATACTAAATCCTCATCAACCGAGAATATAATGAAATTTGATGAACATGTCTTTGATTCTAAATGGTCTTTCAGATTATGGAATCGAAGTATTTGTGCTGAATTGCTATTTAAATGTTATTTGTTTGACTTCAAATTAGAAATTATCTCATACTTGGATTTAATAAAGTTTGGTTACTTTTGTTTACAGAAAAAAATATTGGAGTTCTAATTTTTTTCAATTTCGTAATAGAGGTTACTCTTCTTGAGCTTATACAAAGTGACGTAATACAAGGATTTTTCCTGATTACAAAATGTAAGCATGAAATAACCGTTGAAGATAATAATATGTAATATGTGCCATCGCATTGCACTTTTCTTCAATTCTTTTATTTTTTTTTTAATTTTTATCTTTGAACGAGCAGCTCAAACAATCCATGCATTTAAGAATGAATACAATTTTAAATTTTAACGAAATTGAATTGATAAAAGAAAAAGCACAGCTTCTTTGTGATACCGTAAAATAAAATCAACTATTTCTCTTTAAAAGGTTTTTAGATGTTGTTGTGGATGTTTGCAACATCATTACTTGATATCATCATTGAAGGTTTGGACAACAGATATTTTGTCTAAAATTATATAACAAATGCTGAAGAACCTATGGTGAGAACTGGAAACTCAGCTTGACATTTTTAGAGCTATAAATGCAATGCACGTGAAAGTTTCTGAGATAATAGATCCTATGATAAATTTAATTAAGAAATTCGCAATTCATTGAGAAAAAATTTCTACGTATAATAATTTTTGCATTTTTTTTTTTTCAAATCAGGACAAGACTTTTTTATTCCCGAAACTTATTTATTAGCTTGTTTTATTCATATAGACTATATGAATGTATCTATAAACGTCCACTTACAATAATTTCTATAATATTCAAAAAAAATTATTTTTTTTAATGTTCGCTCTTTCAAATCATGTCTTTGTGCTTGTTGCAATCTTAAAAGATTACAACAGTTTTGTATCTGCACAATCTTTAAGATTTAATATTTTTACATCGGAAATATTTATAATTCATTGATAAGAAAATAAATTAGATTAATTTATATAAATTAATGTATTTTAGATATTCTATTCATTATTTTAGCATCTTAATAGGACACACCGTTTAGTAAAATAAAATTTAACAATCCCTTGACCGTTCTTGGTTTAAACCTTTAGTTTCCGGAGGCAGCAAAAAGTGACCTAATAAAAGAGTTATGGAAATATATCACTCATTTTTCTCAAACTTATACATACTGTATTGTTACATAAAAACTTTGAACGATTATTAAGGAGAAAATTTTCTTGTTTCCCATGTAATGGGCGTTTTATTTTGCTTAACTTTTATAACATAATTGGTTGATTTTCTCCTTCTTAATTACTTACGCCTTGGCCAACTTCTGAGATTTCAAATGCTTCAGCACTGAATTTTAATGAACTGAGGTCCATTTCGGATTCCGGCTTTCATTTGAATTATTTGGTAAAGGAGACAAATGAAAGTTTTAGAGAACATGGCAATAATTTAAAAAATATTTATTTATTATATTTTTTTACAAATATACAAGCATGTAGTTTTGACATGTACAATGGCCGATATTTCGAACTAACATTAAAATAGGAAAAAGCTACGATATATATTATTTGACCAAAAGAAATTCTCCAGAATACAATCCTAATCTATTTAAAATCATTTTATATATTCTAATAAAAAGAATTTTAAATATCGGAAATCGATAATCTGCGAATTTAAAATGAACATTGCTTTATGGAAAGCTAACAGAGCATCTGGCTTGCTTGATTTTTTCAATATCAAATCATTGTAAGTTACTGAAAATTGAAATATTCTAAAAATTGACATCTAAAGTGTTATCATTTCACTGACACATAGCTATCTTTGGAAATTAGTTTGTCCATCCGGAATATTGGTTTTTATAATTGTAAAATTATTAAAATAAAATACATTTATTTAAAATGTAACCTTGTTATTTGAGAGGCTGAAAAAATATGAATGTAATGAAATCATCCTACTACAAATTACTGCAAATAAAAAAGTGAATATGCATTTGGGCAAGACCTTATATTCGAAGTTAAAATCCGAAAAAAGTAATCTTAATTTTAAAGCTGCATAAAGCGCGCGATTGAATGATTTGAAAAAACTGCGAAATTAGTTTGAATTTCATCATAACAATAAAATCTTAAATATAAATTACGTATAAAATAAAATGAAAAAGTGTTTATTGAAATTAAAAAAAAATTGTAAGAAAATGAAACTGATATCCTTAAAGAGGTAATATTTTGTATCTTAAGACGACACAAGTATAATTTTTGTGAGACCAAATTTTACACAACTTTAGCTGACAAACACTAAAAACTTGCTTGATTTTTAATAAACTTATATCTTAGTTAACTTTTGGACTAGACGGCGATCTTTCTCACTTTTAGAAGAGTACATGTATCGAATTTCATCGAGACTAGACAAAAACTGTGGATTCATATAAGGTATATAAACACCCTTGTTTACATAGGAGAGGTGTGTTTTTTTATGTTAGGTCCATTTTGGAATTGAAGCAAATAAAAAGTTCACAAAGCATTTACTTTTTGATACTACATGCAATTTTCCATTTTTGAGCACAATTCCTTTGGTGGTTTAAAAATTGGCTATAGATTGCAAAGTATGATGCGTTCTCTGGTTCCAAGTATACCCACCAGAAGGCATATTACTGTGAAGAACTATAATACGTATGTCAACGCATTTCGACTTAATGAATTAACTAGTACAAAACATATAATGATCTGCCGATGAATCGTTTTCAAAATGCTCGCCACTCACAGTATAGTTTATGAAAGTACACTTTAAAAAAAATCAAAGCGCTGATTCTGCCTCACCTTCTGTATGGAGAATTTGGACAACAAAAGGGCTTTGAGAAGGCCGAATGACTGCCAAAGGACTCCGAAAGTCTCTAATGAAATTTGGAGTTCTGGAAGAACAAGAAGACTCTTTTATGAATAGGTAATGAAGAAGCGTATTATTCAAGTGAGAGAGAATAGAGCTTCAAACTTTCAGACGAGCCTCAGTGGATGCAGCATGTTTCCGCTGAATGCTTGTAAGTTTCATAAATGTTGTTGTTGCATTAAATCAAAAATATTTGCATACACAGTAATATACCGTTTTTTGACTTTATTTGAAACTGATTTCTTTTATTCTCTGTCTCTTTTTCTTATTCGTTTGTAAAAATATCTTCGAAATTTCCCACTTTATTGATTAATAGTTACAGCTATAGGCGATTCTGAATACGGGAAATTTAATTAAAGTCCCCCGAGATATATACATAATGCACTGTTTTTGGAATCTGACGTGTAATGACAGCAACCAAAATAGAGTAAGATAATATCTTTTATTGCAACGAACATCCAAAAGTATGATAAATTTAATGCAATCCAATCTTTTTATTGCCAAATATTATAAATGAAAACAATTGAAACACATGCATTGAGTTTGATTATTTCTTGAGGAAAAGATTGATCGGCATGCTCTCTAATGTTACAACATGCTTTTTTCAATGGTGACGAAAGAAAGAAATCCTAGACGAATATAAATTTAATTGTCATATTTTAAACGTGCGAGAAGTATACATTTACATTTTCTCACTTCGGAAAATCTTCTTTCGGAAGATTTATTTCTGACGATTTCTTAAGTAATCGATTATCATGGTTTAACGTAATCCTGTGAATAACGCGCTGAAAAATATAACAGAATAAACTTACATATAAATGTTACTGCAGGCGGTTCTTTTCTGAAGCAAATCCATAATCTTTTAAACTAATCATAATATATTATTTTTTTTCATCCAAAATGTTTACGCGGCTGCAAAGATTAACAACGAACTTTTCTGCCATGTTTGATGGGGAAATGTATTAAGAGGTATCGGATTTTCTTATATTTTTATCAAGATTGGAATATTTTGGGCAGTTTCACTACACTGAAAAGTTTCCTCTGAAAATGTAAATACCTACCAGATTTATTTGTAAGTACTCCTGTTTCAACCGGAATAAAAGTATGTATAATGGAAATGTGATTTTCTTTATAAGGTGTCCAATCAAAAACCTATCAACAATAAAAACATATTTAAAGAATGATTATCATTTTTTGCGTACTTTAATACTGAGCTTGCTTATCTGGAGGTCGTTCATTTTCCATTGAGAAACATATAGCCTAAGATATATGAGATACAACTTAAAATGATTTATTTTACATTTCGTAACTTTATATCCTAAGCTAATTTATTAATTTGTTTTGTTGTTGTTTAAGCATTGAGAGCTTTGGAATACCTTCAAACGAAAAGTCTTGAACAATGTTTCAAAATGATATCCTACCAGAATCAATAGCTTTTATAAATTTCTCAAACGTGATACAAGAATTAAAATGACACTTCGGTGTTTCTCAAAATAAAATTGTTGACTTCGGAAATGATTTTTTATCTATGAAGTTGGTTTTAGAAAGTTATTTTATGCCGTGGTCATTAACATAAAATAACGGAATGGAAAGTCATTATCAGTCCATAACAGTCCGTCAAACAGTGACACGAATTTAAGTCGATTAGCTGCAAGCGAAAATATTCTGTATTGAAGCCATATCGTCACAAGTGTTTGAAACTGTTTTCATCAGTATAGTCTGTTTAAGACATTGTAAGATGATGAGAACTTGAGGACTATAATTTTAGTTAAGATGATATAGATAATTATTAGTTTTTCTTAGCAGATAAGTTAAGAATTTTTATGCGAGTCTATTGAAAATTGTTTCTTTGTAAGGAAAGGTTTTAGTTTAGAAATAATCTATATCTTGTGTGTTAAATATCATATAATCAAGGCTGTGGTTTTGTGGTTTGGGCACAGCTAAGCAAAGTTTGACAAATATAGAAGTATATCTTTTAAAACGGCAAATTTGATGAATAAAAAACACAGGAGAGAATTCGCCCACTGTATGTTGATATCATGAATTTGATCTCTTATAAGACAACAAGATGCCGCATAAACAATTTTGTTAAAAGGATGTTAACACTATGTGAATCCAATACAATATTTATGAGACATTCAAAGGAGATGGTTTGCTATTATATTAAAGGTTTCTCTTTCTATAAGAAAACTAGAGATGATCTTGTGAAGAAAGGCGGAAGAGTGCCTAAGAATTTACAAACCATTTTTAAATTCCAAAGCAAGCTGATGTTCAGTCATTAGTTATTTGGAGATACCACACATCCGATAAATATGTTATGAAATTCAAAAGAAAAAAAAGAAGCTGTTTGAATTATTTTCTACCAAATATTGAAAGATTCGAAATTGTGCAGTGGAAAGAAATAGAGTGTTTGAAACAGCGTTTTATTTTTTATCTTAAATTCAATAATTCTGAAAATTTTCAAGTATCAGGCATTTGAAAGACTACATAAAAACATAGATACTAATTTTTCAGAAAAACAGATGACTGAAATAAAAATGACTCTTCAAAAAGTTAAATGATTCTTTGAGAAGTACATTTCCATTGTTTTATTAATGTTGAAAATTGATTTTAAGTGTTAACATTAAGTGTAGTTAATGGTTTATCTAACAATGAAGTGCAAATCAGGCCTACAATTTTCTATATCTAAAAGCATTGTGTTATGCTTGTACATTGCTTTACTTCAGATCAAATTGTTATGGATCTTCAAATCGAAATTTTATGTAGATACATCTGTTTTGAATTAGAAAAAAAATCAAACACAAATCTAAGTATTTTAAAATCTCGTAGGAAATTTAATGCCTTATTATAGAAAGCACGTGGATATTTGAAGTTAAAAGTAAAATTTAAGAAGTAACATTTCTTGTTGCTTGAAAATAAAACATTTAAATACTTGAAAATCATAAGAGCTCTCACTATTTGCAAGCAATTAGTGGCCTAAGAATACGTTTTCCTTTTATAACATATATGACTGCCTTGTATTCAGTTCTCGGAATAAATTGGCTGCACACAAAACCAAAGATATTTTTTTTTGTTTTGTTTTTGTTTAAGTGACAAAGTAAGTTCGGGGCAAAATTTTTGAAAAATTGGATTTTTTAATTATGTTTTTATTATTTTCTGATGCTTTCTCAATCCTGCACAGAAGATGATGAAATAAATTAATAAATATAATACTTTTTTGAGAAATAGGTGAATTTTCAGTAAATTTTAGTGAAACTTGAGTCTAAAACAGTTAGCAGTCAATGTCAAATTGTAATACCACAATCGTAATTTTCTTTGCATAAAAATTATATGGGATATCATCTATGAAAAGTTTGAAATGCAAACAAATTAAGGGAAAAAATGTATTTAAATAAGCAAGTTTTTTATTAATGTGCAATTGAAACTTTATATAAACTCCTACAAATGAAAATGTATTTCACCAACTGCAAAATGTGCGCATCATTTCATTGACCATGTTATTTGAAACCTATATTGTAACTTTTAGGTAGTTATCTCTATTAGTTCAGTTATCGTGTTAACGGTAAGGGATTTTTATAAAAAAAAATTGTAAAAATTGTAGATAATTGTTTATATTTTTTATAAAATTTAATTGCGAAACATGGTTCATATGTTCATAGGAGTTTAACATTTCCCACGATGATAGATATAATCTTCCATTTTCTTGTTTTTGCAAGCTTATTGTTTCTTATTTTGTAAGGCAAAAATTGTTTTTGAGAAGTTTTTGCATTTGGCAAAGAATGTCTTTTATAATCATTAATTAACTCATGTTCAATTAATGCCAATCCATTTAACAAGCAACTTCCAATTTTCAAATTTAAATGGTTTAAATCTGTTAATATAGCTTTGCATTCCTAATTAAATTAAATTAAATTATAGGTACAAATGATAAAATCTGCATTGATTTTAAGTCGTCAAAATGTTGTTTCCGAATTCCATAACATTATTAAAATATTCATTTGTATTTTGCGTTTCTCTTTGCAGACACTTGCACTGTAATTGCTGATCCGATAATTTCTTAAAAAATGTGCCTTATTATGCCTGTTATATTTTGCGGGATTCTGTCAATATATCTTTGAACGACTTTGCTTGTACAAACCATCAGCACTTTTCGGATGCTGGCAATTTAACAATGAAGAAACACTACTGTAATAGCATTTTGCATGTGTTTTAAGTTGCCTTTAAAGCTACGAATTAGAATTCCCTAGTAACGATGCAGTGGTAAGACAGATTTTAAAAAAAAGATCATGATTTTTTTTTTTTTTTTTTTTTTTTAGTTTTTGAAGGAAACATTATTATATATGCCCAATACATTGTAATATTTTCAAAATTCATACCATAAATGCCCTTTACTGTGTTATATATAAACCAATGAGAGACATCTCCTCGAAACATTCACGCATACTCTACAATATGGATTTTTGGCATGTGTCTAAAATTTTTACAGTGAAAATATGTGTTTTGGATACCTGTTTAACGGCCGACTTCTACCAAAATTTGACATGAAATTACAGTTGTAGCCACAAGAAAGCATACCAAATGTTATTTATTTGAGCTATTGCTTTTATTTGTAATTGCGTTTACATGCATGCCAAAGAACAGTAAAGTATCTATATTTTAGATGCTAAATTTGCACCCCCTTTTTCTTATCTAGCTCTTTGCATTTTGAAGTTGTTGAGTGCCATTGTACTCGAGCAGCCAGCTAGACTTCCTGGGAATGGGTTTCATGCTAAATTTGACATAAACCTGCAAATTTAGTCGAAATTCCAGTTGTCTTGCTCAAAGCGTTTTCCCAGAGAGACAAATACCATGCCAGAAATGTGTTTTTCGGGCTGAAGGAAATCTGAAATATGAAGATTCTTCAAAATCTCGATTTTGCATTTTATGACAATTCCAATACTTCGTATACGATAAAGAATAAAGGCAGAAAAAACGTAAAATATTACAATTTTATAGCGAATTTCTGTTTCGGAATGCTATTTCTTGTTTGATTTTGCTTCAGACAATGTATGTTATAATCGTGGGACTTCTTTTCTAATATATTTGAGAAAAAATAAGCGGTTTTGAAAAGAGAAATGTGATCTACAAAGAAGTCCATTTTTGTTTTCGCCAAATGGGTCTGAAATCGATGTTTTCAACGTAATCAAATACCTTAAAATGGTAACAATATGAACAACCATATAATATTTATGTCCACTATGTTGCAACCTTAATGCCTTTTCCGTTTTATATTTTTACACAAAAGTAATGAAGAATTCTACCATTTAACAGGGAAAATCATTTTCCTTATTTTACCTAACATCACTCGTTTAGTTAAGATGATTACATCCACATCAGGGTAAAAGGTGTGAGTCACTACATAATTTATTTCGTATGCATTGGGGCGAGAAAGTCCTTCGTTGCTGATTACTTTACCAATCACGGCACATGGGGTAAAAGGGGTGTAAACATATCATCAATCACCATTGGTCTAAAGTCAAGAAGGTATGGGAATGGATTGAACTTGTATCTAACAGTGTCCAGGGATTTCAAGGATACGTCATGTTGGGGCATTGGGTTTCGCTCCCACATGATATTGTGTCGAGTGCTCAATACTTCCGATTAACCATCAATGGGTCTATTTTTATTATCCCGCAGGTTTAAACCTGCAGGCTTTTTCACATGCTTGCAATATTTCTGAATTTTATATAGTTTCAATGTTTTCGTTATTATGTAATGTGTCTAGAGAACAGAAATCTATAAACGTCTTTTACTTTCTTTATTCAAACTTTTGGAAGACTGTGAAAGAATTATTTGTTTTTAAGAAAGTGATATCTAAAAATTGAAATTGAAATAGTTAATATTCTCAGATAAACGCAATAGAAACAAGGAAAGTATCTATAACTAGTACTTAGAGTAGAATGAACCTTTTCCATATAATTTTCTTTTCATTACTATAGAACGTACAGTAAATAGTATTGCAACTAGTGGATTGAAAACTAAAATTCACTGATATCAGATATAAATGAGGATTTTTTAACAATATTGCAAAAAGATTGGATAAATGAATTAATGAAATTGTTCCTTAATAATTTCAATTAAATTATTTATTAGAAATCACCGATAATTAAATGTAATCCAACATTAAAAAAAGCTAATGAAACGTGTCGACGTCTAATTACCGACTGTCGACTTCGAATTAATTGTGATTAACGTCAGATTTTGAATAAAAATCACGGTTTCACTTTAATGAAAAGGATTCAGGCATCTAAAATATTTTTCTGTCTGAATTAAATATCAAGTGTATATTCAGTGCTAAATTTAAAAAAAAAATAATTAGTTGCAGCAAAGACTATAATTTTTTAATGAAACATGTAGAAACTTAAAAAAGTAATGGATAGATGCTTAAATGTTTCATATTTATGCAGAGTAAGGATCTTTCTATTATGTGACGATTAGGACATAAATTCTTATTGATGGTGTAGATTTAATTACTTCTAGGCTATTGATATGAATTCCAAATAGAATCTAAACTCAGTTTAGTAAATTTTGAAATTAATGTTTTTCATTTATCAAATAACAAATAATTTAATTAGGAACCAACGTTTATATATTTATTCCATAATATAAATAAGAATGTAGAAATGGGTAGACAAAATAAAAGTACGTATTATAGTTTATATCGTTTTTGTTTAAAATATTTTACAAAATTAAACATATAAGGCAATTAATGCTCTTTAAACCGGTTACAGCATGTTATAAAATGATGCATAATTTTACAAATCATATTAAACCAAATATGAACAAAAATTAATTGACAAGAAGATATTTCTTCATCATATATTACAGTTAAAAAAATACTTATTAAATAATAAAAATGAACGAATATTTTGATAATATTTTAAGCTGTATGTACACACTTGAAACTTCGAAAATCGTTCAAAATATCGATTTTTTTTTTATTGCTTAATAATGTTCTCTGATCCTTTAGCTTTCAAACGATACCAAGATGTTGTCAATATTCGAAATATTTCTCGAGTTATAATTATTTTTCTTGAGGTGCTTTCATTAAAGACTCTAGTTACGGTGTTTTTAAAACTCAATTTATGAAGAATGATATTTTTCAACTATGTTGCTTCATTCAAACAATCATAACTCTACAAGAAATTAACCAAATACGGTTATTCATATATCAAAATAATCTGTATGAAATAGCGGATGTTTTGTGCCTCAATCAAAGTTATATTTATAGAAATAAATTTTTAATAGCTGTTTAAATGTTAAAATTACAGAAAAATTTCGCTTTTTCTATTCATCATTGATGAAAGAATTGTTTTAAAAAAACTATACATTTTTATAACTTGTTTGAGGCAGACAACATGAAGACTAATATTAGGCATAATTTCCAACAAGAATTGTGTATTTGTACAAATTAGAATTTAAGATATCATGTTTCCAAAAATATGCTAATTAGCTCATTAAATATTATTTAATTAATTAATAATTAGTATAATATGGTTTTTTCTCACTGAAATGAGTTTGAACATATATTAATAACCTACTGTGAAAAAACTGGATTGTTAAAGTTAAAATTTAAAAAAAAATCTTCAAGTGTGTTCAACACCTTAACACCTTAACACCTTCAACACCTTAAACTAGCATAGGATAAACGTATTTATTAGTCTCTATTTACCTATTAATATAAACTATAAAATTTCTAAGCAAAACAATTCAGGAAAAGTTGCAATTATTTTTTTTAAAATTCACATTTAAAACTATGCCCAAGAGCTCATAATGGTGAAATGAATGTTTTAAATAACATTTTTTGCTGCATTCTATGTTTCGGGATTTAATAAAATACCGACACGGTCCATATGTCTTTATAATTAGAAAATATAAAATTATTTTTTTTATAAATAATCGAAAAATATGAGGCTACTGTATTATCTTTCTATTCACTTAAAATTAAAATACTTAACATAAAAAACATTCTGCTTTGTGACATAATATAAACGTGTCTCTTTTAAATAATGCTGCGGTTTTAAACCCACATTTTATGTCTTTATGCTATATACATATTTAGATTTTACGCTAGCATTGAGTTATAAGTGGTATATAGAAAATATTGACACTCTAAGCTGTTAAGCCAAATTTACCAATTCTTCAATTTATGCATTGCCTTAAGTACCGATTCGTAAAACATAACCTTTAAAAAGATTCAATTAAATTTTGAAAAATACCTATCATTCCTTTCAAAAACTAATTGGTTACAACTAAAATCCTTATTCCGAAATACTGACAACTTAAAGATATAATAGAAATGAAGCATTGCGCATGTTTTAAGTTTTATAAATTTTTAAAAGCAATAATAACTCTTAATAAATTCTGTATTATTAATCTAGAGTCAAATTTCAACTTTTGTTCCAAATCCCCAGATTATTTACAATTGTTACTTTTAATATATTTAATTCGAATAAGTCAGGGAATACGCTGAAATTTTAAGAGACACGCCATGAATTTGCTAAGAAAATCCAAAATAGTTTAACTATGAGTATTGATGATCAATGCTCATTAGAGGTACGTTAATTAGTGTTTCGCCCAAAAGTAGGCGTTATAACTAAACGGAAGCATGGAACATTCCCTGTCTTATTGACTCTTCGCAAAGCAAACACAGATATTCTCGGCACTATTTACTAATTAGAACAATTACTCACTCACTGCCTTGAGATATGCTTAGACGAGGAAATCCTCAACACTCACCAATTTAGTATTAGTCGGTCGGCTACCCTTCAATAAATTGAAACATATAGTGACTTATACGGTACCTTCTCTTATATTTGCAGGATTTCCTCTTAAATTTACTTATCTGGACTAGTGAAAATATACGAATTTTGCCTAGATGAGTAAAAATAGAAGAATAATTTCTAGAGTAAGGAAATATATTTATACATAAGGTTGTCAAAATTAAATATTCTCATCTTCGAGGTTTACTCAGTGTGAAAGTCATCTTAATATGAAACTCAGACAAAAAAAATGACAGTCAGTCAGATATTTTTAAACATAAATATATTAAATTGTGACAGGGGAAATAGAAACACAAGTGAAACGTTCTTGAAATGTTCTCCGTTCCTAAGATATAATATTGTCCTATACTTCCAATACTAAAACGGTGTACATTTAACGAACGTTGTACATTTGTCTTTATTTTATGAATATTTTCACGAATTATTTATTTTATTTGACACGGATGTGATAATTGTTATTCTCAGAAAATCTTATCTTATTCAAACAGAAGTTTCACTAGTCCAGTATTTATGCAGAAAATCTTATCTTTATAGCCGTAAGCAGTAAAGTTAAATCAAGTTAGTGAAGAGGCCGATAAGTTGATAAAAAGCAATTGATCACCCATGCGTTCTGCAAAATTTTGCCATCACATCTTGAGTGTCTTGAGTGAGTGGGGAATGCACAATCACCGATATATTTTTGCAGCTCTGGGATTCAGTTCGGCTTGTCTTGATACTACTTATCATTGATGTAATAGGTTTCAAATGCTGTTGGTGTTACTCTTCTAAAACCTATCATAATTTTTGAAGCTTTCGAACAGGTATTATGTATTCTATTGCCTAAAAAAGGCAAATGTTTATATTTCCTTGACCATTTTGAGAAATGTTGATCCATGGAAATCTGTCTGTCCATGGAATATCCCATCGGAAAACAATATTAAATATCATTATAGTAAGGAACTGCAGTGCAAATGCATATCTAAATTGCGTGCTTTTATCGCATATATGGTGTAGGCTGGCATTTGTATAGATGACAGCCAAACGTTCTTCGCATCACTTAGAAAGTAATACAGAAGGGTATGTGAGTTCTACTAAAAATAACTGGTATATTCGCATTATCAAGTTATTTGCTTCAGTAATTGTTCTAATAACATCTTCCACACGTTGCTCTTCGATACCTATTGTTCTCGGTCTCCTTTCTTCTGAATTGGAAATCTCAAGTAACAGCAGCAGAATTTTTTCTTTTCTTGAAAAGTGTTGACTAATAAAGCGAACTTGATCTTTAATCTTGAGAGAATCAGCATGGTTTATCATGGATCTGGAAATTCTTATAGGAGCATCATTTAGAGTCAGCGGATAGCTCAGTCGCATAGATTGTTGAAAGACAAAGATCTCATAATCAAATTTTAATGCTATTAGAGCGCAATTTTTGCCGTAATTTTTTATTGCGTCTCAAATTTTGTTCTGAAGTACCTGTTAAGCAAATCTTATGACATTACGGCCATATTTCACTATAAAGTGGTTTCGGGGTTAGAAAAATAAAATTTCTTAATGAATATTAGTATTTTCAAATTACTTTTCTTTGCAATTTCAAGAAAATTCCCAGAATATTATAAAAGATTTCTTTGAAATCCGTGTGGTAAACCTATTTTAAAGTACATTAATTTTATTTACTAGTCTTAATATGTAATTTTCCTTTTTGCTATCCAGCTTTGGAATCTCGCCAAAAATTTTCAGATGGAAATGTATTTCTGGGTGGTAAAATTTTAAGAAGCTACTAGTTTCATCGTTAAGAATTTAAAAATATATATATTCATTTTAAGAATATGCTTTGAAGATCGTATTAGTGAGTATTTCATTAAGTAGAATTTGATTAATACTGAAATTAGAACAGTCTAGAAGGAAGGAATAATCACCTTAAGTTAATAGTTCAATGTGTCCTAACATTGAAGTATATTAGATATTGCTACGACCAATAAATAAAAACTGTAATTTTAAAGAAACTTCCCAACATGTATACAAACTAGCTTTTCATGTGCTTAATATTTTAATTGGATAAAAAACTGACATAAATATTCAAGCAAAACTCCTCAAGGTACACAAAAGATTTTGGAATAGCAAAACCTTTAAAAGAAAACTAACGTCTTTTTTTTAATATTTATTGAAACTAAGCAATTTAATAAAAATGGTGACAATGCGATTAAAAATGAGCGCATAAAATTTGCTTCTCTTCTGAAAACATTCTTGCGATATTTGCCCACCGACCCTTTCTAGTTTTTAAACATCAAGTCACTAATTAAAGTAACCAATGGTTTTAAATTAAAAGCATTTTAGAAAATGGTTCTATTATTTATTTACAAAAAAATATTATATAAACGAGTTTTTCGTACACCCTTAAAAATGCAGATCTGTAACTCATAGTAGAATGGTTAGAGATTAAGAAATCATGTTTTGGAAATCTCTGTGAATATTTATATCAATCTGTTTTTAAATTCATAGAAATTTCTATTTATTTTGTTAAACATGATAAAAAAATTGAAATTGTCTAGAATTCTTTGAATTTTTAATAAAAGAGTCCCTTTAGATATACTATTTAAAATAGATTAGTTATCAGTTGTTGACTCAGAAGAGAGCAATCGAACTACCTTTTTACTAAGCTTTGAAACTTCAACTATAAATTAGGGTCGAAAGACTAAAAAATGACCCTGCCATTCCCCGTATAATATCTGGGACTAAGTGGCAAACACTCTCAAGAAAAGCGAATAAAGTACATGTAATAAATTTCGTTTTTATATCACCGTTTAGTCAGTTATATGACAAGAAGAAAAGTGCTTTTTTCCATCAGCGATTATAATCCATTTTTTCAGAGAGATCAATGATGCATAATATTCCAAAGAATTTTATTCATAGCATATTATTTTTTGAAGAAATGTAAGTTTATAAATTTGTATAATTCGGTTAGGCGGATATTTAGAGTTACGTTTATATGTGAATAATATTTATGTAGAGCTAAGATCAGAAAAATTGAAATTTACTTTTTCTTCTATTGAACTACTAAAAAAAATAAACGTTAGAAAACTACAGATGGTTGTTCAATTCTGTGCTAATGAATAATTATAAGTATATTCTTAACGATATATGTGCAATTTACCGGTTACAGATTATCATGCTTATGTTTTACCATGGTATATTGCAACAAGCAAGTTTATGCTTTTGAAAAATTATATCAATAATGCCCAATTGAATAAGGCTGTTTATGATTTTAATCTTTTGTAACTTAAATGTATCAAAATATCATATAATTCATTATTTTTAGAAAATAAGAGAGCGCTCTTTTTTCACATTTTCAAGGTTTTAATATTTGAAAAAAAATTTCTAAAGGGAATGTGACATTTATTGTGTTGTATTGCTTTAAAATTCTCCGTAAAGACTAATGAAGTAAAAATACTTTGAAGAAATTGTTTTCTTTATCCTAACATTGCAAAAAAGCATGAAACTTATAGAACATATAATTGTATTTATTTATTTGGAATTTCAAAATTTATTAATAAACGAGTCTTCATAGGCAAATGAATACCAATCAGCTTACTAGCAACTATTGTCTTGTGATTTTGAGAAAGTGCATGAAAATTGCATAGAATGATGTACTGTGGCATTGATTTAAAATGGATTTAGATGCTTACTTTGAATTTTGTGAACAACAAAAACGTTTCTAACAGTACTGTCACATGATGCGGTAAAGTGTTAATGTAGCATTTAAGTAATTACTATATTAAAAAAAATTTAAAAGAATAATCAGTATTCTAAGTAAAAAAATTCTATGTTGAAGCCAAAAGCTATTTTATTTAATGAAGTTCTCCCTATAAATCAGCGATGAGAAGAAAAAAATAATTTTGCCATTTACCTATGAAGTGACCTCGTGCTACGCTGCTTATGACTTACAACATGCTGTCAACTTAAGTTTTCATTGGTTTCGGCAATTTTAGTGGTATAATTTTCCGCATATAAATTAGATAACAATATTTTTCTTACTAAATCTCTTTTGAATATTAAAATAATTACGTAAAAGAAGAAAAAAAAGTTATAAATTAAAATATCAATTGTGGAGAGTGTTTTATCCTATCATATTCATTCTCAATTCGATTTTCAACATATGAGGCCGATTAATCAACAAAAATTATTCACTGTCATTGGAATTCTAGTAATTTATTGACACATGATGGTACTACGAATTATTCGTTTTCTTCGAGGTTGAACAGAAACTTTATCCTACAGACAGAAAATTTTGTTCTGAAATTTATGAAATTAATGATATAATGTTAATTTGGTTGGAAAAAGTTTGGTATATCAAGAAATATACATCGTTTATAAAAATAATTATTAAAGGATTATTTGTCAAGAACTACGGCTTACTAAAATGTAACAGTTCAAACAGGTGAACAGATAAGTATATTTTACACGAAATTTCTTAAGTTAATACATAGAAATCCATGCTAATACATAGAAATCCATGTTAGAAAATGATATTTAATAGGGGGTTTGTAACAAATTTTACATTGAGTTATAGGGAAACCGTGTAATCACGATGCCATATTGCATGCGGACTAACACTACATCTTTCTGAAATGTGAATTCTGTATGTTTTGGTCAACCGTCTTACATTTCAAACATAGGAATAGACCGTTAGGCATTTATGTTATGATAAAATCATAGATTGCTAATGCCACAATAATTCATATGTTACAAAGAAAGCTCTAATTTTTAAGAAATTATTTTCTTAACTTAAATTGTTTTTAAATAAAAAAAAGATTGAAAACGCAATTTAATTTGTTTAAAAGTGAGGTACAAACCTTCACGAGATAAATAACTTTTCACAAATTGATGAAAGGATATTCTCTAGAAATTTAGTAACCAATATGTAACTAATTAAAGAAACTTTCACTGAAAAAAAACATTTGACGAAACAGCAAATGCCAGAGGAAATTGAATTTGTTTGTGAGACTATCCTGAAAAGAAAATGTTTAAATCCTGTGGCTTCAGAGGGTAGGAATCTATCTAGCTGAAACTGTAAAAGAGCAGAATATTCGCTTTGTTTCTAATATCGGCCTCATTAAATTTGGAGAATCTATGAAAATTAAGCATCTAAATATTTCTGAATATATTAAGACTGGCTTATGAGAAATCGGAAGCATGGCTGTTGAATTGAAACTCTCCTTTTAAACAATGTGTTGATCCTAAGAAAAAGATATATTTTTTGCTGGTTCTCTCTCCTGAATAATAAATAATGAAAGAAAAGGGTCGGATCAAAAACGCAATTTTCTCATTTTATTCATTTTTGTCTGAGATGTAAAGAACAATAAAAAGATTGCAGCTAATAATACAAAAGTTTATAATTATGGGACTTATTAAAACATATGATAAATACAAAAAAGATATTGGTTTGGTGAAATGTTTAGTTTGCATCTTAATAACTTTTTATTGAGGTAAAATAAAACCCTTTGCGTTATCCGTTTCATGAGCTATTAAATGTTATTTTTATTTCGCAGCTTGATGAGCCTACATCCTTTAGAGACAGATATTATATAACTACTTTCATAAAAAGATAATAAAAATATATCGAATATTTTGTGAACTCAAGATTTCTGCTGATTAGAAAACCGTATCATAAATATCATACAAGTAAACAATTGAATAATTGAATTAATTTGAATAATAATTGAATTTCATTTTAAATAATTTACTTAACTGTGACTCATTTCGAAACTCCTACCACGGAGTTTCGAAAATCCATAGCAAATATCTGCCATCCAAACCATCTGCCAAATATGCGGAAGATTATATAAAGGAAAATGTTAAGTATTTCAGAATGACTGTTATGCCCACAGAAATATTGGATGCTCTTCATTATACTTAAAAAGACTAGTTTAATGTAATACAGCCTTAATTCATTCATTGATTTGGTTAGCAAAAGAGAAGAAAAATATTTGAGAAACATCATTTATCCAAAAACTTAAATCTACGAAAAAACTCGCCTTTATTGAGCTTTCGATTATTATATAATCTTTGAAAGCTTAAAGCATTCCCTAGTCTCTTTTCCATCATTTTTCTGCTTTGAAATATTCTATTGCGGGGGTGATTGATAATAAATTTTAAAAAATGGCAATATGACAGGATAAAAAGGATGCGTACTAAAGTTGTCATTTGATAGATGATTCGAGTTCCTGAGGTTGTTTGCTGAGACAAGGAGAGTGGTCTAGAAATGATTGGACTGGTGCATTTTTTTACGTCCCTCGAATTTTGATGGACCAGGAAGAGACATTCCTAAGTTGTTTCATAAATTTTGGTTAATTTTGGTAATTGTTGCGATGCATTATATTGTGTCTTTACATGAACACATTCGCAACATTGATTCGAGGTCAAAGTAATTGAATTCTTGTGATATCGAGAACTTTCAACATCAAAATTATGAATATGTTAATCCATCGGTAAACTTTCCGTGAGTCAAATCAAAATCAAATATCAACCACTAATACAGATATGAATTCAAAAATTTTACTCCTGCCAAGGAAAATACATCTCAAAATGCCTTTTGCTGCTATGAAATATGTTCAGTTTTAAAAATATATATACTTAACGTTAGCTGACAACATGAAATGAAAGCTTGACTAGTTTAATTTGATGAGCAGGAAAATTTTGGAAATACCAATTGTTGATCGGATCATGAATTAAAAAGATGTCGCCAGACCATTGTCGGGTCTTGAAACAGACCTTTTAAACAAGAAAAAATATTTCATTCTGATTTAGGCGATATGTAATTTTTGTTGGCTTGATTAATGTCAGGGTAATAACACTTAAAAGAGTTTTGACTTGAAAGGTGTTCTGCAGAGTACTTCATATGACCGCTATAAACACAAAATTAAGTCATGCAAGCATTGTTAAAAAAAACATAAAGTTTCTTTTCTCCTAGCAAATAAAAACACTCCTACGAAAATAATCCTTCTTCTCACAACTAGTAGTTAGTTGTTGAAGTTCGATCAACTTCTAATAGTTTTGATGCTAGGTTTCTTCGGAAGATATGAAATATTTCACATCGTTAATACAAAAATAACATCTGATATTTTTTGAGAGAGAATGTTTTTTCTCTTGGGGCTCAGTCTAGTAATAGTTTGTTACAAAAGTTTCTTGCGATCACTTGTAATGTTATCATATATTAGGTCACTTAATAACAATTCATTTGATATTTTTCCAGACATCAAATATTTTTCTCAACTTATAATATTTGTTTCTTTATCGAAATCTACAAGAATAACGTATTTGGTTATAATGTTAGGGTTTTTTTTTAATCACAAAATGAGAAATTATAACTACGAATAGTTTACTATCAGTAGCAAAGTATGATATTATTTATTAATTTAAATTATATTTAAATATTTTATTATAAATGGACATTCTAATACCTATTATATAATAACTGTTATTATTTTAAATAACGCGTGATGTTCTTTTTACCAGAATACTTCAGTTAGAATCGGATTATATATATATACCTGGTTTTTAATGAAATACAATTTAAAACAATAAGAACTCTCATGAATTAAACGTCTTTCGTTGATTTTCATCTTTTAAATCTGTATTTCTTATTTGACATGTCCTATTTTAAAGTATCAAAAAATTATAATTATACATTTTTCAGAATATTTTTTCTACGAATATGCAAATATTTACATGAATAATTTCAATTTTGATCAATTAGGGTTTTATTAATTTGATGCATTTTTTCCACATTTAAAAAATATTTCTTAAATTATATATTTACTTTCTATATAGTGCATAATTGAAACATATGTTCCAGATAATACTTTATGTTCTTTTAAATGGTTGTGCAATCGTATTTTCCCCTCTTGATATTGGTTAGTGCAACTACCTTACCACAAAGACAAGTTTTAGATCTATCGTTTTATCTCAGATTTCCTCTATTTTTATGGCAAGTATTATGTTTGAAAACATCGCTGGTGAATGAAGCCAAAAACTTCATAATATACCGATGGTAAACCGTTACTCCCAAGGATTTAAAAAGGGCGGAAGGTGCATTATTCTTAAAACTAAGAATATTAGAGATTTCTTTCGGAATGAAAGCATATTAGAAATTTTTTCAAGATGAAATTTAAAGAATAAAAGCAAAAGAGTATGGTTTGATCAAATCTTGAGTACATTACTTTAATGCAGACATTAGTAAAACAAGTCATTAATGTAAGTGTTATTGTTAAATTTTTAAGCTTTTGGGGAGAATAAAGCTCCAACATAAGAAAAGAAATTTCAATATTGGGACTCCAGTTTTTAACAGTTGTTCGATTTTTTAGATAATTATTTTATTGTGAATATATTAGATGACAATGACAATTCTTTTTTAGGACTAATTTATAGTAGGAATCTACCCAGAACATAGTGTTTCGACCCACTATAAGTCGAAACCAAGGCTACTAAATGTTTGTAAGACACTAAAAATTATATGCCCTATTTCGGAACATGGTCATCTATTGTTTTATCCTCGACGTTGCATGGATAAGAAGAACAAATGGCAAATACTATTTTGAAATACCTTTGTTCAAAAATAAATATTTCCTCTTTATTTGCATACAGTATTTTATGCAAATGCAAAATTTAGCTACTCAGTCTTGAGCAAATCAGCTCCAGTACCTTAGTGCTAAAGCATGATCAACATTATTAATCAGTTTTTAATCACTGAAAATCGATACTCTAACTTTATGGTCTGCAAGTTGAAAATATGAAAAAAATGACATGTTAAAGCTTCTATTTTCTACTTAAAAAATTAAGATTCATATTAATATAGGTAGTTTTATTAAGAGTGCAATGATTGATTTTTATTTTGAAAACTTTCTTTCTGAGAAATATTTTAAGATGAAAGAAGAATCTATTAATTTAGTTTCAGGGTTTCTCTCAGATAATTAAATGTAAACGATATTAATTTTGAATCCCGTCAAAGTGACTCCGAGATTATTCTATCATTCTAGACGTAAAAGCTTCTTAATATGGTCCTAGTGCAAAAACGATAATCGAAAACATTCAATAGATAACTAAATAAGTAAAAGCTAAAATGTACTACGAAGAACTTTTTACGTAACACTCTTTGAAAATAAAATTCATGCATAATTTATGCGACATTGGTGGATGTCAAGCAAATATGGCATCTTATAGAGGAAGGAATTTTAGGGAAAGGTTATATATAAAACATGACAGGATAAGATGGGTCCGGTTTTCTCTTGATTCGCTGATAGAAAGATTCGTTGTGCGAAAATTCGATACGTGAATTTCTGAAGCATGATTTTGGAGTAAAAGGGCTTTACAAAAAGGCCGTGGCTTCCTTTTATCTTCTTAACTCATACATCAAAAGATGATTGATGGACAAAATGTTGGAGGAAGGTTGCAATGGGACGTACAAAAAAAGGTATTTTTATGTGAAGAGTTTTTCTCTCACCATCTATATCAAGTTCTGTCGTTTTATCGGTGTCCTGCAGGCTGGTCTATAGATGGGACTCAAATTCACAAGAGTCCTCATAAATCTTTTAGTGAAGATAGATCTGTACGTTCCCACGAAGAATCCATTGCGACTTACCTTCGTGAAACACGGAAGGACCTTAAACATTAGAAATAAAGGAAATGATCTTTATTCAGGAATTTCTTATGCCTTCTATAGAGGGGATTATTATGCTTACTATGCGGGTTTCAAAAATTAAATTATCGAAACGCATAAAAGGAGATAAATGCTTTATATTGAGAGATATTTTATGCATTTATTTTTAGGTACATAACAGAGACATATAGAATATGCCCTGATGAAATAATATTTCTCAGTAGAACTGGGCCAAAATATAAACAAGTCAAAAATATGAGATTTTCAAAATAACTTCAAATAAAGTTGAAAAACTTTAATAAAAATTGTCTAGTTATCTACAAGAAAAATTTAAATAATAATAGTTGAAAATTCATTTTGTTAAACCAGGGATACAAAATTTGTCAACAAAATTTTAATACGAAACTCCAATGATGGTATTGTTTTTCAAAAAATTCTGAAATCAATCATTTATATTATGGGCTATTTCGGGAGTAAAACTTCTGAATTGCGTTTAATCAATTATTATATAAAATAGGAATACAATATGTTTTTGTAGTATGAAGATTTTATATTATATATCAAACGCAACTAAAAATGATTGCAAAGTAGTTAAAATTCCTTATAGCATAAAAAACTTCATTTATCAAGGCAAAAAAAAAATGTGACAAATGATTGGATTTTTTAATTAATTGAATATTGTAGAGTGTTAATAATTTTAATACAGTTAATATTTTTACTTATATAACCCATAATTTGTATTAATGTATTCATATTAATCTATATGAAAATAGACTTCTGAAATTTAAGAAATCGTGATGAGAAAATTTTATTTCATCTTAAAAAGCAATAAAAATGCACTATACAATTTAATTTTTGCTACCATTCGGCGACTTGGCGATAAATTTGACGACTTTGGCGACAAAATAAATATTACTGAAAACTTCTAGAATTTTAGCGATTCAGCCAATTGGAACCAAGTTGCGACTGATTAATCCAGAAACTTCTCGGCCCGCCTCTGGGAACTATAAAAACTATAAAAGGCCGGCAGGCTCAAGCCGAAATCAATCATGTAAAGAGTCTATGGTGATTAGTTAGATCAGTCCAGCGGAGTGCTCAAGCGATTGCCGAATCGAGATGTGTGCCGAGTCCT
>JAPMOR010096415.1:0-11196 GCA_026543865.1 Argiope aurantia | reverse complement strand
ATCAAAAATAAAATTTCTTATCAGGAAGCTCGCAAACTCATAAAATCGAAAACGCCTTCAGCTGGAATAAATTACGCTTTTGCAGTTAAAAAAATGTCGGCAACCATGTCCACTCAGTGGGATCTGAATGATATATCTTCTGGTAAGGTTTTAAAACCATTAGAATCTACTCTAAGAGCTGCTATTCCAGTTAACTTGCCAAATCCTTCGCCTGTGTCGGTTGCACGAATCAGTGATAATGCTTCAGCTTCCCCGGATTTAACTGGTTTTCAACTAGTGACACACACTAAAAAATTTATAAAAGCCTCACCTGTGGAAACAAAATCTTTAATCAATGCTGAAAAAATTTCAAAATTTTACTCTACCTCACCTCACCAAATTCCCACCACTGTTGCATCGCAAATTGCGCCTACTGTGAAACCCAAATTGTGTAATAAGCCAATTATGGCTGAAATAAAATTACCTTCTTCTGATTCGGCATTACAATCCGTAGATAATCTTCCTTTAAAAGGAACAAATCTACAGCAGTCGAGTGAATCTGATGCTGATGCCGAAATGAGCTCTTCCACTGCATCAGATGGGGACATGTTGGAATATTGTATGTCTGAGGACTTAGAAGACCCGCCAGAAACTATAAGTCCTCCTCCCTTGTTTAAATATAAAAAAGAAAAGAAAAAATACCTTATTTCTACGAAATATAAGAACTCGTAGTGAACTTGCATCTTACTTTTTTGTCTTTTCGATGCTGTTTTTTGCTTTTAACCTTAGAAGATATACATCTTGAAACTCTATATTTGCTTTTGTATATGTATGTAATATATATGTATATATATATATGTGTGTGTGTGTGTATTGCATTTTATCTATGTTTGCATCTTTAATGATATTTTAATTTTTTCCAACATTGTTTCTTAAGCATATTTTGTATAGTTTTTTTAAATTTACCTTGACAATTTCTCTATTAGAATCAGATATAAAAAAAGTTTTTTTAATTTCACAATATTTCAATTTCGCTGTAATTTCAAAATGTTTTTAGAATTTTAACTTTTTATATTACAATACCATATGTTTTAAACCACGATCCTGTTTATCCACCATAAGTTTGGTGCAGTATGGCCAATTTTGGCTCTTGCCCCAGTAAAACTCACTCCACCACCACCACCGCTATTATAGACTATATATAAAATTCACCTGAAATTTGAAATTTCTTATATTTCTTTTGTCATGCTCATCTTCTAAATACCATGCATTTTTTTTTCTTTCAGCAGAAGTATTTAGATCATGCCATGTGTGAAGGAGGTGAAGTAGGTGATCAGGCCCGACTGCTTGAATTGGAACGTGAGCTGCAGTTAGCTCGCAATGATTTGCGTGAAGCAGAGAAAAAATTGGAGGCCAGGCATTGGGTAGCACCCACAAAACTGCAACAGTGGCTACAACTCACTCATGAATTAGAGTTAAAAAATTACAATGCTAAAAAAGCTATTGCCGAGCAACAGCTACAGGCAGCAAAAGAAGGGGTAAGTAACATCTGATATTTAAAGAAACAATATTATTATAAACAATTTATTCTCTGAATTTTTATGAAAGCTATGCATCTTGCATAAATTAGTTTAACTTTTTCCTGGCTTTTCTTAATTTTTACTTTATTTCATTTTCTAGAACATTTAAAACCCTAAATTACTTAAAAGTTATTAAAATGAAATTTTCTAGAAAGTATAATTATTGGAAACATAAAATGTGAAATAAAATCATAGAACTATAATTAGGATTTGCTTCAGTAATAAAATAATTCCAGGTACCCAGATTTCCGACAGATATTGTCTCTGCCATGCATTTTTGTGCACGCTTCATCGGAAAGTCAAAAGTTTTACATTTTGTTCTGATATTATTACCATGATATCCAAAATTTTTTTGATATTTTTTTGCAATGTACAATCTTTTGGTATTTTCCACTTATATTTTGGAATAAAAGTTTTGAAAAATCTAATGACTGATGTTTAAACAGTTTTAAAATGATCGGGGTATAATTTTATTTCAAATACAAATATATTTCTGTGCTTACATCAGTGTTTTTAATAATATTACTGTATATGCTTGAAAATAAGTATGAACTTGTCAATTATAGTTAACGGAATCAAATGATCAGAGGTGCCTAAATCAAATGATTTAGAGGTATGATCAAAGTCGATTCAATTCAGTAAAAACCTCTGCAAATTGTACTATATTATTTTTTTGTGAGTATGTGCTGATTCAAAATGAAAGTAATTTGTGTGTCATTTTCATTTTAGTGTGAAAAATTGAGTAAAAAAAGAGCTACTTTTATGGGTGCATTTAGAATAGCTCATGGTAGCTCTATAGATGATGTAGATGATCGTATTGTAAAAGCCAAGTAAGTATATTTTTTTATATTAGCCTTACTATTTGAAGATATTTTAAAATACTCCAAAATATACTTCTTGACAATTGTTAATATGATATAATTCCATAAAATGTTTGAAAAAATTGCATTTATTTTTACGCTGTTTTAAAAAATATATATATAAACTATGTGTAACTGTTAAATTGCCAATGTATCATCTTATGTTTGCAACAATTATTTTTTCTCCTAACTATCCAACCTTTGTTGTTAAATTTTGTGAAATATCAGTTATATACTTCCTATTTGGTCTTCTCCTTCACCAATGTTGGAAAGGTATCTAAAAAAATAATTTTGTTTATACTTTAGTTGTATTATCAATAATTTTACTATGTAAAATTATTCATATGTTATATTGGAATGTTTATCATTTTTTAAAAAATATACTAATTGAATAATAAAGTATATTTATTATTAAGATGCATTAACTTATTCTGTCCAGACTAATAAAGAGGAGGGCAAAACAAATTACAACAACAAAAACTGACTAGCTAGAATTCTATAAATGATTATTTCCCTATCCTTTGTGTCATGTTAAAAACATTTCTTTTGTACAATAACTTCATTGTATTCGTATTTTCTATTCTCTTAGTGCAAGCATATTTATTCTAAATGCTTTTTTATGCTATATTGTTGGTTAAAAAAATTCATTTTTGGAAAAGGACTCCTGAACAAATAAAAGTGTTGCTCATATTTTAAATTAAATTTCCTTGCTAGAAACGTAAAATTGTGTTGCATAAATACATTCAAATTTTTAATAACAGATTATTAACTTTAAGTTTTTATATTAATGACTTGCAAGTTAATGTTGAATCTTTGAGATTTTATTTAAAATTATTTTATTGTTCATTAATGATTATGTAAAGTTAAATTATTATACATCATCAAAACTAGACAGCTTTTAATTTTTGAAAAAGTAATGCTTTACGAAAATAAATTACTTCTCATTTTATTGCAGAAATTTTTTTAATTTAACTTCATTAAATAATCAAGAGTGCTGTATTCAAATTCTGTTCATCAATATTGATTTTAATTGTACTTTTTTAAATGTATTGTAGTCCTGTTTCATTAAAAATGGAAATCTTATTGTCTTTTTCTTTTGCGGATGCTTACAGAGAAGACAAATGACATATTCCATCCTCATTCAGCTTTCTAAGCTATTCATGAAAATATGTTACTTTTAATGATTGACTGTCATTAGGTTTATTGAAACTTCTTTGTATTTTCAATCAAAATATTTTGAATCAAAACTTGTACACTGAACAAAAGATTTTGTGTGTGTGTGTGTGCAAGAATTTTTGTAATAAGATATAAGGAAATACCTTTCTCCCAAGCCAAGGTGTGAAATTATATTTTTGTTTCTTCATTTCCAGAGGGGCATTATAGTCTATTAAGAAAGTCCAATCACTTATTAATATCTAGAAAACAGACCCCAACTCCCCTGGGAAACTAAAACTAATCACCTATTAAAAGCACTGATGTTTCTTAGAAGAAATCATTTTGTGACATGGAAATTCATAAAATAAAACATCAAGATGAGCTTATCAGAACATTCACTGGAATTGTTATCAAATCATTGAAACCATAACAGGCATTATATCTTACTCGAATTTGTGTTGATATTTAAATTTATCCCTATTAATAAGGTGTTTAATATAATTTTCTTAATGCACTAAACAGATAAGTTCCGTATTCATTCCAAGAAAAATAATTTCATAATATTTTTTTCTAATTCATTTACTTTTTTAAAAAATGCCATTTTAGTCTTTGATTCTGTGATATATGACTAATATTCTGGTTAGAATAAATTAATGCATTTTTGCAGATCTGCTCTATTTGAAGTTACCAATGACCTTCAAGAGCGAATGCACCGTTGGAAGCAGATTGAGGTGTTGTGTGGAGTGCCTGTCATTTTAAACCCTGGCCTCACGTATCTAGAGAATATTCTTAAGTCTGGAAAAGGAAATGGTACTGTAGGGAGTACTCACTCAGGTAATAAGATATTACTTAAATTAAATAATTAACTTACCGTATTATATCTACCTTTATAATATTGATTATTTGTAGTTTTATAACTGTTTAAAAAAAGGACACTGTTTTTTTGTTTTTTTTCTAGTTTAAAAATTAATTCCATTTTGGAGAAGCATACAATATATTAAATTGTCTTTCATTGTTGATATTCTTGTGAAAATTTTCATTATTTTGATATTATATTCAAATTAATCCATTAATGTTCTTTTTGCTATTCCTTTTTGCCTAATGAATGAAGATAATCTTATTTCTTGCAATTTAATTATATTTATCTTTCATTGTACATAAATTTTTGTGCCATATTATAATTTGACAAATTGGAAAATTCATCTCTGAAATAAATCCCATTAGTTACATTATTTTAATGGATTTGCACATTTCATGAGAATTAATTCTGTCCTAGAAGTAAAAAAATATGTAAATTTAAAGTTATTATTATTTAGAAGGGAAAGATTTTAAAATTACTGGCAATTGTATTCTAAGTAATTATCAAATTTCATTTTGTTTTGAAACCTTTGAATCTGTTCAACTTCATTTTCCTAGTTTGGTCATTATAAACACTGATAGAAAAGAGTCTTATGAATCTAATGTTTAATGCCTTTATTTAGTTATTGAAATCACTCTTTTTCTTTGTAGGTTTTAAACTGTTAAACAAACTTTTTTTTTTACTTCCCACAATTGAAACTCTTGTTTGTAAAATTTTTTCTTTTATATAAAAAATTTCTGGCGCATTTAATTTATAAGTTTACTTAGATGTAAAAAGCATTACGAACATAAACATTTTAGCTTCAAGGCAATTGTAGAATTTGCTGGAAAATGGTTTGAAATGATGATAACAGTTATAAATTTATTTCTAATTTTTTAAATGTTTTTTCATGAATAATAATGAAGATTCTACATCTGTTTTCTTATGAGCTTGTTTAGTTTATTTTGTATTCATGGAAAATTGATTTATCATATAATGCTAAAAATATGATAAACTTTTCTTTTTTCAGAATTTTACTGTCTAATTAAAAAGTTAAAATAATATGGCAGTTTTAAACGATTTTATTAGTGTAGGTGGTTGCAGACTGAGGGCCTATGTACTCCTTAAAAATTTTGTTCCTGCTATTGTCAGTTTTTTTATAGTCTTGAAAAGCATAAGTCATAAAAAATCAAAAACTGAATTTCAATATTGTTTTCCCACATGTTATTAAAATTTTTATTTGTTATTTTTTATTTATATAATACGGTCATATATTATTACATTTTTAAAACATTATTTTTATTTACATGGAAAATGTAAATAAATTGTTAATATTTCAGGTTTGAGTACCCTGAGCTTAAGCAGTAGTGACACAACCCTCCGTGAAGAAAGTCCCCCTCCTTATGTAGGAGTTGTTCAAAGTAATTATTAAATTTTCATATTTTGAAAAATAATTTTTCCCAAATACTTCATAACAACAATTTAATATTGTGTTCTCCTGGTTGTTTTTTTTTTATAATTCTATGGTGGACAAAAATGAACTTAAAAACTGTAAGCACTGAAGTTACTTTCATCAATTCAGCAGTATTTTGTTCATTTGTGTAGCAGAAGTGTAAGTATGTATTCTTTAATGTATTTTCAGTTCACTTATTTTAAAGAAGTTTAAATGTTTTGAAAGAAAAGAGTAAAGAAAATAACATACCCTTTATATCAAAAGAGTATGAGAATAAAGAAAATGACATCAAGTTTTAGAAAGTTTTCTCCCTGAGAAGAAATCTGAGATTCTTTTTATATTATTATTCAATTAGAAACATCTCAGGCTCAGTATGAACATCTATCTGTTTTTGAAGAAAAAGATTTATTTCAAAATATTTTTTATTTAAATATTTATCTTGAAATGATGTTCTTAAAATTTCTATCTTATATAATATCTTTATGTAATTACCTTGAATCATACTTACTCTTACTCTTCTCATTGTTGTGATTGTCCTGAATTTGGAACTACAAAAACCTTGATTTAATGTGCTGCTTGCATACTTGTTTTCTCTTTAATCGAATATAACTTGCATCCCATTTAATTTAGTTCGTTTAATCTCCAATTGTAATTGATTGCTTACTAATATCATAATCTATATATTGTCAAAATTTTGTTTATGGATAGATTCTGTTCAAAATATCTATAGCAATTTTTTAAAATAATTTTTATTGAAATACTCGTGAATTATGCATGTTACATATAAACTTTATGATATTTTTATTTAAATGAATTGTTAAAATTCTAGGACTACATTGCATATATGTGTTAGTTGATATTCATTTTTTGGGGGGGAGGGACTAAAACAGAAATGCAAAACTTATTTAATAGTACTCTACATTGTTGTGACTAAGAATTTGTTTATTAAGGAGGAAAAAAGACATTATTTTGTAAAATTCAAATCATAAGCAGTATTTATTAATGATTTTTTATTAATAATAATTGTATAGCCATGCTATATTTAATAATTCCATGAAATATATAGAAATCTGAAAGATTTTTTTCAACTTGTAAAAAATTCTTAAGTTTAAGTTTTCCATTCTGAAGAATTATAAAAATATGGATTTGTCCAACTTAAATCAATGGCACATTTAATTACTTCATTTCATACTGATGTTATTATTCAGAGGAAAATAATCCGTTCTAAAATTATTTACTTTTTCCATATTAAATAATGAATTTGTTACTTCTTAATTATAATTTAATGAGATGGAAAAAGAAAATTTTTGATGATTTGCTTCTCTTCATTTTTCAAATATTCAATTTATTTCAATCATTAGAGAAAAATCTTCTTCCTAATTTCACTAATTTTTATGTAATCAGTTTCTATCAGTTCATGAAAAATACTAATATAAAATAATAATTAATCTTCATCAAAAAACACTGATTAATTTGTTCCCTTTTTTGTTCTTAATGGAAGTATTTTATTTTTTCCACTTTGCTTCATTTTCATAGATTATTTTTCAGGTTAGTGTTATTTCTTGATTTGTGATTATTATATTTCATTAAATAAGTGTGCTTTTTGGCAGAATCTTCTCATTTTCAAATAACAGAATAATTTGATAAATTGTAAGTGTATAAAGAATGAACTACACATTTGAATTGGACTAATAATGTAATTAATTCTCTTTTAATCATTTCCCTCTTTATTTTTTGTACTTTTTTTATTTTGGGGAGGTCGATTTCCAAATGTATTAATTTAATGAATTTTTTTTAAGAAAATTAATTTAAAAAAATTAGGTATTGGCACCTATATTACAGTACTAACTGTCAAAATGTATTACTTTCATTTTTGTCTGCCACCTACAATGTGAGTGTTCTTCTGTGTGCAGCATGGTGTTCTTGACCCTACATTTAATGTGTGTCTTTATCTTCTTCATTTCCTTTGCCTGCCTTTCTCCTGTCTCCTCTTCTAACAGCTTCTATAGCTTCCACTAAAACTACTGAGAGACTAAGCTTTAAAGGAAAGCGCTTTCTCATTCACCGAGACAGCGGTATTTCCCTTACTCCTGCAGCCCATAGTCCTGCCATTTATGGACCTTCCACCTCCAGAAATGGTGAGCTGTGTTTGATTTTACCCCTGTCAGTCAATATTGGAAGTGAGTAGATGATATAATGCAAGTAGCATGTTTAATATTTTAATGAATGAAAAAGCATGAAACTGTGGACTTATTTTAAGAAAAAAATTATTTTTGAGGTATTTTGTAAATTAATGTTGATGTTGGTGATAATATTAGTAAAGGCTGCAAGTGAATAGATGATATAATGAAAGTGCTGCATTTTATATTTTAATGAATGAAAAGGCATGGAAAACAGTATATAAAATGTAAATTTTTAAGCATTCTTTAAAGTATAATTTGTTAATTTTTCCTAAAATTCATATATCATGATTAAACATATTTTTTAAAAAAATACATTTAATTTAGGATGCATTTAGTGCTTAATTTTTTGCAATGTATAGGAAATTACTAAATATTAGAGAATGTTTGATTAATGGATTTATAAGTTGTGATTCATTAAAGTTATTGCATCACTGATTAGGCTTGAGAGCTCTGAAAATGCTTAAAATGTATTAGAATATTTCAAAACCCAGAATATTTTTTTAAAATGGTGGCTGAATCTTAAACGAGGATAAGATAACATCTTATCATCATCAGAGGCTAATTCATTATTATTTTTTGAAATCACGTATATAACTCTCTTTTGACTTTCTATCATTCATTTCATCTTTAAAGCATTAATTACTTTGTTTTATTAATGTTGTGTTACATAATAATATCCACATTTTATTTCAATTCTTCTTCAATTTCATTTTCTTTCAATTCTTTTTCTATTTTATTATCTTTCAATTTCCAATGAAGTAATATGCTTTTATGTGATACAAAAATCAAACAGTTTTTAGATTGTTTCAGACTTTTTAGTTTTAATTTTGTTATAAAATGCTGGTGAGCCAATAATGTCATTTATTAATTGTTTTAATACCTGAGATAGTTTTTCTACGTATAACCCAAAGCAATGATAACAAGTCATGCAAAAAAAAAAAGATCGAAAACTATTCCAACTTAGTAAAAGTTATTTTATGCATTCATTTTCTTGTAAAAGAATCATGTTTTTAAGGCTCTTTGATTTATAAATTACTTGATTATTATCAAAATCTAATTTATTTTGTGGATTTTTAAAAACATCCAATTTTTCAACTTTACTGTTATTGCTATATTCTGCAAAAAATATAAGCTGCTTCAAGAAAGATATTCATATTAAGTAATAAATATTAACTGATTAATTTAGAAGGAGGTATAGCCTCTTCAGGGCTGGCCATCTAGGGGATATGACAGAAGCAATGAACCAGGGCCCTGCGATTGAGCGACTGCAGCTTGATTAAGAACTTTAAATAATGTTCTGAACAATAGAATAATGTTCGGGAAGTATACATACTAATTTGTTTGCATGTGACTGGCTTAGCGTTTCTGACGTCATTAGGAAATCACGTCCGTAACAAAATTAAAGATGATATAAAAGCGACCACATAGTATAGTATCCAAATGGATTGTACTCCTGATATTGCTTAAAAAAAAAAACATCAATTATTATGAGTCATATAGAGAAAAGATTAAGTATAAATGAGTCATTTATAAGGTTTATCGAAATACCTGAAGTGATTAGAGAAGAACTAGCAAAAACTATTCAAAGGATTAAATGAACTTTCTTGATTTAAAAATTTTGAATTGTAGAGGGCAGGCAAACAACAACGGTAGCAACATGAAAGGGAAATATAAAAGTGTACAATATAGAATCATTGCTCTAAACCTTCATGCAAACTGTTTGCCTTTCTTATCACACTCTTTTAATCTACTAATTTGTGATACCACTTCAAGTAATATATATTGTAAAAAAATTTTAAAGATATTACAGCATTTATATTGCATATTTTCTGCTTCTGCAAAAAGATAGGAAATTCTACAAAAGTATTTAAAAATTATTATGAAATCATTATGTGACATTCGTTGGATAGGCAAAGATTTGGTTAATTAAAGCAATGTATGCACAGTTTGAACAAACTTATAATGCTGTAGAAAATTAATAAACAATTGTCTTCGTTCAGAACACTTAAAAGTACTTGCTCTATTATCAAAAAAGAAAATGCAAAATATTGTATTTTTTCCAAAGCAATTAATGTATTGACAAAAATAAAATCATGCATTAAATAAATATGCATTAGTAATATAAGATCATGTTTATATATTTTTTTAATAATAACCAAATGGTTTCTTGTACTTATTCCCCTTTACAGAGAAGGCCAGCACTGAGCCTCTTTCTTTGAGTGTCATTCATTCCACTTGATTGTTAAGAAATGTTTGATTCTCATACAAACTGCTTTTATTTAGGTACAACCTCCAACATTCCCCCACCCACATACTCCAAGTCAAGCCCTTCCTTCACTAAGAAGATTTCTTCAGAGGGTCCCTCTTTGTACAGTGCTGCTCTCCCTCCCACCGTATCCAGAGTAGTTTACCCCAAGGAATGCTACAGACCTGTGGAAAACTTATCATCATTTGAGACAGACAATGAAGATTTATCTATTGTTGAGGATGACTCCACTGAGAGAAGTGTCACACCTCCCTCCTTAGCTTCCTGCCCGGAGACACAACGCCCCATGTTCACAGTTGATGGGTAAGACTATTTAAGTTTTGTTTTGATGCAAATTTCATTTAATAAATTAAATAAATAATAATTTTTTTCAAATTAAAATATTAATAAGGATTGCAAATTTGGCAAGCTTATAGACTAGAGTATTAATAGTAAATTTGATCGTGTTACATTGATGTTTAATAAAATTGCAAGATGCTCTACAGGACAAATTGATAGATCCAGAGATAATTTAGTAGATAATTACTAATAAATTTTTGTAAGATTTATTTCTGAAAAGTGATTTGAAATTATAAGATTCCTCTAATTACCCCCTCCCATAAAAAAACAAATTATACTTTCAAATTTTCACAATAACCAAGGCTCAGAAACATATCTCAATAATAATAAAATAAAATAAAACAAACTAAAATTGAAATACAGCAAATTTATTTTTAGAAAATATCAAATTATACATATTATTTATATACCCAGTATGCAAAAATAGTTCCCAAAATTACATTTTTTGTTTTTTTTTAGAAACCTAACTTACAAGCAACATTGTATTATCACACGAAGAAATAGTAAATTCTACACACAAGGAGTTATATAAAAAAAGAATGT
>JAPMOR010096395.1:0-22636 GCA_026543865.1 Argiope aurantia | reverse complement strand
AGAGACCACTCTCGTTGGGATTTTTTTTCTCTTCACATACAGACTAATAACAATGAGATAATAATTTTTTCATCTTGCCAGTTCCCGATGAAAGGAAAATTAAAATATATATTACTGAAAATTAATCTATTTTTCTTAATGACTAATTATTATTTAAATAAATTATTGGTCATTTATATGCAAGATACGACCAAATTCGAATCTATGAATCAATTTCAAAATATACACTGCATCAGTTGGTGACTGAAACAGTCTATAATTGGAGGGGAAAAAAAGAATTTCAGCTGACATTTATTTAATTAATCCAAAAATTATGCTTTAGAAAAACTTTTTTTTCTCTATCTGGGTCAGCATTACAAGGCGACTATTAACAACAACATCGTAATTCGTTCATCATTTTATCTCCCGATGAATGGGTAGAAAATTAAAATATTTCTACTGAAAATTAATCTATCTCCTCTTAATGACTATTAATCATTTAAATGAATCTCTGTTGGTCATTTATGTACAAGGTAGACTAAACTCGAATCTATGAATCAGTTTCAAAATATACACTGCATCAGTTGAAGATCACAATAGTCTTCACTAGCACATTTCAGTTAGAATTTATTTATTTAATGAATTAATAAAAATTACTCATTAAAAAATACATTTTTTTCCTTTATCTGGACCAGCATTACAAGAAGATTATCAATAACAACATAATTTGTTCGTCATATCATCCCCCGATGAATGACTCGAAAATTAAAATACTATTGCTGAAAATTATCTAACTTCTCTTAAGATTATTGGTCATTTAAATATTAAATTTTGTCATTTAAATTCCAAATAGGGACAAATTCGAATCTGTGAATCAATTTCGAAAAAGAAACTGCACCAGTCGATGACTAAAACAATCGATACTTGGGAAAAAAAAGAATTTCAGTTCGCAATTGTTTATTTAATTAATCGAAAATTATTCTTAAAAAAAACAACTTTTTCCTGTATCTGGACCAGCATCAATAGTCATAGTGACCATCAACAGCAGCATCATAATTGGTTCACCATATCCTCTCTGAATGGGTAGAAAATTAAAATATTACTACTGAAAATTAATCTGTCTCCTCTTAATGACTATTGATCATTTAAATGAATCTCTGTTGGCCATTTATATGCAAGATACGACCACAAATCACATGGGATGCAGCAGCAGATATGCACGATGGATCTCCAGAATACGATAAATTTCCGTTCCACGTAGCTAGAAATGTAAGGAACTTTGAATTATGTGAGGCATTGAAATATATGGTTCGAAATGTCCGAGAGGAAGGCATTTATTTATCTGCAAGGCCCATTGTTGAGAATAGCCTCTAAATTCCTCAGGTTGATTTATACGGCTTCTAAAAGGAATTGAAAGTAACTCCAGAACATTGCTCCTACGACTCGTATATTTTCCAAATTCTTATAGATCAAATACATTTTTCTTTCGGGGAATAAGAGTATGTATAGTTTTTGGAAGTTCCTCCGAGCGCGGGAATACATTTGTATTGAAGAAGAAAATGTTAGTCCTATCGTAGGATGAATTGATTACTTATTCCAGGAATAAGAAAAAAAAAAAGACTGGATTTTTTTTTTTTTTTTTTTTTTTTTTTACTAGTTTTTTTAGTAAAAAAAAATAGTGATGCTTAAAAGTTACGAAAATGATCTGATATCTGGTGATGCCTGTAAAAATTATCTGTCTGTAAGTTCAAAAATATAAGTAATGATATATAAGATGTAAAATGACTATTGTAAAATAGGAGATGGTTTCAAATAACGTATTAAACTAAGTGCAAATATGATTTTTTTTATTTAAAGGACCAGTTCATATGTAAGTAAGATTGAAAAATATTCATATGTGATAAGTATGTGATTCGCATCTAAATATTTTATTCAGTAGGAAAAGGATTATTTTACCAAAAAAAATACTGAGCTTATCTCGGTTCTTGCAGATATTTAGGGGAATAATTATGCATCGAATTAGCTTTACGAGGGCAAAAAATCAAACATTGTTTATTTTTTACAGGAATCCAATTAAATCGAAATCGGGAATTAGTTTTACAGGAAATAAATTTACACTAAAAAGAAAAGATGTTAAAAGAAAACATGTTAACGCAGTGATACATGTAAAAATCCCGAATAATAATAAATAGAAATTCGGACAAATTTATTTGCTAATCAAAGGAAGCAGTTTTACATCAAATCATGTGTTAACCATTAAAATTAAGCTGGATTATTTGAATAAATACTGTCTTCTAGATTTGTATTGAAGAAGAAGTGTGAGTCCCATTACAAGATAAATTGATTACTTATTCCAGGTATCTGTCTGAAAATGAAACTAGATTTTCTATTGATGGTAAGTAAATTTTTGTTCAAAAGAACAGTGGAGTTGTAAAGATATGTCAGTTATTTACGATGTGGTGATGTCTATGAAATTTACCAGTATCTAATGAATTGAAACTCTAACAAATTGTTTTTTAAAGAAGCATGCGACAAATTAGTAGTGTGGTATCAGTAATTGTGTGATTTTTATGTAAAAAATAGGTACTGGAAGATATACAAAGCGTTAATATATTTGCATTGTTGGAAAGTATCAGTCGTTGACTCCTAGTCTCAAGAATCAAAATCTGTCACTCTTTTTACAGGAAAAACGCTTTCACTGCAAAGAAAAGATATCGTTTCAAGGTTATTGGATAATAGGAATCCCAGTGATTATCTATAAAAGTTGTCTGTAGATAATGAACTGAAATTACTTTACTAATCAGTTCATAGTAAACTGTGGTGCATATAATTATGTAGAGTATTAAAATTAAATTGGAATTATTAGAATAAATATTGTCCACGAAATTTCAGAAAGCAGAAATACATTTTTATTGATTAAATGTATTGATAGAGATTTTATTGAAATCAAGGATGCTTCTCTTTGGCGGCAGTAAGTTTTAACTGAAACTAAGGATGGGCTTTAAAGTTACATTGATAATTAGGAGGATAGCAGTTCCTGTAAAAGTTGCCGGCTAATAATAAGCTGTTGGTCTGTAATGGGCAGAAATTTGGGCAATTGGCTTTGCTAATCATTGGATCTCAAATAATAATTAGTGGTTAATTATGTTTGTTATTTATAGTTTATCAAAAATATAACATATTGTTTGATAACAATGAATAATATTTTCCTAACAGACCATTACAATATAATTTTAAAAAATGATAGTTGATTGCTTTTTAAATCGGAGTTAGTGACTATTCAAAAGTTTTTCGCTGTATACTCTCTAATAAATTTGCCATGCCAAAGAACGCCTTTTATGACATGGGCGTCCAATAATTATAAAATATTAACTTTTGGCTTGACTGTAGCATTTTTACTATCGTGTCCTCCTTGATGAGTTTTTTTGTGATTAATACCTGCCATGCCGTTAATAGAGTCCGAAGATCGAATTTGTACTTTAAACTCTTTTTTCTCAATCGATTGAAACAAAGATTTGACAGAAATATCCACTTGTAGTCGCAAAATCCCATTTGATATATTTAGGTCAGTGCATTTTTGAATTATCGCGTTAATATGTTTCTGAAAGTACAGACAAGCAGACAGTCAACCCATTTTTGGTTTTGTCTTACACATTGACAGTTGTTTACACTATATATGCTAAATCAGTGTACCGAATCTTATCTATCTAGCTCTTTTCGTTTTGTACTTATCATGTTAATTTATATCCCAACAGCCGTACAGACAGACTATCTCTTAACAGAATGTACTCAAAATTTGCAAGAAATCAACAAATTTAGTGTAAAGACCGAATACCAAATTTCAACTTTCTAGCTCAAAGCTTTTTTGAATTATCTTCATCTCAGATTGACAGGCAGACAAAAGAATATTTTTCAAAATCTGTTTTTCTCAGACTTCAGGTAGGGTATAAAACGTAGAAATTCGTCAAAATTTCGAGTTCGACTTTTTCGTCTAAGTATACGAGGAAATAATAGAGCGATCAAATGAAATTTCAAGTGAAGTCATGAAATGTTATTAAAGACTTTGACATCTTCACATAATATGTCCTTTCATAACCAGACATTTATTTTTACTGTGTGATCTTTGGCAGTTTCTTGACAATAAATCGCTGCGATGATGTTAATACAAAAATATCAGAAACGAAATGTGTTTTCATACGTCGTGTTTTTGACATCTGAAATCAAAAGTTGACATAGATTTACAATTGTAGTTAAGAAATTACATATAAAATTTAATATATTTTAATCATTGAGTTTTTGTATTATCGCGTTTACGTGTTTTTAAAAATGCAGAATGACAGACGACTGGCATAGTGTCGGATTTCATTGAAAATTTGATGTAAACCGATATTTTAGAGGTTAAATATTCATCTAACTATAACTATCTACACTATATTCATCTAACTATAACTATCTACACTATATTCATCTAACTCTCTTTGTTTTGTAATTATCGTATCAACTTTTAGGTGAACAGATATGCAGACAGACTTCCTTTGGAAGGATTTCATTCAAATTTTGACTGAAATCTGTAACTGTGATGTAAAGACCTTGAACTAGTTTTCATCTGTCTAGATCAGATAGTTTAAAGTTGTCTTGTATACGTTCTGGCAGATATAGTGATATACCGATATAATTTTAAAAATGCGTTTCTCTATTCATGCGAATCTGAAACGGGCAGATGCATCAAAATCTGGAATTCGAATGTTTTTTACTATTAATTTGTTTTCTCTTTTTACACTTATTAAAACAGGATATAATGAAAAGTAATTTAAATGAACGAAAATCAAACAACTCTAATCTTAAACATAAAATGTTATTATTTATTTCAGAAAAAATTATTTAGTTTATATTAGAAGAGTTAAATCATGGAATGGTGAAAAATGTATATATCCTATAAAGTATTCCTAAGAAAGTAATTTAGTTTTTCAACGTTCATTTTAATAACACAAATAAAGCTAATATATTTTTCCTATTCAGTCAAAGGAAATGGGGATAAAAAACTTTAAAAAATCGAAGACACTGAAAGGACAAGAGATGAGGTTCAAAAATGTGGAACATCAAACAGGAGGAAATTTCCTATTTTCAGGAAATTTGGAAATTTGGAAATTTTATTCAGTTCTTTGTATAGTCATAGTTTTTCTAAGCGTATATAATATATCTATTAAATATTCTGTTTACATTTAGTACATGTTTATATGAATGAATTTGTATTTCATATAGCTCTTTTCGATCCGGCATATATAATACTGTTATCTACTTTTTCTACAATTTAAACTAGTGGTAAATTGGTGGCAAAATCTCTACATCAAGCTGAAAATAAGCATCAGTTTGAAGAAGGTGTTTGCCGACTCATATTTGATATCTGATCTTAATTTAAAATAAAAATTAAATCTTAAATTCGAGCCATCATTTAATTCCATAAAGGATTAACTGGAACATTTATTTAGAATTATGATAATAAAATTCAAAAATAGAATACGATACACATGAGAACTGAATATAGAAATTTTAGTACTATTTAGTTAATCACAAAATATACTCAATAAAAAATACATAATATAATAAAAGTCACCATTTTGTAAACTTTTCTTAGGAGAGAAAATTAGAAGAAACAAAATGTGAAACTTGAAACATAGCTGTCTGATTCAATTATTTTTATTATTGTTATAAATACTATCAAGAAAAACAAACTTTTTAGAATAATCCATTAATCTGACCTCATTTGAAATTCCTATTTCTGTAAAGTCCAACTGCGTCAGAATTACTATGTGTGCGAAGACAAATGGGATGTTATTTCAAGTTAGCAGAAGTTAGTTGAAGTTTTTTCGGTTTTTTATCAATTTTTCATATGGGCCTTTAATATTTGATATTGTAGTGATTAATGATGTCACATTTCTTTTCTTTAAACAGTTCATTGTTATTTTTTCTTTCACTTCAAAGAGTATAAAAGATAAATAGTTTCAGCCTGAAATATGAAAGTAAAAAATAAAAGAACACGAGAAAATGTGGTTTTTGCAATATTTTGCATATTTGAATGTCAAAGTAAAATGCTTTTACATATAAGAATCGTTTGTTTTTAATAATTGCACTTTCTCTTGAAGTATGTCTTACTTAAAGTTTCAGGATAAATAATATTTAAATCTTACCTAAAATATATATTATTAAAATATCAAAAGATAGAGAGAGAGAGAAGAAATTTTATAATGTGAAACCAAATTTAACGTACTTACAGTATACGTTAAATTTTGTTTCAAATTTATTTGTACGTAGAAAATTTTCAATTTATTTGTGCATACAATGTAAGTACAAAAAAATGCAGTAGTCTTGATTTATTCAACTTATTCGATTATCCGGGAACAGAACACATCCAGATAATAGAGTAAGCAGATTGATAAAAAAATGTGTATATCTTAGGAAAAGCGGAATTTACTTAAAATATATTAAATTGATTATTATAAAAACAATGTTATAAGCATTTATAATAAAATAGGCCAGCATCGTCTGTAATGTTAGGCGTAGTTAAAAATTATATCCGCTTCTATTATTCGCTCTATTGTGAGATGCTTAAATCTCAACTTATGCTTTGGCATCAAGTAACCCTAATAATTTTTTTTCATGTGGTTAATTTATCAATATGTAAATAGGCTAAGCATGAATGAAAAGTAGATATGGGATCACGAATTTCCCATTTTATTTACATTTTTTATGCTGGGTTATAACAAAAGTCAATGAGTTGAAGTCTGCAATTTTTATTATTTCATACTTGTGCTGGTTTCATCCTATTCCCCATTAATTTAATTATTGGCCATATTTTTAGTATTTTTTTACTGTTGAATTTGACATTATATTTTTGTACCATTATTGGAGTGCTATCCGTTTCGTTCAGTTTTTAATGGATAGTTTTGATTCAAAGGTTCCTGAAGATTTTTAATCTAAAGAATCTCATGCATTTTTTTCTTTAATGTTACTATATATTCACATATAATGTACATTACAAATTGTAATTTTTGTATTTTTTAAACACTCTGCCAGTGTGCATTATAATCCCTACAATAACTTTCCTTACTTAATATGTGTCAATCGAATATTAGATACTGGTAATAAGATACCAGCTCGACTACATGGAAGCATTTTTTTAACTATATATAAATATTTAAATATTATAATAAAATATAATTACTTGAATAATAACATATAAAATATAATTACTTGAACAAAATAATATAATTAATTTGACATAATATAATTACTGTAAAAATCAACAGTTTTCGAGCATTTATTTATTTATTACTCTTTAAGACTTGTTTACTGGTTTCATTTTTTTTCTCTTAGCGATTCCATAACTAGTAATCAGAGAGATACTCTGCTATAATAGAAACTTTGACACATTAACTGCTCTACCACCAAATGATCATCGTTTGTATTTCTAGTTGAATGCTAGCTAGCGCCAAATGTTATTACGATTCATATCATAATGTCATTTACTACAACATGTTTACCAAATAATCAGTTATTTAATAATCACTGATTTAGAAATTTTCCAATTAAATAATAAACGTTATTCATTTGTGCTCCCTGACTTGGAAGAAATAACTATTCTGATGGCAATTAATGTATTTTGATTCCCTTGAATGGTCCGTTGGGCACGCAAAATGAAACAAGTCTGATATTAATTTTGTGCACTAATAAGTAATTGCAGTTTATGAGTAAATCTTAAATGAGTGATCTATAGAATTTATGCGTTCCAAAAAGGAACAGACAGTTCAAATTTTAACTAGGAATTAAAGAATTGTAGAAATAAAAAATAGTGCTTAGTGATTAAAACATTTTAATCCTTTGAAGTTATTCAGCTGCATTTTTTAAACATAGTTTTCCTAAAATAAAATTAGACGCCAATACAATAGCAAGAAATAAGTTACTGATATTATTGTTTTGCTGATTAGGAAACTTTGATAATCTTATTATAGGTAGAATATAACATTTAGATTCCTCCAAAACTTGTTAAAAAACTTTTTTTCTTCTTAAATGAATGAAGTATCGAAATCAAGCTTCCCAAAAAATAACAGACATTTCAGATTTTACTTGGTAATTATGAAATGGTACTAACAGAAAAACAGGCTTCTTAATACAATGCACTCCCGAGTATCCGGTTCGCGACTATCTGGCCTAGTTTTCTTTTATCGTAATTAAAGGCAGTAACTAGGAAGACAAGACGTTGCATTGTTAGCTTTTCCGAGGTATTGGAAGCGGACTTCTGCTACGATACTCCTACGTTTCGTGTGTAAAATGCAAGTTATGGCATAAAAAAGCAGCGTTCTGCTCGTTGTTCATTGTTTTGTTAGTTTGAAATTGACCTCAGTTGTTGCCTCTGTTCCTGATTAGGCTGCCCAGTAACCACAGTATTCGTAAATTGGTCTTAGAGTGTGGTAAATGTTTTTTAAGTATACCACAGTGAAGATTTCAAAATAGGTAATAAATGAAAAAAAATGGAGTGATTATGGAGGAAGAATTGAGATACAGTGACTACACTTTGGTTAAATAGAAAAACATATAGCTTCGGAGTTAGAAGATATAAGCATATGCAAACTACCAGTACATAACCTTCTATTTTAACTCAACACGTTACCGGCAAGTTATTTTATGATTCACTGGGGTGCGGCTGAATTCACATTCTACATGGCTTTAGATGAATGGAGGGCTTTATAGTCAATCAGAAGAGAGAATATGCATATTGTAAACGGAATTGCAATAATTGTGTTATTTGCATAATATGTTTTCTTCTGGAATTGGTGGGCAAAGACGCGAGTCCATAGAACACTGGCCTATCCAACCTTTTTTGTTATCCGGCCTGCCCTTCTGTCATATTAGACCATATAATCGGGAGTGGACTGTAATTAAAAATTTCAAGCCTTTGAAGTTATTTAACTCTATTCTTTTAAGCATAGTTTTTACAATGGCAAGTAATATTTTGATGATATTGTTACAAACCTGCAATTCGGCTTCCCAGCATAGTTTGTTCCATCCACAGAAAGAAAGTTTTACAGTCATCTGAATGGGACAGAGTCCAGGAAGCTTGTCGGAGGTCCCAGAGCTTGGCGACAAACTTGGCGGCCATTTGGCGACTTGGCGACCAATTTGGCGATTTTGGCGCCAAAATAGATTATACCCGAAACTTCGAGAATTTTCCCGATCCGTCCAGTAGGAACCGAGATACGCCTCGAACGTTCCTGATTGGTTGAGAGGCTTCTAGCCCCGCCTCCCGAGACCTATAAAAGGAAGCGCACGCAGCTGCCAGAGGAAGGTAGAAGGCAGTAGGAATCATCGAAGTCAGTGACTAAAGTCCGAAGACGGAGCGGAGGAGTTGTAAGCGACAGAGCGGAGTAGGCGGAAACGACGGTGAGCAGCGACGGAGTCAAGTTCGTGCTGAACTGAACTGTGCGCTACTGTCTGCAGTAGATTCTGGTTGTATGCTGCTGTTGTATGCTACACGTCTCGGCTGAAGATAGTCGTCTCTATGCTGTATATAGTTATCGTTTTTGTGCTGTCCTGTGTGTCTTCGTGTAAATAAACGTCGTTGTTTTATTTTCTACTGCCGTCTGCTGATTGAGCGTTCCACACACCATATCACTCCCACTATCCAAACGAACCCCGGTAGAAAATTCGTAACAATATTACTGTGTTAATGATTGAGAAGTTTTCGAGGTTTTACTATAATTAGAATGTAATCTAGATTCATCCTAAAATTGTTAAGTCATTGTTATTTTTCGTTAATTTCCACGAAAAACAAATTTGTTATATTAATTTTTCCAAAATCCATATAATTATAAGTTTTTAATATTATTTACCAAGCACTTTTCACTATCGTCTTCTTAATTTAATTCTCAATTTCAACAAATAAGCAAAAGTATTATTTTTGAATAAAAAATGCAGGAAAGCTGAAATAGCATCCGCAAAAATACACCTGATTGTAAATGTGTAAATTTAAAAAAAAAATTAAAGCTGCTTATTGAATTTTACAGATAATATATTTTAAAATAAAAAGAAACATGCGGAACTAATTAACGTTGCATTACTATTTAAATTATAAATCCCTTTTTAATAAAAAAAATATCGTATTTATAGAAACCATTATGTTCGAAGTATTAAAATACATCGGCTTTATTTCTTATAGATTTTTTTCGAATTGGAATTTTCATAAAGATTTTTTTTAAATTTAGTTCTTAGAAGAAAAAAAATAATAATCATTCACAGTGAATTAAAAAGTCATTTATTTTTTTCTGTAAAGGCAAAAGCAATTAGAGATAATTTTTTGCACACTATTTTGATCTCCCTAAATTCCCTTTTAATTTTATTATTCAAAAATTTTGCTCAGGAATAGAGGAAATGCATTTTATTCACAGTTTTATTTATGTTACCTATTTTCAATTAATTTCAACTGCATTAAAAAGGGAAAATTAAGTTTTGTATCTTTAGTGGAATATTATAGTACTTAAATTTAATCATACTGCCTCTTTCTAAATTTCATAAATTAGGGAAAATTACCGTACAATTATTAAAATTATGAGGAAAAATTTGATTAATTTATCCTTATGATATTTTTGCCTTTTGCTTTTTAAATAATTGAAAAGCCAGTGTCCTGGCATAGGAAAGAATGTCCTCCCCGTGATCGGGCGTCCCGGTTCGGGCATGGTTGTTCTTCCTCTATGTTCTATCTGTGAGGTTTGTGAATGTGCCCTTCTGTAAAACGGGGTTGCTCAATCGAATGTGACGCATGAAGTAGCTAAGTCGTACTCTTGTATCTAGTTGGCGCTACTGGAAAAACAAGAGACGCTCACTTGGCTTAAATCGCTGACAGATAACTGTCAAAGGGGTTGTAAAATGCCATAAGTCACAACAAAACAGCAAATAATTGAAAAAAAAAATGCTTTAAAATTGTTAAGTTCCGGCTGACTTTCTAGTTTCCTTTAAAAAGCCATTTTTAACAATTAGCATTTAATTATAATAAAATTACTTACATATATACGATACTGAAATTTATCGCCTTTTATTTAAAAAAAATATGTAAATCACAGAAACACTTAGCGGAACAATTGAATAAAATATTTTCAAACTATTTACAATAAAAATAGCCATCTGAAATGTTTGATTTCATATGGGTTAAGAATTCACATTGAATTTGTTTAATGTGTAATCTCAGACATTAATTTTTCAGCTTAAAGTAATCAGCCAGAGTAAATAAGAAATGTTAATATTACTCAAAGATTGAAAAAAGCACTTTTCCTAATTGAAGAAGCTATTTATGCGTAATCTCTAAATGCTCAGTTTACTTCGATTATCATTTGGGATTAATTAAATTCACGAACAAATCTGTTTATTTAAAATAATGTCATTATTACCAAATAACACTTTACGGTTTTTGCTAGATTAACATCGAAGTTTCGAGAAATGTAAGGAAGACTATTTGGGACAACAAAGTTTCAGTTTTAAGCTACGATGTAATTGTAAAGCATTTCTTCAAACTTTAGTGCTACACTAACAGGAAATCTTGATGAAAGTATTGAAGACTGCCATATGAACCTCACAAACTAAAAATTTAGTCTATTCGTTTGAGCCGTAATGGCCTATTGGTAAGATCTCGTCTTCGAGACTGAAGGATTGCTGGTTCGAGGGCCGCCTCCACCGAAGGACCATCGTGTAAGCGCGCCTGGTGCGTGTTAAATTCGTCGGGGCCAAGCGTTCTCCCTCTGATGTGGTGCTAAAGTTTGGATAAGGGGGTGCCAGGTATCGTCTCGTCATTAGACCGCGATTCAGAATCCAAAAATAGCCCTATTATTGTTTTGAAACGGGGCGACAATGCAACTAAAACTTGCCAATTTGATTGTTTGGTTAAAGATTTATCAACAACTTTTGGATAAGTACATTAAAATCATTATCGTTCATAAGTTAAACTCTTAATACGGGCATCAAAATCATGCTTTGGTATTTTTAAAATTCACATGCTAACCTGCTTATAGTTGCTGTTAAAAAATTAACATACATTCGGTTGTTTTTAGAATTTATCTACTTAAAACTGTATGTTGTTGAAATTTCGATTAATACGGTTTCAGAATTTGTGTACAAAACTGCTTGTAGTTGCTGTTACAAAAGAATGTTAAAATGGTTTCAAATTTTATACTTTAAATTGCTTTTAGTTGCTTTAACATATCTATGTTAAGATTGTTTTAGAATTGTATTATTTTGTTGTGTATTGTGTTTGTTTAGCTTGTATTTTTTTCCATATAAGCTTGATAAAAGAATTTTATAATTTATATGTTAGACTGCTTGCAATTGCTGTTGTAAATAATTGTTAAAATAGTTTTAGAATTTATATTTTAAACTGCTTGTAGTTGCTATTGTAAACAAATGTTAAAATAGTTTTAAATTACTTTACACAGCAAGAATAAGAAGTGATTCACTTAAATATTTGTAAACTGTATCTACCACCTTGTATATTATGGGGTTCAGGATTCACGTGCTACAGAATTTAAGTCGATGGTTAAAAGAAACGGGTTAGTTATATCTCATAATCAGCATAATTAAAAAAAATTAACGAAACGATATAAATTTTAGCACTTAACTTTTCCTCCTTAAAAAAAGGACCAGAAAACTCAAATGTGGGCCCATTTCCCTCAAATACATTTAAAAAATTATTCCCATACTAACTAATACTGGGACTAATGACAGATTTTTATCCCATGTGATGGGCTGCGGTTACTCTGTGACTCAGCTTTTAGAACAAAAGGTTCCAAGTTCGAGTCCCAATTCAACCAAAAAACCTCCATAATAGCCATTCTGGCGCATTTTAATTATGTCGGGAATAAAAACCCTCCCGATGGTATGGTGGAGAAGTTGGGAAAGAGGATGCCAGCTCAAGTGTCATCCTCTTCATCTGTCCCGATTTCGAAATTGCGGGATAAGTCACAGAATAATATCTAATTCTACTTTAAAATGGGCTTTTAAAAAGTTAAAATGTACTTAAATTAGTTGGTATCAATAGGCTCTGAAAGTTTGATTAACAACAAAAAAAAGTTCCATTCCCTGATGAACAATAACTGCCATATTCATATTAGACTAAACCAAACAGAATTAAAATGGTATCTCGATTTTCAAAATGGCATTTAAAAAATTAAACAACCTACAAAACATATTTTCATAATCGATATGTAAATGAAAAGTAATATTGTTGAATATGGTGAAAAATCTGCCCAAACATGGTAAACAATTATCGCCAACATATATTTATTCAAATATTTTATTCAAACTCGCTCATACAAAAGCAAAAGTTAAAATATGAATACAAAGCAAGCACAAGGGAAACATATTTCGTTTTCCTGTCACACTTGCCACAAAATCCTTTGTCGCAAGCCTATTCATAAATTACAATAATAGGAATGAGATTACTGAGATTGATACACATATTTACAAGCAAAAAAATCAAACAAAAGCTTATTTTACTTTAGTAGGTAAAAGAATATTCTAGTAAGTATATGCATATTAGATTTTTCGATAGAAATAAATCCAGGCACTTGTCCCCATTAATTATAAATTTTTTTTTTTTTTGCGTTACATTAGTGATTCTTAGATAAAATCTGTGAGAAAATAGTGCTTACAAAAATTATATAATAGAAAATCACATTAATTCGATAATTCGAATCTCAAATGTTTCATCTGGCAACATTTCCTTATGTGATTTGGAACTTTTGAAGAGGAGGTTTCGTTACTGCTAATTCTTTATATATCCATTTCCGATCATATTTATGATTGTATCGGTAAACAGTACTATTCTACATGCACTTGAACGATATGAACGGCAAACATGTTAAAACTGGCTTGAGGATGTTTTCAACCTGATATTTCATTCTAGCCACATTTTATTGTGTGATTCAGAACTTTTGAACAGGAGGTTTTCGTTATTAATAGTACTTAATATGTCCATTGCTGATCATGAATTACTGTATCTGTAGCCACTACATGCACTTGCGCGTTATCGATAGCAAGAATGCTAAAACCGACAAAGAATTGAGGATATTTTCAACTATGTATTTCATTCTGGCAATATTTTCCTGTGTGATTCAGAAATTTTCAATAAAAGATGCTATGTTAGATTTCTTCTTTGCCATCGGCCATTAATCAAAATTACGAGATCAGTCCCGAAATAGCTTTGATAACCAAAATAGCCTGGAGGCCGCGGTGGCCTGGTGGTAAGGTCTCGGCTTGTGAGCCGTAGAGTTTCAGGTTCGAGACCCGATTCCCCCGAAGAACCATCGTGTAAGGGTGTCTGTTGCAGGTTAAATCCGTCATGCCAAACGTCCTCCCGCTGGTGTGGTGTGGAGAGGGGGTTGCTAGCTCAGGTGTCGCCCTCGTCATCTGACCGCGGTTCAAAATTACGAGGTCTGTCCCAAAATAGCCCTAGTGTTCCTTTACAACTGGACGTTAATATAACTAAACTAAACTAAACCAAAATAGCCTTTCTGACTAAATCATTCCATGTAGTGGTCATGTCTCTAGAAAATGGAAGGCATTGCTAAGTTTTTTGTGGATCACATGGTTTACATTTTGAGCGTCATCGACTTGATTTTGACTAGATTTTGCTTCAAGGCTTGGTTTAACTAGAAAGGGCTCTTTATCTTCTACATTGTAGAAAAATATCAACGATTAGAAACTTATATTCTAAAAAATTATGTTGATTTAATTGACATTACAAACGTCGTTTAACATCTTAGTTTAGCATTTTCAGAAATCAACAATGGTTATATTTAACTTCGCAACTGCAATGATATATGAGTGCATAGAAATGCTTGATCTTCTTTGATTGTGATGTTGATATAAATAGTATTCTCAGCAATGCTATCTTGACCTATTTGAAGACAAAGTTTCAACCTAAAAATTTAATTGGAATTTTTACTATATCTGATAGTTATCACGAATAGTTAAAATATTTTTTATTTTATCTATTTATGAAAATTGTATGATAGAAAAGAGTCTAACGACTCCAAAAACTTTCGCTGACGATCAATAAATGGGAACGAACTGAGTTCCATGAAAAAGGTGGTAGGTATTTCTATATTAGCTATTGAAATGTTTTATTTTAGTTTTGTATAACTTTGGTATTATTTTATTATTATTTTATGAGTCGAACCCCCGGGGAAAGAAGATGGGATGCTTTTGATATGGTGGTTGGATCTCGCCACCCTGGAGGGTACACAAAAAGGTGGGGGATCTGCCTCCCATCGATGACAAGACGTACTTCCTTCGGGAAGAGTTGTACCGTGGTCGGTGATGGTCCTTAGGACTCAACCACAGTTTCTGACAGTGTTGCTGTTGAGGCGGTCCGGTCATTCAGGTTTTTTTTTATCCGTGTGCCTTCGGGCGGGTCGGAGAGTCAGTGATATGACTTATTTTATGAGGCGACTATATGCCATAAAGTCAGTTATCAATATAGTAAAGTAATATGTTTCGAATATCCTTCTTGCCCAGTTGAAATGAAAATATAGCATATTTTAAAGGAAGAATAATTATTACATTATCTGTTTGTTTTTCGAAATATACATAGATTTTCATATTTTATGTGCATCCTGCATATATGTAACGGAAATCATCCAGTGAGTGTTATGTTATAAGGAATGCAATAACCTTGATAAAAGAATGATGGTTTTTCATTCATGAAGATATGATAAATACAGGTAATAAAATACAACAGAAGCGTGCACAACATAGCATTTGCAGACACCAAAAACGAGGAGGCAAACAGCAAATCTGTAATTGAACAACAGTATGACACAATATCATTCAGAGAGTTCGCTGTGAGGAACTCATTAAAAAACGAGACCTGGTTATAAATCTCTCGCTGATATAAGTTTATTATCAAGGACCAAAATATCTAAAAAAATCTTCAAATATCGATTCCTAATAGAGGTATCGCCTTAATTACTATACATTCGAGAATATTTTTTGTATCCAAAGTGGCAAATTTCATCTTAAAGGCGCCAAATTTGTCGACAAGTCTGAATAACATTTACCTTCACATAATTCAGTATGTATTTAAATTAATCTGATCTTCTTTATTGAAAGATTTAATACGCAATGATACATATTCATATAATGAAACATAATGTAAAGGAAATTTGTTCACCGCGTAATCTTTTCAATTTAGAAATGTTATTTCAGTTCGCAGAAAATCGCATTTACATAATACTTCTCTAACATAAAATACCATTTTGCTACGTTCAGTTGATACTCGTAAAGTAAGCTATTTTCCATTTAAATAAAGATCTTACACGAAAATATCTAAAACTTTCTTTTTCATTCCAACGTGTGATACTAAACAACTGACTTGAATTTCCGGATTTAGAAATAAACTCCGGCTACTTTGAAAACGAACAATAAACACGGAAGACATCCAAATCAAAAGTGTTTGCCTTTTTCTTTAGAAGTTTTCCGTGGTTTTACCATAAAAAAAATTCTTGCTTTCGTTTTTCCAAAAGAGACCGGTTTTATAGCAAGGGATACAATTTTTATCCACTTCTTATTGGAAAAGAAATTTTTTTCAAATACTTCTTAAGTTTAGTATTCGAGAGATACGCTCGTAACTTGCTACAAATATCTCTGTTTCAAGATATAAAAAAGAATAAAAAAGATACATACAAATAATAAAGAAATCCTTGCATTTTGACTTTGCAGGGGAGAAATGACCAAAAGGCATTCTTTATAAAAATGAGTAGGATACATGTATGGAGGAAACAATAAAGAAAGGAAAGAAAGGAAAAATATTGCAAAAAATCTCGTAGAAGGAGCATTTTATTTCGGTGTTTCCAAGGAAATAGTTGTGTATTTCTCCGTACTATTTCTTATGTGAAGGAACACTTAGAGAGGTTTTCAAGCAGAGGGTTTGGAATTGATACGAAAAATTCTACGAAGCAGATCGAAAGGAAAGAAATGCAGCAAGAGGTGTTATTTTGCTTTTATTATGGAAATAAGGTATTATTATTCAAATACATTCAGAGTAAGTTCTATACAGAAGACAATGCGAAAGCGGAAGTGTTTAGCATTCGATCGTTGAATAAAAGCAAACTTTAAAAATGTTAGTAAATAAGCTCGGCCCTTAAAAATATTTCTCAACGACAGAGAAAGAAATTGCTTTCTAAAGAGTTTTCGGGGAAAAAAAATTCAGTAAAAGTGACTCAAATTTTGGAGGAAAGGAGTTAATCTCGTTATAAAGATTGTACACTTATCTTTAAATTTGAACATTTTTATGTCCTCTTTTATTAAAAATATTTTTGATACTTCGTATTTTTATTGAAATTGATACTAAATACAATTTCTTTCTTTACGATATTAATTATAAGTCATAATTGAAGAATTTTCTTTTTTTTTTAAACTTATAATCCAATGCCATCAATTTTGGATTGTAATAGAAGCAATCAATTTTCGAACATTTTTCTTAGGTTTAATTACAATGAAAAGTTTCGAAGTGAGTAATGTGTGATATTTTTATTGATAAAATTTAAAATTTATTTTTAAATTTAATGGCATGGAAAATTTGTAAAATGAAGTATTTTCTGAAATATATTTTTTAATTTAATGATTTTCCAAAATTTTAATTTTTTTTAAATTTTTTAATTTAAATTGAATAATTAAAAGAATAAATCACTTAATTTATTATTTTATTAAAATATTCATGTATTTTTAAAATTCAAGACTAATTAATAAAATTGATATTATTCAAAATTTGTAAATTACAATAATTTAAAAATGGCAATGATTGAATATTATTTGGAAATTTCAATAATGCTTATTTCCTTCATTTTATTGTTTCCCCCTTATTTTAAGATTACGTTTAAGTTGCAAAGCTAGCGATTTAATTGAGACTATTTCGTCCCACTTAACATACTTCATTTCACTTTGGCATGCTTTAATTTAATTTTGCAATACGTTGTTGCAAGAGGATAAAAGTCATAAAATCTTATTGCAAAGAAGACAACCTTTATTTATAAGTTAAATAACATGGGAAGTTTTTTTTGTAGGAATAGTGATATACATCGAGATATTTTTTTTAATAACAATGCAAAAGCTCAAAATCCGTAGATTACGGCATTCATTAAAGGTTATGATATCATAAATATGGTGACAATAAAGAAAAGTCATATATTTAAAAATAATTTTATAAACACAATTGTTAGTACATCTTGAAGTATTTCTCATCTAGTATTTTACATTACTCTATTACGTATTTTTACATCGCTATTAATAATAGTGAATATGTGTTAGTTTGACCTTCACAGATATAGCATAGATACCCCGAATTGGTAGTATATATACCATCACAGAGTCATTTTTTTCTGAAATTATAATTAAATAAGAATTGAATAATATTTTGGCATTTATTTCATGATATTTTCTGAAAATAATTGATAAAAATGGTTTTATATAATATGAATGAATTGACAGATTTAAACAAATGCATTAACCTATTATATATTCATAATTCCTTATTTATTACTAATTTAATTTTAGAACAATTTTTTCCCTGGATTTTAACAATTTTTATAAGTTTTCAATTAAATTTTTTTTTCAAAATTTTCAGCAATATATTACAGCGTTACAATAAAATTGCAAAAAGTATTCAATTATTAAACCAGGTATTATTCCTTTGCTGAAAATTGAGGATGAAAGATTCTGATTATTATCTGTCCAGTTTAAACCAGGAATTAAAAAAATGATGTTCCAATAACAGGAAGATAACGTGTAATTAGAATATTATTAAGTCTTAGCGACATTTGGGGTTCTGAAATTTATCAACATTAGAAAAATGAAGAAATAAATAGACAGAACCGGTTTAAGGCTATTAAATTAACACGATACTAAAGTGGATAGAAAACGTAGTTTATAAATTCTCAGTTTGATGCTTGAAAGTATTTTCCTTAGTGAATAATGAATATCATGTCATGCATAAAGTATTTAATTGATTATCAAAAACAAACTAACCGGTTACCAAGACAGCCAGTAATTAGTAAGTTAGAAGCAATTTTATTCTCCGAGAAGAGATTCTCCGTTTCCTATAAATATTATTTCAAAATTAATCGATAGAAATATTTGTAGATTCGTAGTATAATAAAAAAGACGGCTTAAATTTTCATATGAGCCTACAATATTGACGATGCAACCACATACAAAATTTCATTTTTCTAGCTTATAATACTGTTGAGATACTTTGTTCTCTAGCCGCTTTTGGTGACCGCAATTATTACTTTCATTTAACTTCAACTAAATCTCCTATGTGTAAATTCATGGCCATAATTCCGGCTTCAAATTATTTTTGATCCTGCATGAAGATTTCTAAAGAATATCAGTCCCATTGCATAATAGTGCTATTAAAAGGGTCATTGGGTCGTTCATTTATCTTCTAATTTTCCACAATACTGCACCTTCACTTTTTTTTTTTTTGTCTTTTAGGTATAGGTGGTTATCAAAATAATGGAAACCCCTTATATTTATAAAGAATCCTTTATTAGTATGGTGTACGACAACCTTTGTCATGTAATACAGCTTGGATTTGCCTAGGAATTGATTCATACAAGTGTTAAATAGTGTTTAAAGGAATATTGTACCATTCTTCCTGAAGATATTGTGAAAGTTCTGGGAAAGATACCGGTGAAGGATATCGATTCCGTATTGAAAGCTCCAAAATAGATCATAACGGTTCAATTGTATTCAGGTCGGGTGACTATGTTAGCTTAGGCAGATGTTTAACTTCCTCCTCGTGTTCGTCAAACCATGAGTGGACAAGTTTCGCTACATAGATAGCTGCATTTTCATCCTGGAAAATTACCTCTTCTGCAGGAAACAAAGTTTGCATCATAGGCTGGACCTGGTGAGCAAAAATTTCTACTTCTCCCCAGTTATCCTTCTTTTCAGGGCTACGATTAGTCCAGCAAATAACCACGACATGGTTGCCCATACATGACAGATCCACCTCCACGCTTGACAGTTGGAAGTAAACAATCATGATCACATGCTTGTGAAAGTGTTCTCCATAAGTGCACCCGTCCCGTTGTAGGGAAAAGTGTGAAACACGATTCGTCAGGCTATATTACTTTCTTCCACTTATCAATCAACCAGGTTTTGCGAGTGTGATACCATTGTAGAAGACGTTTACCATTAACATCTGTGACAAGTCGCATGGGGATTGCTGCCATGCTATAAACGTTCTGTTTATGAAGGTGTCTTCCAACTGCAATCATTGACACTAGAGAATCCAGATGGGTATTGAAATATCCGGTCACTTTTGCTGCATTTGTTCGATTTTTAGACATTACAGTCCGCTTCAATAACAGCCGGTCTTTTTAGACAGCATAACCCCAAGAAACGCCTAAAATTTGGTATGCTTCGGTCTCACTTGTTTCAGCCAGACGGGCTCCTACAATTTAGCCTCTTTGAAAATCTGAGAGGTACGACGGTGGACGCTTTTGAAAAAAATCCAAGAATTACAAAATTTTCATAAAGCTAACACGTACTGTCAGAAAATGCCTTGCTATTCATACTATACTGGTGGGTATTATTATATTTTAATAATTACGGAGCGCATTCAAAAATGTCACTTTTATTCACAGGAGTTTCAATTATTTTGGTAACCACCTATAACTTACACAGATATTAAATGAAACCCACCTGAACTTTCAAAAATGGAGGAAAATCACGCTGTTGAAACATTGAAAAAAATTTGAATCTTTAGGTAACAGTAGAATCTATTAAGTTTAATGAAAAAAAAAATTAAAAAAAAATTTCAACATTGAAGAAACTTTTCTTGGAATATTAAATTTATATATGTAATTAATTAATTTGTATAAGAATTTTTTTTTTAAATGCCCCCTTGGTTGTAAAAATTTGAACTATTTTTATTGCAAAAGTCTTTTTCGCTTGGTCCGCATAAAGTGCATACCAAGTACATCACCCTGTACATTCAAAGATAATTCTTATACGATTGAACTTTATTCATAAAGGGTTTCTTTAGACAAAAATACATGTAAATCTGTAACTAAAAGGCAATTTTCTTCTTTACTTTTCCCTTAATGTCTTAATGTCAATGTTTAATCGGAAAAATCTGCCAATGCTTTTGTAGGTAAGTAACAACAATCGATACTACGAAAAGGGCCTATTTTAAACCATCTCCGAAAGAACAACGTTGAAGGAGGGGGGGGGAGGAATGGAAAACTTTCTCCGAAAAAGCGATATTTTTCTTCCACCCTTAAAGGATTGCACTTACTGTAGATCACGGAATCGGATTTATTTTACAAACCTTCCAGAAAACCCCCGATAAAACTGTTTTGGTGTATTCCAGATGGGAAAAGATCTTAAGGTCTGAAAGACGGCGTGAACTATTAAGTGTCACGTGTCTACCAGTCTCGATCGGAATCCCAATGAGGGAGTTTTGTGATTGTTTCAGGGGCTTGTTGATGTGCTGAAGGTAGGATGTCTAAATCCGGTTTTGCGGATACTATCCGCTTAAAAGTTCTTGAAAGATTCAAACATCCCTCCCCCTGCTGACTAAAATACAGCAACAATAAAAAGCGTTGAGAGAAAGATAATGCATTGTGTTGGATTTCTTGGTTCTGTTTGATTTGAAGAATCTTTAAGATATTTTAACGGAAATCAGAAAATTTGCTAATATGGCATTTATTCATGAGGCAATTCGTAAGTATGCTTTTTAATTTATCGATGCAACTTGATTTCTAAAATGATTTCATTGAAGTGTTTTATAGCGAGTTAGCCAATCAATCTATTTGAATCTCTACCTCGTATCTTACTGATCGTTTCATGACTAGCATTTTTTAGTGATTGGTAAGGGGTGATACACAGAAAGATTAGCGCCTCCTAATTTCGCAAATAATCTGATTTCTTTCTGCATCTTAATGTAAGCCTCTCCTCCTTTCATCTTTTCTCTTATTCCTTTTTATAATAAAAATAAACGCATGCGCAAAAGCATGGAGAGTTTATGAATCCGAGAATGAACAGTATAAGGGTGATAATGGTTATTATTTTAAAATGCTTTTGTATTAGTAGACATGATTTTACTTACAAACAGATTTCTAAAATTATATTAATTTAGTTCTGTATACGAAATTTCAGAAACAATATGGTTAATTTTCTTTTATAAGGAACTCCTTCCGAAGACAACTCAGAAATGAGTATGAGAAGCTTCCGGTATGGTGGTTGATTCTCCCCATCACGATGGGTACAAAAATGATGGGGGTCGGTTACTTCCGATAATGCAACATGCTTCCCACGCGAAGGATTGTGCCTTGGCCAGTAATGGCCCTTTGGACTCAACCATATTTCTCGCCAGTGTGGCTATGGCGACGGTGCGGTCAATCAGATATATCCACGGTCTTTAGTGACTGTTTATGCTTCTCTTATTAGATAAATCTAAGTTCTGATATTCTATACCAATAATAATCTTTTATTACTTTAGAATATTGCAAAATTCGTGGAAGCAATTTTGTTAGTGAAGATCGCATAGTATATTAGTCTAGTATAATCATAAGACGCCTCTACCTTATGAATAGCCAATTATATGATG
>JAPMOR010096393.1:0-46213 GCA_026543865.1 Argiope aurantia | reverse complement strand
TAGCAATATTTAAATTATTGATATAATGTTTTGATATTTTCTTTGATTGAAATACCTAATTTTAACTTTAACTTCTCATAGATTTCAGTAAATTTAAATTTTTCATTTCATTTCTATTGTTTTTTATATAATAAATTATTAATTTTGATTCAATTCAGATAATTAAGGATAAATATAAAAATTTAAGCAAAAAAATGAATTACACAATAACTAATAAAATTTTTAAATAAATGAATATAATATCTAATACGCTATAGATAGATTAATAATAATAAGTAATATAATATAGATTTATGGATATGCTATATTTATATATATATTACATCAATTTAAAATAAAAATTCCCCAAAATGTCATTTTTTTTTCCCTTTTTTTCACTATCTGACATTTAACAATTTTTGCATGGAAATATGATTCCCTTCCTGATTTTTCTGAATAAATTTTTCTTTCCTAACTTCCGTATCCTCCAAATATTTTCTTCGTATTTTTTCTTTAAAAAAATTCGAAAATATTTTTAGTTGCACACTTATTTAAAATTTCCAAGCTTTATTTGTACTGTAAATATGTAAACTAACGAATCAAATAGTCCGGAATTTAGCTTCTAAGTGCGAATTGTACAATAAAGTAACTTTTTTTTAAAAAAAAATTGTACTGATTTTGGCCTTTTTAGCATCAGAAATATTTCACGTCAATACAAATGCGCATTTGCATTAGAACACAAAAAGAGAATTTTCTTTCTAATTTAATTTTGTTCATGATTAAAAATTCTAAGAAAAAAGTATTTAATGTGATCATATTTTTTCCATCGAAAATGAAATGCTTTATTCAAAATGGGAATTTTCTATCAGGAAAATATTTTATTAAGAATTTCAAATGTGCTCCTGCACCAAAATGTGAGGAAAAAAAACCCTCATATATTAATTTCTGAATGATTTTTTTTCAATATATAATGACAAAAGAATATAGTGGCTCTAATTATTTTCTGTATTAATCGCAGTTTAGAAAACTTTTGCAGAAACTTTGTTTAGAAAACTTTTGTTTAGAAAACTTTTGAACATTGTGAAATGACTCCTTTTGATATTCCATTAAGGCTATCAAGCGATTTTTTGTAACGAAGTCTAATCATTCCTCTTTAATACTTTATTATAGAAAAGTTTGCAAAATAAAAATTTGCAGATTATGTTATAAAATCGAAAAATGAAAAGACACACCTATTTTTCCACTTCATTGTCATTTATCACATAGTTTAATTTTTTTTTATTGTAATCCTGCTTTGTAGACAATCCACACTTCTGTAAATCCTAAAACATCTTAATATTCTCTAGAAAGTATAATTCCCTTCGTAAGTCTCAAATACAATCAGTAATTTTTTTTGTAATAGACACTTTATTCTTTTGTTCACCACTCACAGTTTTTTTTCATTACCTTTTGAAATATTTCTCAATATGCAATTCTTCGTAGAATCAAAGTGGAGAAAATTTGACAACGCTATATATTCTGTAATAAAGTCGCATAACTTCAATGCAGTGGATTCTGTTCAGTTTTTTTTAACTTCATCAATTGGAAAAATCACAAAAATTTGCCAAGAAAGTTAAGGTATATCTTGATCTTTAGAAATTATTTTTCTTAATATGGAGAATAAGTAATATGAAAATGTCATTCAAAATCTAGGTCCGCATAATGCTTCGTTGAACGTAGTTGAATGGAAATTCATTAAACAGAGAGTTTATATTGAAAATTCAAAATTCAATTTTTTTGTCTAATTCTATTCATGTCAGAATTCTATCTAAAATATATACTTATAAAAACAAACAAAAGAAAGAAGTAGATTTTATATAGGAAATAAGTTTTTGTTATTATTTTTCTTATATTTAGGATTGCAAAAAATAATTAAAACAAACTGTGGAATTTTCAAATATTTTTTGTTTAACGTATTTCAGGATGAATTATTTTACTGAAATCTAGTGAGTAACAGAATTTTTTTAATTAAAATTATGTTATATGCAAAAACATTTATAAAAATTTAGTTCTGTTTTCCAATTTTGCTATCTCTTATTTCTAAACATATGCTGATTCATTTCAAACAAATATTACATTAAAGCAGAGAGAATTTATTTACTTTAATATTCTTGAATACTAAACATAAAATCATTTTTTCTTACTAATTGAAATCTTATTTACGAACTCTACTCGCTAACTGAAATTTAATATCAAGTCCAGATTTATATGGTAGTTGTAAATTATCGATATACATGTGTGTGTGTGTGCATATTTTAAAAATCTTGATTTAATGTAAGCCAATTATTTTACTAAACGTTAAAATATCACTGATTTTGTTTATTTCTGAGTTAATAGATATGGCGATGTTTTTTTTTTTTTTTTTTTTTGGTGAGGCAAAATCTTTTGCCATATCATAAATACGGCAAATATATATTATCATTAACCCCGTTCTTACATAACATAACATTTAAGAGGCATCGCATTTTAATAAATCATATTTAAAAATTTGCAAGTATTGCCCCTTCGATTTATTTATTTACATTCATGCAAAAATGCCACTTAAAACATATATTTAAAAAAAGATTATGCCAAAATATTGTCGCATCCAATAGTTTCCATTTGATATTACCTTTCGTATCTACCGTTTGTCATTGTTATTTTTTTAGTTAATTTTGATATTTCTCTGCAATAACTTCAACAGCTATCACCAAAAGAAAGCTAGTTTTATTTGCTATTTTTTTGGCAATTTTATTTTCGAATAATTCTAAAATTATAATAGTTCAACAATGTCAAAAAAATTTCATTACGTCGCTTCACAGAAGTTCTGCCCTGTACACACCAATACTTCTATTTTAGGTTTTCCGCCATTATTATTTTAATCTTATTGATTCATTGGTAAGATTTTATAGAAACTACATTCGCATAGGAATGCTTACTTCAATTCTTATTCATTTCAATAATGTACAGTAGCAATGTAAAAAATCCAATGAAGTGTTTGGAATTTCAATATTCCAATTATTATCAGACATTAAAGTAGTCAAAAAAAATATACATACTTATTTTAAATAACTATTATTTAAAATATTAGTGACAGTATCATGGTTCAAATTAATATTGCATAGCTTCATTTTGCAACGTTAAGCCCTAATATGTTCACACTTAGTGTTCCTCTATAAAAGGGAAATGGAAAATTATGGCATTTGACTGTGTCATCAGTTACAAGAAGGCATCGCTTTAAAGTAAAATCCATGAATGTGGGGAAAAAAGGTTATTGTATTAACTAGCTGTTCTGCCATAAGTTGATTCGTCAGGAATAGTGGTTGTGTGTGATTTCAATGAAATCTTTTACATATAAATTGATGTTCATAAACTGATGTGAGTTTTAACAAGCCCAAACTGAAATGTTTCTGCATTTGTTTTGATTAATGTGCTTTTATAAAACCACACACACATGAACGTATTTCCCATTCTCCTTTATTATTATTCAAGTTTAAATGGAAATTAAGAAAATCTCGATAACTAAATTTTTAGTTTTGTATTAATTAATATGAGCATGATGAAAGGATCACATTTTTTGATACATGATTTTAATTGTTTATATAATAGTTAATCAAAATGGATATTCATATTTTTCAAAATTCTCGTATTTAAAAAATTTCCACATCACAATATATATAAATATATATACATATATATGTCAAAATTTAGTTATATTCACAAATCACTCAGTTATGCCTCATCATTCCACTTTCTGCGCACCTTGTTCAGTCATCTTAAAATACTATACTTTCCTCAAAAACCCCAGAAATAAGCAATGCGAAAAAATTTCTGTACTTGTATCCTTGAAAAGCTGTCAGTCTGAGAAGAAAATGCGATCCGGACAATAGTTACGAAGAGCTCCCGCTTCTTTCAAAGACGGCTCCGTCCCGCTCCGCCAGTAACATCACGCCTCACTTGAGGTTACTTCGAGATAACACCCGGCCTTGAAAGTAACAATGCAGTAATATTTTACACGCTGATAATAAAATGCTGGAAAACTACCAACATAAACACATTATTCAATGAAAAGGAACATGGGATTTTATTGTTGAAAATATTTGTAAAATGAAAAAAAATTACCTGTAATTCTTTCGTACTGGCAAGTGGTGACATTTTACACTTCATAAAGATTAAAATCTTAAAATAATAATTTATGAATAATCATAAGAACCCACCATGTTTCAATTTTTGTCTTACAATGAATTCTTCCGGATATGGCAAGTACAGTCATGCAAATTCATATAGCATGGCAGGACTTATTATCTGAAAGTAAAGGAAAATGGTGAGGAATAAATAATTGTTTAAAGAAATATAAATCAACAGTCTTACTTTTTTAATCATATTGAAATAAATTCATCCCATTTTTTTGAGAAGATCCATTTTCTTTGCTAATATGAATTAGATAATATTACTAATGGAAAATGCTTTAATAGGCATTCTTTTCTGGTAAAAAAATTAAACGTTTTATAATTTTTTAAATAATTAAATAATTTTACGAAATGTTATAATAATAGAAATATATAGGGTAGAATTTTCTGCTAATTTTAAAAAACTTCGTTTATGCTTGAATTCTCAATAAGTGATTATTTATTATTAATATCCTTAATTGATAACAGTAAATTAGAAAGCGCTAATTTTGATACATTGGTTGCGCTATACATTTTTTTAACTTAAAAGTCTGTAATTATTTGATAGAAGGACATTAACTTGAAAGAAGTGTGTTAGTAGTTCCATTATCGAAACTTACTGTTACCGTAATCATTTCATATAAGCATTGGTATATTTTTGGTTCATTGAGACTTAAATCGTGACTTATTTCTTTAAGTTTTTCAAAAAAAAAAATTATTTGAATTTATAGAAATAAGTACCCAAATAATATCCTGTATTAACATATTAATAAAATCTTTCATTATTATCAAACTTTTCAATATTGTCAATGATTGTGGCTGTCTCCTTTATATTTCCCAATGATTCTTTTTCTAAAGCATATCTCCTCCTTTCAATATCAAAAAGTGCTGCTATTTATTCACATCATTATCTGAGTGCCAAGAGAATAGGATTGTGATTTTACTATTTTTTTCTATGACAATTTCTTCTCTTATAAAAGTCTACCTCTTAATAATTACTTTTTACATTTTCCCGCAACCAGTAAATTAGCTCCAATGCGAACTTTGACCCCCTCCTCTGAAAAATTTGCAAATTTTTTTTATAAACTTGATGCTTTTTCTGCATTGTTAATTCTTAAAAAATACTGTTTATGTTATGCATTATTTGTTCATGTTAAATTTAGTTTATTTTAGTTGTATTAACGTGTTATTAGTAAGTTGTTTTAAAGCAACACTAAGGTTATTTATTATTTGTTCATGGCTTTCTCCATAAATTATTTCTATGCATCAAATTGCGATAGACAAAAAGCTATAATATTTTACATAAAACTATATTATTTTAAAAGCTCTGTTCTGTTTATTGAGCAATGAACCTTCTTAATGGAAATTAAGTCCCTTTATATCATTAGTCATTAAAAACATAACTGTTCATCATGGATTTTCTAACTACTTGATATCTTACTACTTTAGACTCTTATTCATCGTGGAAACTGCGTAGATAATAAACAGTAACCTTTTTCCTTATATCTGATTAATTGATGAAAATTATTTGATTGATTATTTGATGAAACAATGAAAACGATTGAATTTCATTCAACAATAAGAAATACTATTAAAAATTTTACAAAAAAAATATGTTTAAAAAATTGTCAATATTCAGAAAAAAAATAACTCGACTCCTAATTCGGTATTATTCGAAAAAAATTCGTAGTATTTTAAAATGGTGCACAAAAATAGATTTTATTATATAATTTTAGAGAGTTACCGCGAATAGATGCCAAAATTTATCTTAATTTTTAATTGATTAAAATTCTAATTAAAATCCCAAAAAATTGTTCTAAGTTGTACTTCATTAACCTATAAATTACCAATAGGTCAATTTTGATAGTTCTAGATGAAACAGTCTGATTGCAGAGCGCTAACACACAGACAGTCCTTATTATTATTACCTGAAGATAAAAATCAGATTCGATTTTTCTGCTACCGCCTCAGATAATAGAGATTGATATAAGACTGATGTTTTCCGTAATCTGGATATTAATGCGGGCTTATTTTGATCAAGCTAAAAAGAATATGTAATTTCAACGAAAATGACAATATTTTTTTAAGATTTATACAGACATATAAAGTTATTCTTCCCATTGCTCGTAAAATGTGTGTCTTGTTTTTACGTTAGGAAAATCTGAAGGCAGCAACTTTTAATATAGCAACTTTAAAAACGCAAACATACATATTCGTATGAAAACGTAACTGAAATTTTACGTCATAGTGATGATTTATATCGAAGTTTGCAGTTTTCTGCAATAAATGAGTTAAAATTATCTTATTTGTTAAACTAAAAGTAAAATTTATGCCCATTATATGATGATATGAAGGAAAAGAAAATTTTTCAACTATATGAAGAAAATATTTGTTCTTAAATCCAGTTTGCGAAGCAAGATGATTAAAATGAATCTTTCTAACTTATTTACTTCGAAAGAATGTGATTGATATTCCTATTTTCTCAGTTTCAGCAACGTAACAAATTCAGCCCATTTTTTCATGCGAAAAGAGTTTTTTTTTAATTCACTTGATTTCGAACTTCTTGAATGCATTTTAATAGATTCCTGTTGTCCAAATAATGTCACAAACAATCGACCAAAAACGTTTTCTCATTTAAAAAAAGGTTTAAAATGAAATTAACTACTCAATACGAGTAAAACTGATGAAGCGAATAGGCAAGAGTCTTCAGTGTTGTTTTTCTATGGCTAATAACGTTTGAGCTTTTTCTATGACTTAATGTTTAGCCCATTCGTGAGGTATTCCTTTTGTTTCGTTTCACGAACGGAGCCTTATTATAAAACAATAATAGACGAAATTAAGAGGCCTAATTATAAACAATAATAGCCGAAATTTGCAGATTAACAACGCAAAGAAATGATTAAAGCTCAGTTAAAAAAAGCAACTATTCCTTTTATTTCTTTGAATACACGAACACGTTGCCAGATACAGGTTATTATTTTTGTGAGCAGATAATTTAAATGATTACGATGCAAATAGTATATCGATACACAACACCTTTCGTATATATTATGGGCAAGATGTGTCATTATACCGTCATAAAATTAAACAATTTTATGACGGCATAATGAAGAATATTTTTTAAAAAAGTAAAACTTTAGTATAAGAATATATATGGATATAAAGATGTAAAAAATAAGAAATATAAACAAATAACTTATTTAATTTCGATATATTTTGGCTGAAACCGAAATCCAATTATTAGAATTCATTTCCCCTGTTGATGCATCAGTTACATTTCTTATATCAATATTAGAATCTTCGTAGGATAGCCGTCTGACGTATTTTTTACGCCTATGCAAAAAACTAAAATCAGCACTGTTGCTATCACTATAATCATTCTATAAATTAGTTTTATCATTATATAAATTAGTATTCATGCTTGGCACAAAATAAATTATTTTGTAATAATTTCCCCATAAGCCTAAGGCGGGCGGAGTAGTTAACTTTTGATTACCATGTATGAGGTCATAACTTAGTCCAGGTTTTAAACAATATACCACTAAAAATGTCATCAATATTCGCAAATCTTAATTAAAAGCTAGTCATATTTTAGCAAATTATTCAATCGAGTTACGCTATTAATACATAGCTTGTATGATATTTTGCAATTGTTAACTTTCGATGAGAATATATATTTCATATAGTTCAAAATAAAAAGGTAGGTTTAATTTAAACAAAGTAAATATTGTAGTAATGTAAACAGAGAATGAAACAAATAATATTTGTGAAATTTTTTTATTACAGCTCCATAATACAATTTTTAAAAAAAAACTGACAACATTTGCTGAGTACAGTGGTTGATGCAACCGCTGAATTCAATTTTCGTAGGAAGAAAAACATTTTCAGCACCTCTGGTAATGTGTTCCTCCTCATTTTCTTTATTTCGAACTATCCATGTATGAAAAACAAATAATATCTATGTCTTTTTTAGCAATCCGATTAGCCTTTATTAAATTAAGAATACTTTATCTTCTTCATTTCATTACTTTCATTGTCGGTTAGTGTTAAAAAATAATCCAATCCTTTATTCACTGTCTTTCGATCTTCATTATTGATTATTCTTTTTCTAATTACAATATTTAAAAATCCTCCGCCACCAATTACTTTTGCACTTTGCACAATTGCTTTTCCTTTATTTTCACTATGACTGCATTATCAGTATTTTGCAGGTTATTGTTTATGCATGCGTTGTTGTTGGAGAAAATAATTATGAATTAAATTATTAATATTGAAGGAATTAAGAAATCGCATTCTTCAAATTCACATTGTACTGGTATAATTGCTTCTCTCCTCATCCAGTTTAGTCAGTTTGCTGTATAATGTTTCTAATTCAGAACAGATCAAAACTCAGTATAGCCAGTAAACGCTCTGCTGAGTAACGAACTTGAAAAAAAATACCTGGATGTTGAGGAAAATAAAATATTTTGTATGTGTAAAATCGTTTCCTGTAGATTCGCGCTATGAATAGTTTGCTATACTAATATAATCGCTACTTTCATTATCCAAATTATCCAATTCTTTAGTCTGTTTGTTGTATAAAATATTTAATTCCCTCTGAATCAGAAAGCGATGCAAATTATTTCTTTTAAATAAGACAGAATTTTTATGGTAATAATAAATCTAAAACTGTTAACTTTTACCCGTATATTTTTTGAATGCAGTTTAAATTTAAAGTTTCAGATTCGAAGACGCATATTAAAGCTATCTGTACCTGCTAATTAATTTACAAAAATATTTCAGAAAATAATTTTCATGTATTTCACTATTGGGAAAAAAAATATTTCCAATGTGAATTTTCTCGAAATTGTAAAATAAATGAAATTGTATATATATTACATATGGGTCTTAACTTTCTAAATTAGTTTTAACCACATTCCCTTCAATCATTCTTTTGGACATCTAATACACTTTAACATTTGTATTTAATTTGACTTTTTCATGTTTAAGAAAAACTATTTTGTAATTGATTTTATTCCCATTTCTTGATATGTTAGAGTTTTAAACTTTTGCACACTTGTATTTTATTAGCTTTATCAATATATTTTCTTCATATTTTCATAATTCTTTGTCAGTTTACCCATTAATATATATAATTAATTTTTGATTCTGTATGAAGGGCATCGATAATTAAATTGGAAAAAAGTGACTCCAAAATTCCGTAATATTTATAGTAATGAATTATAAATTAAAGTCATACGAGAAGAAAATAATTAAAATAAAAAGATTTCTACCTTTTAACTTATTAATAAAAATATGTGCATAAATATTGATTTCATTCGATGCATATTTACCGCCAATACATATAAAAAACGCAAAAAAATTATAACAAATTAATAACGAAATCTCATCATATTTGACAACAATATAATTAATTTTTCCCCTCATAATTTCAAGATATTTCCCGTCAATATCTAAAGGCTTGAATATTTGAAAATTTTTTAATTATCTGTTCACATATTTTTTATAGAAATAATATCGGATATGTTTGAGTCGATTGCCAAAAATGTATAAATTGAATTACATAACAATAAGACTTAATTCTTGAGCATTTTGTAATTAAGCAATTGTTGGGTGTCTTCTTTCAAGTTTTCGCATTCCATTGTTTCAAATCTTCCGATTTATAGAAATAAAACAATATTACTATTCGATTTTAGAAAATCAATGTTTAAGGCAAGCGAAAAATCAATTAGATTTAAGAATAATCTTGGTTAATTTTATCAAAATCTTTACATGCATATCTGTTATAAGACTTTAATTAATTGAACAAGAGAACAAATAGGATCCTTAGAATAATTCTTCACGTTTTCTTTATATTCACGGCCTGTTGTAACTAGACTGGATTTCTTTTTTACTAAAAAAGCAAATGATTCCATTTTTAAAAATAGGCGGAAAATCATCATTTGTTTATCTTCGTCGATAGTATTGTATTCTTGTCATTTTTATACTTTGTTTCCATTTCTTTTCTATAATGTTAGAGAAACTCTTGGGATTTTTTAAAAACGTTAGCAGCTCGTTGAATGTTCTTGAAATATCTTTTAAAAATTCTTCCTATGATACTGCGCTGTTTCCTATAGTCCGTGTGAAGTTTGCTCACCATATTAAAGGCGCTATTTATTTTTGCGGTTCAAATCCGTCTTTCGGCAGCAATCTGAAACGCCATGTGAACACAAGATATTATCTCCGGGTTTTACTTTTTTTCCCCCCTTCACATTATTTTCAACAAGGGTATATATCATTCAATTTTAGAAGTAATAAGATTACAATTAAATTATTATTGAAAACTTATTATTTACATATTCACTAGTTGATATTCCCGTCGTTTCTGTTGAATTAAAATAATTTTATGTAAAATTTTTAAACTTAAAAATTAGTTTTATTTCATTACAGAATTTGATTTCCTTCCTTTAGCTTTGGTGGCTTGCAATCGGTTGAAGAAGAAGTATATATTGATTCTTTTTTTCCTTTCCTTTTCTTTCCTTTAGACATCGCTAAATAATATACTTTAAAACAACAACGAAAATTCCAAAATATATTAAACAAAAATATCAAAAAAGTAATAGAGTAGATAATAGATTTTCTGCAACCATATATCAAAATCATCTGCATTGAATTTTAAAAGAATTAATAACAGTTGAAAAAATTGCTCCTAAAAGAAAGAAATTGTGTATCTCTGAAAAGGTAAAAAAAATTTTCTTAAAGTATAAGCGGACAAAATTTGTTTGAAATCGACCCAGTCATTTAAGAGGAGATGTAGAACATATATACATAAGCATTATGTATTATTTATATTAAGATTTCCTTTTCAAAATCATTTCGATGTTCTAGAGCTGTTTAAAAAAATTCTAGAACATAGTTACTCTTTCGATATGTTATATGCAGAACTACCTTCGACATATATCCAATAAACGAACGATATTAACATTATGCTTGCATTAGTATCGAGATGGCGATTAAATTAATGTCTTTTCGCCACTAATTATTTTCAGAGGAAGTTTACTCTTGTAAAAAGTATAATATATTCAGAAATAAATAAAATAATTCACTTCTTCTGCATGTAAATTCTTTTTTGAACTACATTTAATTTTTAAAACTTTTAGCTATAAATCCTTGTTTCGTTTTTCCATTTACGTTTTAATCAATTATTCACCAGTATTGAAATTTTTGAGAATTGGAATGACACTTTAGCATCATTCAGTTATTCGTTCAAATACATTGTTGCATTCTCTTTGCTGATCAAACTGCGTTTGTTAAAGGAAGTGATTTATGAATCATTATAAAAAAGTTATGAATCATTATAATTGTCTTTATTTATAATGATTTATAAACCAAGTAATGCTCTGTTTTGTTCATCACCTATGGCGTTATTTCTTGCCTTATGGTACACTTATAATCTAATCAAAAAGTTACTTGACATACATGAGTGACTTCTCATGATTCAATTTTGCTTTTCAAACATCAAGATATTTTTTCTGGGTCATTTTCTTTTAGAGTTGCACATGTAATTTTCTCTATATCTTTTAAAATAATTTTTTCTCTGCAGTTTTTAATCTTGTCGTTACGTAAACTTGTTTTAGATTTTTTTACAAGTACTTATTGGATATAAGTAACAATTTTTACAAGTAGCTCTTGGATTTGATAGATACTTGTGACTCCAAACTAACGAAGGTGTTACCATACTTGAGCAGAAAAAACTTAAATAATGTTCAGTAATATAAAAATTAATGGTGAACCGCCTTGGAATTAGAATATTTTGACCAATGAATAATACATAATTTGATTACTTCTCTCTTAGTAAAGAATTAGTCGTGTCATTATGCTTCGAAAAATATATTATCACTGTTTTGTATACAATGATGATCAAAATCCAGTATGCCATTATGTTTTGACAAATAGAACATAATGGCAGTGCATATATTTGACTAAAACTGAACAAAAGGAATTCGGGGTCACTAGTGTTTTCTTTTACCCTCTTCTTTCTTCATTTCTTTTGGATAGATGTGATATGTTTTATTACATGGAATATGATATAACCTTTGTTAATAACCATTGTCAAATAACGAATTTAACAATGTACTGAAATATACGAAAAAATACCCGATACTGAAATACACGAAGGAAGTATCCTAATCTGATAAAATATGATATATTTTTACTTTAAAATATGCAAGTAATAATTAATTGGTGCAAAAAATGCAAAGAATATACTATTATCTAGGTCTCTCCTCTTAGAAGTTTGCATCTATGATGTTTCTTACATTACGATCATAGCTTTGAAAACCTTGATATTAAATAATCGAATCACTGACATCAATATATGAAAATGTTGAATATGAATGGTTTCCTGAAGTAAATATTGATATTTATAAACTCACCAAACTCTTGGAATATCTCAAAATTGTTCCAAAAAACCTATATGTGACACTCGTCCGCATGGAAATGTGATGCATGACACTTATAGTTATTTTCAATTCAAACAACTTATTTTCTATATTTTTAAAAATAGTTTCTTATGTTTTAGCAGCACAATTTTCGTTTCAATGCCTGAGAGCTCAAATACCTTATCTGTTATTCTCTTTGAATTCTTAATCTCAAAGGTTATGTCAGTACGCAAAAAAATTTAAAGTAAAAGAAATTAATTTATCGTGTGAAATACTTCAGAATTACTGTAGCCATTAGTCAATGATGTTATTTAAATAATTCAATTGCTATATAGTATATAAAAATTTGAAATAAATCAATTAAATATATTTGATTTTTAAAAAAAAAATTTATAAATTTCTAGTTTGAAATAGTTAATAAGTATGCTGATAATATCATGGTTTTTTTTAAATTTATATCAATAAGTAATCATGTTATAGATCTTTTTTCCCTATACATATATTACGTTTACAAGATTCAATTTGAATGCTAACTACAAAAAAAATTAATTGTAGAGCAGAGATTTGAATTGTAAGAAGAGCTTTCTCTATTTATTTTTAAAATAATACTTAAGAGCTATTGTAGTAACCATCTTGCTATTACACTAACAATAACCTGATACAACAGATATCCGTAATATATATTTATTTCATTAATCGAGTTACTAATTTATATAAAAAAGAAATCGTGTTATAGAATTTTTTTAAGTACTTTTTTATACTTTCAAGGTTTAAAATTCTCAATTGCTCGTTAATATGGTAAATAAAAAAAATAATAATCATTCCGATTGTAAGTAGTACCTAAATTAATTTTATTAATTTAGACGATTTTTTTTTAAAGTAAAGACTAACATGAGGTTACTTATAAAGATATTCGTCTTGAGTGATTAAATTAGTTTGGCATTTTTTGATCATGAATGTAAGAAACAAAAGTTTTCTTGAAACAACATCAAAGATATGAATAATCTCTCAAACCAGTAAAATAAATTCAAATTTAATTCTGTAATATAATTTTTAAAAAATGAATGAGATAAAATGTTTCATTTGTTAATGTTTGACTTTAAAACTGGATTTAGTCAGAGATATGAATATTTCTTTAAAAATTCATATGCAAGATTAGTCTACTATCGTGTCCAACAGTCTAATTTTCCATTGCAGGCTACCCGGGGAAACGCAAAATAAAACACATTATTTTTAAATTTATACTATAAATATATAGATTTAAAATTTCATACATAGTTTTGGAAAATACAATCAAAAATTTCTTCAATAAATAACTTAATTTATCCATTCGTGTAATAAATGCAATAAAAAGTGTAATTTTGGTTTTATAAATAGTGCAATTAATAATTTGGTGTAATAAATTCAGTGGATAATGTGATTAATTATGTAGTGTGATAAATGTAATAAATATTGTAATTATTTAGTGTGATAGGTGTAATAAATAATGTAATTATTTTGGGTAATAAATGTGGCAATAATCGGTGTAAAAAATTCAATGAATAACTTGATTAATTATTTAGTGTAATAAATGTACTAAATAATATAATTACTTATTTTTTGTAATAAATGTAGCAGTTATTTGGTACAATACATATTTAGTGTAATAATTCACGTAATTAGTCATTTACTTTAATAAATGTAATAAATCGTATATTGCATCATTTAGATAGTATTAATGTGAATGACAGCGATTGCAGCAGAGGGAAAAGTTCGTTATTCATTTATGCTGGGGCACATATGTGAATTTGTGACTTCTGATAGGTTTAAGTCAGGAATCATACCAAAGCATGGTGCGATGGTTCGCTCTGTGCATGCTATAAAATAAAATGGAAAAAAAAACTAATCTCATGGATTTTTCGATCCAACATAACATCAACGTCAAAGCAAACATCATTGTCGTTCTTTGGTGTTGACCAATCAAAACACAATTAACCAAGTCCCTTGTTCAAGCAGGGATTTTTACTATAAAAGCAGACATTTTCCATTTTGAATGTTTGTAGACACTTAACAGACATTCGTAGCAGTCATAAAACGCACTTTTTATCCTCGCCATGATTTCATGCAGGAAAATGAGTGTGTTCAGCCGGTCTGTCCTCCAGATTTTCCTCCAATAATAGATATCTCAATGAGAACGCCTCTTGCACTATTTGCCTTGTGAAAAATTCTGTAAACGTTCGGCAGAATCCTTTAGCTGAGTACACAGCCGACAGAAAAGATTAAATTCGACCTCAATCAGATAAGGAAAACCATCCTCAACCGGTGGAACTGTTTGTTCTTATCAAGCTTTAAATTATGTGGAAATCAAACACTGGAGAGCGTTTGAGGAACAATAAACAGATATTATATTACAGATACTTTCGGATTGTGGATTCAGTAAATAAGAGGATTTTTTTTTCTTTTATTTTCATGTTACCAAGGCTATGCTACGATTGGGGGAAATCCACGATGTAGTTTTTCCCCCTCTTTATTTAAGTATTTTTTTTAATTGTAAATTAGGAAGAATATTTTTGCTTATTGAATGTAACTATTACTCTTTGATAAGATATCCATTGTTTTCTGTGCTTTGGTTAGAAATTTCAACATTACATGTTGCAGCATATTTCTAAAGCCAACTAATATTGAATTGATTAAAATCTCTCAAAATGCATTGGAAGTTATCATTATTCATTCGTCTTAAGAATTTATAAAAAGTTGGTGATGGTCAGATGAATGGAGTAGTTTTGAAGAGTATCAATTTCACTAAATCAAAATTTATTTTGGCGATTAATGATAGTGAACTATTGTCGAGAATTAGATAAAAAGTTATTTACCAGATATAATATTGAACAGATATTTTCAAGCAAATATAAATATGTGAAAGGTTATTTGAATTAAAGAATAAACGTTCTCTATGAAAAAGGGAAACCTTTTTTTTCTATACTAAATTGAGCTATTAGCCTTTATTTTTTTAAAAGAAATTTCCGAAATCTTATATATTTTTTTCTCATATCTTACATAATATTCTGTTTTTATAAAGGTTTCATTTTCCGATTTTTTTCTGATAAAATTGGGATATAATTATTATTAATTACTCCAAATGAAAGGTATTAAATAATTATGCCAGTTTATGTATCATATTCTATGAAATAAAATACAAATTTATTGAAAAATAGTAAAAAAAAATAATAATATGTTGGTGTACTTGGGTGCAATAAATTCTGAGGCAACAAGAAGTAAGTTTTTATCGATATAAAGTTTATCAATACAAATTCCCTTTAGATCAGCTAGTCACTGTGGCCAAAAGCTCAAATAGTTTTTCTTAGTTGCCCCACTTTTTCTGGGGTAATTATAAACACCCTGGGTAAAATATTTCTGGGGTAATTATGAACGCTTCTATAACTATGTTTGGTTAATTAATAAATTAATTTTGAAGAAATGAGTCTTACAGAACATGAATCAGCATTGATATAAAATATAGACTTATTTTTATTCTCATAAAAATATTTTAAATTGAAAAACATGAAAACATCTGCAAAATTTTCAAATTAATCCAGCTAATCCTATGTTAATGAAACCTGCAGATGTGGCAAGTATTGAAGATGTGCTTATGGAGAGAGAAAAACTAATTAGCCTCGATTATATTTAGAGACAAAAACATTTTGATAGGCTCTTTCTGTGTCACAAAACGGAAGAGTATGTAACGGCAATGCTATTTGAATTGAGCTATTTCCCACAATGTTCATCGTTGGAAGAAGAAAATAATCAAAAAATAATATTTTCAGTTGAAATTTATGGAAAAATGTATTTACTAATGGTTCATTGCTGATTTTAAAAAAACAACTACCTTGAACACTTTTTAATTATATATATTTTTTATTGATTTAGTTTTGCAAATGTTAAATTTCCTTTTCAGAGGCGAACATAGTACATAAACATTATGCAAAAGTGTGTAAAAACATATATAACTATATTTCTGAAAAACACAACCAATTAAATAGATAAGTTATAAATAGAAAATGGAATTCAAATTTTGTACAAAAATTAAACTTTATTTACAAAATGGGACAGGGAATACATATAATATAAACACTATATAAAAGTAACCATGCATAAAAATATATAAATATGTAATAAAAGTACAATAAATGCATCAGTAAAGCAAATTGCATGCGAAAAAAAATCAATAACTAGATAATAAATTAAGGGTAAAAATATGAGCATAGTAAATACATTTAACTTGTCTAAATGATACAAAAATACACACAGTATAAAGAGATAGGTGTATGGTTGTAGGACAGAGAGTAGCGTAGAATGCTGTGTAAGTTAAAGAAACAGGCGCAGTTAGACAATAAATAAGCATTTTATGTTTACATTTTGTGATACTTTTATTTTATAAAGCATTACAGATAAAAAAAATCAGTTCCATTTTTTGGGGGGGGGGGGATGGATTGCTTCAGTATTAACAAATTGGTTTGCAACTAATTAAAATTGGTTCATATTTTTACAGAAAAACTATTGGAACAATTCGCAGTAGTAAACCCTAATCCAACATAGTATTTGTGTTTTCTATTGCATAACTGCGTCTAATCATATTCAGAATCATACATATAGTTTTTTTTTCTTTCAAATTCAGCGTAATTTTAGGATTTTTTTTATAAACGATTAGTGATAATAAAGCAACTAATATTATTCAAACTACATGTGCAGAAATGTAAAATATTGCAGAAGAAAAGAAACTAAATTTTGCAATTTATGAAGAGATAAAAGGGTCTAATTTACTTGCAAATAGTCACCGAAACAATTGCATATCCGATTAAATAAACCAGATATTTAAATTTTTTTATCGATTAGAAAACTAAAAAAATTATAATATATATTATAAAATTAAAATAAAGTGAGTGTGTGTAAGGGTTTTTTTTTTTTTTTTTTTTTTTTTTGCATATTTGTGTTCTATAGCTATTATCCAATATTAAATCAAAATTTATTCTCAGATAAAAACTATGACTATCTTTTAATAATTTTACAAAACAATTTAAGTTCTCAAATGACTGACATTGTTGATATTAGTGAAAATTTATATTATATTTAAAGTCCTTGATATTTTAAAAAGTATTCGTCAAAAATAAACGTCATTTTTTTTTATATTTTAGGTAAAGATTGTTGTTGAATGACACTATAGTAACGAAAGATAAATATCAAATAATCGTAATATAGAAGTAAGTTTTTTAAAAATTATTTCCCTCTCAGAAATATTCTTATAGTTGTTAAAAATATAATGTATAAAAATGGAAATTTTGTTACTTTTTTTAATTATACTACAGAATTTCTTTTATTGTAATATTTTTTTTTTTTGTTGAAATGAAAAAAGATTGAATGACTGAAATTTCATTAAATATAATTTCAATCTCTAAATGGTGGTAAAAATAATTATAATTGCATTACTTTTATTGATTTAAGCAAGGATTCTTGTGATTCTTATTTATTTTTTTCATATGTAAAGCAAACAAAACAATATATTGTAATTGTAAAAAAAATCGATTTTCAGAGCTAATTATCTAAGATATTCCTAAAAACACATTTTTGGTATAAATGTATTTATTGTGTACATGTTTAAATGTGTAAATGTTTGGTATAATTGGTATATATGTGTGTATGCCAGCATTTCAGTTACTAAAGTGGAATTACAATCTGAATTACCGCCAAAACTGGAACTACAAAGCAATGTAATTCATTTCAATACTAAAAAAACGAAAAAACAAGGGCTACAAGGATGTAATTTGTTGCGCTGTTTATATATTCAATTTATAGTCATTGATAAAAATATATGTACAAATGCTATATAGGTAGAATATATGTAGTTATTATAGGTAGATACGTAAAGATTTCAGTAGGACCATAACGGTATGTATTTCATTCAACATGAGGTTTGCAATTCAAATGGAAAAAAATGAAGATATGCAAAAGTTTATTTAATAAACATTCGATAAAATTTAAAATCCTTTATTAAATATGTTTTTTTAAATTTATTACTTGGCATTAATGGAAGTATTAAATATGTTTTTATTAGCATTAAAATGGAAAATTGAAATTTAGATCAATAATAACAAATGAATATTATTTATTTCACATGAAATTGCATAATGACAATAATTGAGTAACAGATTAACAACTTATCAAATTGCATCAAATTCCTTGTCATGCTTTTTAAAATAATTTTATCCGATTATTTTTGTATATTTCATTCTATATAAAAAAAATCTAATGGAAAACATGATGAATATTTCTTCCTCTGTAGAAGTAGTTTAAATTGTAGCACCTATTTTTCGTTTGCGTTGGACGCCCATTGAGTGAAAGTATCACTTCAGTCAATATATAAAAATAGTCGGTTTAAGTTATTTCCACAAACATGCAAATCGATACATTTTGTTAATTTATTTCTTTACTTTCTTTTTTATGTTTGTAATATATTTTTATTTATGTTTTTATCGATATCTATTATTCAGTTTACAAAACGCAATTTTATTATATATTATAAAGATATATAATAATACATCGTAAAAAGTATTATTTAGTTTTTATTTATGGCCGTTGAATCAATGTACTCATAACTATACTCGTTTGTAAAAGTTTCAGTATCGCTCTATATCGATGCAAATGAGAAAAATATTGTGAATGTTTTGATATTATTTGCAAAATATAATCAAAATCTGTTTTAAAATTTATGAGCTTTGAAACAGGATTTGATTTTGTTTTCAGAATAAAACGATTTATCATCGAACCGCCAGATTAATAGTAATTTTGATGAAAAAATTTGTGTATGGCATTTTTGATCACCGAAGTCGGAGCTCGGGTATTGCTGGATTAAAATTTTAACTTTAAATTATTTATGCATTCAATATGGGAACAATTGAATCAAATCATTTCAGCAAATCATTCAGCACCACAATACATAAAATAAAATTACTGTAATTTTTCAATCTACTGTCCTAACGGAAGAATTTAACAGAATAATCTGTAGTACACAAAATCAAAATAAAAAGCATAATTTTTTTAGTACACATTCTTTAAAGTTTAGAACTTTTTAGTCATGCAAATTTAAACCTTGGTTTTATTCCAAACGCTGCAATACATTTCAAATAAATGCATATTTTCATCTATATTTCAAAGCCTTAAAGAAATTACAAAATTCTACTCATGAAAATGTTACAGAAAGTACTTTATTTAAAAAATGGAATAAAAAGTTTTAAAAAAATCCTCTTAAAGATATAAAAAGACTTTCTTCTGCAGTTAAATACCAAGTAAAAATATCTATTAGTGAACAATAAAATGTAGTTACATACCAAGTAAAGATATCTATTAGTGAGCAATAAAATGTTCTTTAATATCCTACTTATAACTTAATTGCTCTGTAATGATGTCATGCATTAAATAATCTATTATCATGTGTTAACGCGTTTTCATACTGTACTAAAATATCTCGGTTACGGTTCCTGCCCTTCCTACTTATATGTAAACAGTTTTCATTGAATAATGATAATAATAAATAAATTAAAGTAGAAAGTGTTCTGCCTCAATAATCCATCCGCTTTAATTACAAAAATATTTTTCAAGAAGGGTCTAAGCTCTTTAAGAAAGACACATAATGTTTTTGAAAACAAAAATATTATGAATTTTCTCTTTAGGCAGTTTCTAATGACGCAAGTTCAACTTGTAAATCTTATATTAATATCGTCATCGATATTTTATAGATTTCGAACTAGATAGTTCGTAAGGGATGTTGATTTTGATTTTAGTGTAGAAGAATTAATGTTCCTTATTTTTTTAATACATTTCTCTTGATTTTACCAACTTTCTTTTCTCAAATTCTTTATTACTCGCTTTTTTTTTTCTGATAATACGAAATTTTTATGTGTTTTCCGCTTCTTAATTTTAGTTTCCCTATATACTATATCACAATATTGTCATGATGTTATAGACTTTATCTAAGAATTGTTAAAAAAAACACCTCTTAAATTTCCATTTAAAAAATTAAAGAGACCTTAGGCTTAGAAGAATAAGTAGTAGTAGTGAAGAACATATTTTTCGATTATTATTTTAAATTTTAACTCAGTTTTATTTTACTTCACGTAAATATTTATTTTTTTTAAAGAATTTTATGTTTTAGTATTTGTTTCTAACGCTAAATCCTTGCATCTATCTGAACTCTTTTATCTGTCTAGACTTTTATCTGTCTAAATAACTTCGAATCCTTTTACCAGTTGGAGTAGTAGAACTGTTGTCTTCTGGGATAACATTGATAAGGGACCTATGTGGGGTGTTGGGGGTGACATTATGCAAATATGTCAGACCTTTGACCTCCCCTCCCATTCAGTATTTGCTACCATTACTTTAACATAATGTCCTTGGTGTTTCCAGATTGGTCCGTTTCTTTCGTGTAGGAGGAGCTATCGAGATTTATGGGCAGTCGGGAGCTTTTCTTAAAGGGGGAGTAAAAACCTTAAGTGTTCCCCAAACGACCTTAAGCGACTTTCCTGTTGGGCTTAAGGGGAATCGGCGTGCCATACATTCTTCGAGATAACACATCCCTCAAATATCGCCGCTTCGCAAGTAACACCGAGAATCACAATTGTACTAAAGTAAGAAAAAATTGAATTTTTCGCAAAGATACTGAATATTATTTTTTTCACATTTAAAATGAATATCAGAAAAAATTACAAATGTTACAAACTGGTAACAAAAAAAAAAATCTGAGTATTGTTTTTCCCTTGCTATTTTTAATTCTGGAAAATTTAAGAAAGTGGTATACTTGTTAAGCGACCATATGTTGTTTTCACTGCATGTATCGGATGTATAGATTCGGTCAGTTTTGCTAAATATAAGTTAAACAGTCGTCTGATATTATAAATATCTTTCATTGGGGAAGAAAATAATATTTCCAATATAATATTTATGATTCAGCGTTTAGTCTATTTTTGTCAAAACATTGCATAATTGCATAAATATATTACAAAAGATAGTTTTTTTCATGTTTAAAGAAAATGATTATTTTTGATTTAACGAAAATAATCCGATTAACAGAGTAATTACGAGAAAAGAATTTAGTCAAGTCTAACGATATATAAAATATTGAAAGCTGTTAACATAAGCCTGCAAAAATATCATCTACTTCCTAAGTTTATTTAAAAGAATAAAAGATCGCTCATTTGTGTAAATAAGTCTTCATTTATATAATCCATTTTGTGTCAAAAAGAAATAAGATCATCATTCGTTTGTAAAATTAAAAATTCTGCACATATCAAAATTTTGCGGTTGTTCTCTTAAAATTTAAATTCTAATATCTGCTGTTTGAAAAATTTCTTTCGAATATTCGATCTTATAAAAGAGAGGAACAATTTAAAAATAAGAATTTACTGGTAATTTTTATGGAAGAATTAGTTTATTTTTATTTATGGCGATTTATCAGGAAATTGTTATTGATTCAATGGAATAACGGATTTATCATTTTTGTGCAATGAAATGTTTCTCCGGTTTAATTAAATTAAATTCTGAAACGATTCTTTGTAGTTTAAACTATAAAACTTTTTTTTCTAAATATAAAATTTTTATTAAATTGTCACAATTTAAAAAATCTTGCATTATTATTATCAGAATAACAGATTGTTGAGGTTTGATTTGGAAATATTTTAAATGTTATTGTTCAAAATTAAATGAATGTTTAATAGACCTTTATAAAAATTAAAGTAGTTTGCATGAAACGAAATTCATAAAATTTTGTTTGTTAAAGTAATGTCCTTTATAAAAGTTACTGAAATTGAATTTCTGCACCTCAACAAATGACGCCATGGCTATTCGAAAATTTTTTGGTTAATTATGATGCCACTTTGCTTCAAACATTTTTTCACGCTCAAATAGTTATGCATAAAATTAGGTGGAAGATTATAAATTTCATAGCTTAAAATTTTAATAAAATGTAAACATATGCTGTCTAAGGAAACAAACAAAAATCATTTTTAAATGTGACATGTTAAACTTTAGATTCGAATTTAGAAGTCGGGCGATAGTGCCCTTTATTATTTTCTTTTCTTTAAATTATGATGATGTATTCAAAGAAGTACTTCTTGTAGACATTCGGAACATGTTGCAAACATTTGTCATTTGTTTTCATTAAATGAATTATAAATTTTTCCTTATATTAGAAAAATAGAAAATAATTGAATACATTATTCAATAATTAAAATCGCATCATTTTTTTCGTCCGCAGTTAATGATTTTTTTTTCTTTTGATTTTCGAATACAGGCTCTACGTTATTAGAAAAGGAAGTTAAATCCCGTATAACTACATTTGCATGTTATATTAATGCGATAAATATGTCAAGTCAGTTTTTATTAATTTCTTCTCACTTTTTGTTGCGAAATGTTGCAAGGTTTTTCAATTTCGGTAATAAAACTTTTGCAATATAATAACTTTAATAACTTGGAGGGAGAAGCTTTCTTTTCTATATTTATAATCTGTTCTGATGAAAATTCGTAAAATTTGAAAAAGAATCTAGATTAAAGGACTCTAACTATTAAAAGATAAGAATTTATAGATTGTATCTAAGTGTTAATAATTTTCTTTTATCTTAAAATGTCATTTAATAAATAATTATTAATTTTTCCACTTTCTGCGCATCTAAAAAACTTATAAAACTCGTTATGCTGAAAAAACATTAATTATGTATTTTTTAAAGATATTTTATCACATATGGATACCATTTTTTTGCATGAAATCGCAAGATTTATTTAAATTTATAACTTGAGAATTAATTACTGTTGACACAGAAAATTATGATTAAAAATCGTTATGATTGAAAATTAAATCATGATTTAAAAATTTTTACTGTAAAATAACAACAAATTAACAATAACAACAATAAATTAAAAATAACAACAACAAAAAATTAAGAGATTTTTTTAAAAGAAGGGGAAAAATATATCATTGTTTTTTAAATAACAGTTTTGATGCGATACATTAAAAATGTTATCTGATTAAGTATTATATTTTAAAACTTTTATGTCTGAAAAGAATGTTAAACATTTCGGGATAGAAAAGAATGTGACAAATAAGTATAAAAAAGTCCTTTCTCTTTGCCAGAAAATTTATTTTCAATTGTTTATAACTTTAAAAAACAATGAAAATTATATAAAAAATTCATAATATTCTTTTTTAGGAATTAAATTAAAATATTAAACGTCAGGAGTTTTTTTTTTTTTTTTTGCTTATTTATTAAGAGATATTCAAAATTTGTACACTATTAACAAATTTTTTTATTATTATCCTTATTTTGTATTAAAATACATTTTATTCCCAAATTTCCCCAAATTACATAAATAGACAATATTTTAAAAAAAAAAAAAAGAAACTTTACTTTTTTTTCAGTTTTTTTCTGTTTTAAGAAAAGAGTAATGCACATACATTTCATATTTTATAACTTTCTGTTATAAAAATTCTATAATTTAATATTTGAAAGCATCAGTAATAGTATTTATTGTAATTAATATGTTATAATTTGTTATTAATTATTTAAGCTGTCATCGTTAAGCTATTAAATTTTCGATGAAAAAAATATCAATAATAATAAAAAAAATCTAATTATTGAGTTGAGAAAAATGTCTTTTCAGATTAAATGGCAAGAATTCTTTTTTAAATCTACTGTTGTAATTTGGATCGTCAATATCGTATTATTTTTCGTGTAAAACCAGATTTGGTCCGTAAAGTTTTCTATTATTTTTTTAATCAAACACTGAATGAAAAAGAAGCATTGAACTAAAACGTTGCCTTGTTAAAAGAACATATATTGTGTAGAGCTAACAAAATGATAACGTTGTCGCGCTCAAGTCTATATACTGTAATGACATTTGTGAATAATATAAATGTTTTCAATTATAGAAATATTTCTGCGTTTTTAATTGATTAATAATCAATATGGGCTCGTTGACAGAATGAAACATAATATGCTGCTAATCAAATGCAAGCAATTTCAATCTTATTTCTTACAGAAGGCAGATTTGAATAATTTACTATTTGAAAGGGCTGAACGATTTCACGATGCAGGAGGGCAGACTGAAAAATATTTCATCAGTTTTGAACTGTTTTTTCCCCGTGAAATTGCATTTTACTCACAATATTTGAAACTTTTAATAGCTTTAACCATTGTCTTCTCTTTTTGAAATTAATTTTTTAAATGTACTAAATTTCTAAATTTTCCAAATATTTTCTTAAAAATCAATCGACAAAATTTTGGCTTTCGAAGCGAAACTTTGCCTGGTGTAAGTAGAATTTGGAAAAAGATTTCTAACTTATAATTATTTATCGAATAAATGTGACGAGAATTTTCCCTTATACTTAAAAAGTTGAATATTTTTGAAAAAACCTTTTTAAAATAAATTTAGTTTCTCAATTAAACGCAAACCTCGACATTTTTTAAATATTCAAGCTACTCAGATTAAACGAAAATAAACCATTTACAATGTTTAACACATCTTACAAAAATATTTCATTACTACTAAACTTACATTATGCTGAACTTTTCTGGAAAAAAAGTTACTGGATGAAAAAATAACAAATTGAGTTTAAATATTTGGCATTTCTTGGCGAAATATCGATAGGAAATGAAAAAAAAATTGTTGCATTGCAAGATATTTCCATTTTACAAAATCCATGACAAATATGAACCTCAAAGTATGAGCTTTGAGAATACAAATACAAAATCACTTTTCTAAAATATTAATATTTTTAAACAATATCTTAATTTCAAATTTCGATTTTGTCAATTTTTCAAGCATTATATAAAACGTTCATTTTTAAATTTTTCATGTCTTTTGATGTTCAGAAATATCTTATTATTCTCAATGTTTAATTTTAAAATAGTTAACAAAATTCTAGATTTTCTTAAAGATTATTTTGCATTTGCTTGTTCTTGTGTATTTAATTTAAATTAAATTTGCTTACAAGATCCTTGGCAGTGTTAGAAAGAAAACGAAAGGATAAAAAGAAACCTTATAACTAAAATTATAGAACTGTCGGTATTTAATATCCATTCAAAATCAAATCTTTTTGAATAATAAAGAAAAAATAAACCTTTTTTTGAAACAGAACACAAATAATAACATATAAATAATATTGCAAATAATTGAAAAAATACAAAAAATGACATGTAAAGGTCCTTTTTTTCTTGACAAACTATCATATTTTTGTAAATTATTGAATCAGTGTAATAATGTGGGGGAATTCAGAAAACACACACCCACTTAGTACAACGCGCAAATTATCTGCTTTTTTTTTTTCATACAAGTTGGGATGAGATTCACTACTGGGATGCGTGTTTGCTTGTGACAAAGAGCAGAATTCTCGAATAAATAGAAGTGTCGAGGTCACCACATGTTTGTTTCAAGAACTTCTGTATAAAGCGAATCATTAGCACAGCTGACGTGATTCACTTCATATTGAAACAAACAACTGCTTCTACATATTTTGTACAGGAATCACAAATTTTTCTTACACATCAAAAACAAAAGAATAGTGCAACAAATATCGACATTCATCTAGTTTTTGTAATGAAAGAAAAAAAATACGTCTCTAACTATATCTAGCGTTTTTTATACTTAATATAAAGTTATATCTTTATAAGTTTTGTAATATATCATTATATGGTACATTTTATTAAATTTTAGTTTAGATATATTGTACTTTTTGTATCAAGTAGTAATGTCCAAAAAAAAAGGTAATCCACTTTCAAATCGTCTATTCAATTTCTTTTAAATAGCTATAAAATCTGTGGAAAACAGAACTTATTTATTCATTATAGAATTTTATTATAAATGCACAAATCTGGAAGAGAACAAAACCCTGAATATTTAAAGAACAGATTTGACCGATTAAAAAAATTTATTAAAAACTAATTGTTGGAAATATTTTTTTTCTTTATATTTCCTTTTCTAATATTAAAAAATTCTCTTTCCGGGCAAAATACTGTCTACTTCAGCTGCCATCAAAACTGGGTGAATGATCACAATGGAAAAGATAATAAAATTTCCTTGAAAAATGTGTATATCGACAAAAATAAATGATTTAATCTTTCGTATTGGTGCCATTTATTTAAGTGCACTGGGGAAATTTATATAAATCTGTTTGTACTATTAGAGCTCCTGCTAAACATTATTTCGGTAAAAAGCAAGTAAATCCATAAATACTCATCCATATCTAAATCTGTTTTTCAGTTCCTTTAGAGTAGCCATAAGATCAGAGGATAAACTACATAAAATATCAAACCTAAAACACTACGCGATTTCAAACAAAAAAGTTCTGTTAATGTCAGTATCTTCAGAAAATAATCTTAGTAATTACAATAATCTTAATAATTATTAATCAACAATTAATTCCAAAATTTATAAAATTCAACTATTAAACAATTTTATCGCTCTCAAATTTCCATTTTAATATAAAATTAATAGCTGTAGACTATTTACCCATTTTACTGAAAAAATGTCAATCAGACTTACATCAAAATGAAATTTTTATCAGAAAATTTTTATTTAATTTAAACAAATAATTTTATGAAAAACATTTGTTGTGTATAAATCAAATAACATTTACAATGCACTTGTATTAGCATTTTGTACTTAGAACAAATGCTGTTGCAATTGCAACATCAAAATAATAAAATTCATATGTTGAATAAATTGAAAATATAATATACAAAATCTTAAATTTCAAACTGTTTTTTTTTCGGTGGGTGGAGGTTTACAAACAATCTCTTTATGCAAAAAAATTGCTTTAAAATAACTCATTGTAAAATCATCTAGTAACTCAACTTTACTCGTAGCATTTTGTATTTGAGAAAGTAATCGATGTATAGTTATTCTCCTAATACAAGGACTTGCTTACTGCTAGGAAAAATAAAAATATACAATTACTTTAAATTAATTTCCTCTTCATCTTTTTACCACTCTGTAAATATCTTTAACAAACAGAATTTTAAAAAATAGTTAAAATGTCAAATGAGGTGCCGTCTTGAATGATGCCTAAGAGGAGCCATCCAATGGCAAAGTGTTAAGAGTTGAAATAGGTATATAAAATTCGAAAAAACGAAATTAAAGAGTATTAGAAGAATGAATTCATATTTTTATTATATACCTTTCATATTTAATTAAAGACCAAGTGTTTCAAAAATATTGTTTAAAGCTTTTTATACGCAAATCAATAAACCCTTGATTGGTTACCTCCATAAAACTTGTGTTAATGGTGAATAATTGCCATTTTTATAAGAAATTTTAGGAAAGTAAATCAATGTTTAGTTACAAGAGGAAAACTATTTATATCAATATTTCAGAGGGTGTGTCGAAATCGATGTTTTTAACTTTAGCTGAAATCAAAATTTAATTTGTCAAAATCAAATTGATTTTGTGGAAAATGTCAAAGAGTTTCTATAAATTGTTGCGTTTTTCAAACTTGATATAATTTAAAAAAATTAAAGCTGATTAAATATAAGAAAAAAAGCAACTTTATACAACGAATTTTTCTAGTTAACTAACAAGAAAATATTTTTTCATAATCATGAGTAATGTATTATCTTAACTGTTTATTTTATAGCCAGATTATATTCCTGTTATTTTTCATGAGTATGAAAATTTAGAAAATATTTGTAACCTTTAAGACGTTTACTACCTGTAAATCTCACTTTAAGTGTTGTAAACAAGCAATAGATAGTTGTTTAAGTCACATGAAGTTATAAAATGTGATTGATTTCATTTACAATACTTTAGAAAGCATGAAAAATAAAATATTTGTAAGTATTTTTGGAAACATTCGTCATAAATGCTCAATACAATTTCAGCTTCAAAAAATGTAATTGATTTATTCAAAAAATTTGATTGATTTTTTTTTAATTTTTCACTTTATTAAATTAAATTGAATAATGCTACCTAGTTAAATTTGCATTTAAAATTAAAAACTGACAAATTTAAGTTATGAAAACAAAAATAAATTTGTTCATTGCTTCGAATAATAATAAAATAAAAATTGAATGACTTCTGAAAAGAGCTTTTGTTTCTTATGCATCAATTAATAAGTCCATGAAAATAACACCAATATATAAATTTATACATATATAAGCAATCTGTTATCGGTCGGGAAAAGTTAAAAAATATCAAACTCAGTGTTTTTAACTTTAGATAAAAACAAATTTAATTTATCACAATCAGACAAAAAAAAATGGCTAAAGTTTAAAAAATCGATTTCGAGGTTTTTAACTTAAACAAATAACAAATTACTTACATAATTTTAAGAATTTTTTTTGTTTGAAATAAAAAGGCAAATTGTTTTAAAAAAATGTATCCGCTTTTTAAAAAAAAAATCCAGACAAATCAAACAAAAGCTTATTATCGAAAACTTCTTTATTTTTGGTTTATTTTAGAAACGTGAAAACAAATTAATGAGCTAGAAAAAAATTCAAATTTATATAGCTTAATGCATTGATTATAAGGATGGACAACTGTTAAATTCTTCTAAATTTAAAATTAACTGGAAACACGGATAATTTTCATATCAGTATTTTTTGTAAGAGTTTTTTTTTTTTTTTTGACTGAATTTCTGTTGCATGGGGAAAAAAAATCAGAACCCACATATTTTAATTTCCATACAGGATTTTCTTTGGTTTTTTCCTGAGTTGAATACAAATACCGACATGGAAAAATTTCCCATGTAGTTTGAAGAATACTAACAGCAAATAATAATATTTGATATCAAAAATACATTTGTACTATTATGAATTGTTTATTTCATGGTTGATATTTAAGATAGGAATGATAACCAGCCTAAATTCACCGAATTGCTATAAAAGATAAAAGATGTTTTAAAGGAATTGCAAGAGTTATGATTCGTTTGCCATAATAAACAACAGCAAATACAAATTAAATTTAAGTGCTTTTATGTTACGTGCTTTTTATGATGAGTATAATTCGTATGATATATCTTCAGTTTATTCACTCGATATTTTTGACATTCTTAGTTTCAAGTTTCTGCGTCATCTTTCTTACGTACTGTTTTTTTATAAAGTCATCAATAATGTGATCTATTGTGATGACATACTGATACATTTTGCTGTACTAGTAAATAAAGTTACTGTTTAGAGTCAACAGTGTTTCTTACAATGTGTTTGTCAAATTTAATAATGTGAATACATTCTTATTCCATACATTTTACGCAGCAAACAGCAAGTTTTATGAAGAATTTAAGCTTTTAATGCGCCTTTCAGTGTTTGCAAAATCAGATGTTAACGACTTTTAAATTCGCAAAGTGTTTTTTTTTTTATTTTAGTATTGAATGAATTCGAATTTTAAATTCTTAGCCTGTTTTAAAATCTATATCAGTTTAAAATTCAATTTTTACTTCAAAATATCCAAATATGTCAAACTTTTAAATTTCTGATATGCTTTTAATGTTTTTAAGACTGAAATTTTTTTCCTTATAATGTGAAAATAATAACTACAATAATAATATTTAATAATATTTTAAATCTCTTACTCATTTTTAAAGATCGTTAAGCTTCAGAGTTCACAGCTTCTAAATTTTTAATGTGCTTTTTAATGTTTTTAGAATGACTGAATAAACATATAAAATTTCTAATACGTTTTTATATAGTTTTTATGATTAATATCTTTAGCTGGAGCTTTAATTTTTTGTGAGAGTTTCATGGTTATTTATAGTGTGCACTATAGCTGAAGCTTTATTTTTCTTGTAATGTACATTTTTATAAATAACTAACTAACTAATGAAAAATGGAATATTTACAGCATCAATTAACGCCAACATGCAAAGTGAAACTATACAAGATTATTTTGATATTTCTTTTTTTATGTTTTAAAGGTCTAATTTTTTTTTTTTTTTTTTTGTTACTATTACTTAAATCTTCGCTGTCAGAAACATCGACATAGCTCTTCTTTGTCAGAAACATCGATAAAGTCAAATATATCGGATTTGTTGATCATAAATAAGTTAGTTAAGGGATATTATGAATTCATATTAATTTATTTTCTATTAGAATATCCACTTAAACCAGAAATTTATCTTAGTTAAAATATGTTTTGATACTTTATATTGCTTTAGAGTTGAAGGTCATCATTTTTATACATGCAAGTTCAAAAACTAACATTAATAAATTATATTTACATTAATAAGAAAAATATAGAATTATGGAATTTAAAAGGAAAATTGTTTATGAATCACAATAAATTTAGTTGATTTTGTTTTAGTTGATTTAACATTTTGTGAATAAATAAGCAAAGCTAATAGTTATATAATATGATAGCTCAGTATTAGAGAAATTTTGAAATTGTCTATGGAAATAAATTCGAGAAACAAAATCTGAGATTTGATATCATATTATATTCTGTTAAAATTAGCACAAATAGTTTCTAAATAGGGCAATAATAATGACTGTTCAAGTAATTATTAATATATAGTTTTATGTTTATTATTTTATATTCTAATATCTATAATTTGCAGGGGAAATTTATTACGAGCTAGTAGACTAAAGTTTTTTTAGATGACAATAAGTAAGAAATTCGATTAAAAAATTTTGGTTTTAAAAGGATAGGATTTATTTTATTTTATTTTAAACAGCAATTCTGCAATCAAGAAGTTTTAATTGAAAATGCGACTATAATGTCTATAAAGTACTCAGAAAATTGTTTGCAATAAATACTCATGAAGAAATAAATAATAAAGAAGAAATATACTTGTATTTTTACAAAATGTTTATGATTGCAAAACTCAAAATTTATCTAAGAAGAAGATGAAAAAATATAATGGGAGCACGAATACAAACATCTTCAAAAACTTTACTTTCAAAACAAAATTTAAAAGTTCTAGTTTCATAGCAATGGAAAACAACTTAGCCATGCATATAAAAAAAAATATTATAGAATAGCTCTCTCAGCAAATCACAGATTCGCTTGAAAAGTATCTTTATTCTGAACTAGGTGGTAAAAGAGTGATTTCTCATTATTATTCATACCTCAGCGGATATATAAGCTCAGGTTTATATTGATAATCAAATATTTGAATACCGTATGCAGATTTACAATTCAGTGTTCGACTATAAAGATTATTCTGTACTATATAAAAGATGCTATGATGTGAATAACTATTCATGTCCCGTATTTTCCCATGCTGGGTGAATATTTTTTTCATTGGCATTCCACGCTCTCGCCGGCCTGCTTCTGATCAAACCCCCCTTTGAGCTAGAAGATGACAACCGTGTCGTCTGGGAACAGGATCTTGCAGAACAATTCCAGAAAAAAAAATCACAAAGAGAACTAATGGGTCGTTCTATTTATCAAAAAGGTCTGTGTCACCGAACTTACTCGCAGGCCTTGATTTTGGAGTCCTTTGTAAGAGGCCGCCCTTCTACGCTTTACGGTTAGTAATTACCAGTTCTTGCCTGCTTCAAGATGAATGGCGGCACCAATTGACGCCAGGAAAACTTGAAAAGCAGACTCTTTTGACTTGTCCTTCCTCAAGATCTCATCCCTCCCTGTCTCCCTACTTTTTAGTCTGCACAATATTAGCCAATCAACAAGAGTTTAAGACATCTTTGATGGTACTGTAACCAATCAGGTGCAAGTAGATAAGTTGGGAAACCATTGATAATCTTTGGAGACAGAGTTGGAGAGAATTCTTCCTTTTGGGTCTAAGTATTTCTCGCTGACATATGCTTTTTATCCCTTCCTCTTTTGTTATCAGCATGGAACTGAACCTCCCATTTTCTGGCCCTCCCGTGGGATGCAGATGATTTATTGCATCACTTTTTGAGTTCTGGTATTGATACAGACTTTTAGGTTGTAAACAACGTAATTTGCTTCAGCATTCTTTTAAAATGATTCATGGCCGCCTTATTCAACATTTGTTGATGGAGGAAAGTGATAGTGTTCGGAACTGCTTTATGGAGAATAAATCCACTGATTTCAAATTTGTTTTTATCACCTACTGTACAATTTACATGAACAGGGAGATTCTCTAGATTGTTTTGATTTAAGACACCTGTTTCGAAAATTGGCCTCATTTAAGCGAATGTCAGGGCTTATTTTCGATTATGTGGGAATCCATTAGTAATGTCTCCGAACTTACTGAAGCTCACAAAAATATGGCTTTGTCTATAAGTCTATACAAAATACTATATTTAACTACACTACAGAATAGTTTGTCTATAATCTAAACAAAAATACGGCTTTGTCTTTGAAAATTATGAGTTTTTCCATAGAAATTCCTAAAAGTAATCTTGCAAATTCGAAATGTCAAAAATGAGTCCGAACTAAAAAGAAATACTGACATGAAATAAGAATTTATATGCATAAAATTACTATACCCGCTTTGAACATTGTAGGCTTAATTTTCGTAGATTTCTTTCTTCCTGCGATTTCTAATTTTAAACTTTTTTTAATTCATTCTAACTATTTTATCCACGACAAACTCATGTACTTTCTTTTTTCTATTATCTTTAGATAAAAGGTAACGACAAAGAGTATAAGACATGAAAAGTCTTCATAAGCAATTCTAAATCATAATTTTGAATATAAGTGTTTTATTTACATTTTTTTAAAAAATATTTCATCTTTTTTTTTTGATGAATACAATACACTCCTAAAAAATTTTATTTGAAATTTTTTAACAGTGAAATTTTAAGTCTATCTTTATTAAATCACTGCTCGTGTCTTGAATTTTATGGACGAACTTTAGTTTTAGAACAAAGTAGTTAAAAGAATTCTCGGATTAAGAAATGTGTATTGCGAGCGCAACATAGCTATTTAATATAAGTAGTTTCGAAAAAGTTTAATCTTCCAGACTAGCACTACCTTTTTTTTTTGTGTGTGTAAAGAAAATTTTTTATAATTATATCTTACTAAACATTCAGTCTTTTCTTCGAATTGGGAATAGTAAGACCTTAAGCCTGCCTATGAAAAAATTAATTGCAAATCCTGGATAATTTTTCAAAGAATAGTTCCTTCAATAAAATCTGAAACTTGTTTATTTTTGAAGTCTTCATGCAAGTCTTATACTTTTCGATGATTTGCCAAATTCGATCAACATTCCAAACATCGACAGAAACAAGTTCGGAAAAAATATGATCAGAATAAAAGTTTTGGTATATATTTAACATTAAAAATATTTGTATGTCATTTCTGACTTGACTTCCAACCAAAGAACAAATATATAAAGTTCAAGACAACAGAACGAAAACAAACAATGTTTCGAAATTTTTTTCAAAACAGACTGTTGACTTTTTAAGAATGTGAAGATTAAATTTTTTAAGTTCAAAGTCAGTGAAATAGCTCTTTGATAATATAATTCAATTTCTTATCAAAAGGGATATTTGGAATTCTTAAGGATTTTATGACCATCAAAATATTTATAAGTTGACATCTATCAATAATGTTTGATGCGGTATAGATTAAGTTAAAAAAAATCTTTTAAAATTCTTTTACAGTATATGGCACTGAAATTAGAGGTATCAACTTTGCCACGGCAATTGATATAAAGAAAAGTTTTTGAAATTTTAATTATATTTTTGTTTTAAAATTAGTCAAAATTTTAACGCATTTCCTCAATAATTTTAAAGTATATTGCACCAAAAAAATCTTTTTTATTCTACTTTAAATTTTAAAAATAAGATTTTATGATATATTATATTTCTGTTCGATTTCTTCTCTAATTTTGTTAAAAATTGAAAAATATTGTTAAGTATGTTAATAATAATACTACAGTTTACAGGTTTGGTAATTGCATTTGAGTAAGCGAGGATTGCGGTGATACTGAAATATATTTATCTGTACGCATTACGCTGTTGATATGTGATGTTGTTATATAATATGAAAGGATCAATTTAAAAATAATTGTTCGAATTTCTTTATTTTATTTTATTTACTTATTTATTTTTTATAAATCAAAATAATTGGCTTGTTTAATTAAACCTGCAATCTCAAACAATAAACGCACTGCATTTTTATTTAAAAAATATTTTTTTTCCAGTTGTTGTCGAATGATTCTTTTTAGTGACTAATTACTGTTATATTCAATTCATATCTTTATAGTGCAAATTTTCAGAAGTTTCTATTTAAAATTTAGTTTCTTCATCCTAGTGCAACAACAGAAATAAGTGTCTAAAAATAAAATGAGGTTTAAATGTTCGGAAAGAGAAAGATTTCTGCAATATTATTAATAATAAAATGAGGTTTAAATGTTCGGAAAGAGAAAGATTTCTGCAATATTATTATCCAGCTGATGGTGTTTTCTCAAACAGTTATCGAATTTATCATTTTAGAATTTTGATGCAATGCTAAAAAAATTAAATAACAATAATAACAAATTGGAATAAAATGTACGCTTTATTTTAATATAAAAACAATTATTAAAAAAATCTTAATTTATTTTAAAGTAAATGAAATCATTTAAATTACTGAATGTTAAATACAATAAAAATATCCTTACAGCATTTCACATATAATTTCTTGACTTTTACAATGTACTATTCCTTATAGCTGACTATTTCAACACAATGATTATTTCGCAAGAAGAGGACAATGCTCCATATTATATTCCAATAAAAAATTCTAATGATTTTTAGGAAAAAAGCATGGAATTGAAATATGCTTCAATTATGAGTGATATATTAAAATGTTATAAAAATTATTCCTATCTAAAGTTTAAATACGCAAAATAAATAATGCTTAAAATTTAATACTTATTCATTTTTATGTTTAAAATTTATTTATTGTTTATTTTTCCGGTCAATTTGTCTACGCAATTGTTTTAAAAACTGAGAAAATTTTTTGTTATTTAATTCCTGATTTTTAAAAATATATCATCGCTACTTGCAAAATAAGAGTTTGGAATTAGAACAGAACTGCATCTAAGATTCACCGCTGAATGGTTTGAATATCTTGAAGATAGAACTCTATCAATGGTAGAGCACAGATTGTTAACGCTAGAGCACATTTCTTTATAAAATAAGAAAGCTTGCCTAAGAAGTTTTAATGCATTTACTGAGTAATGGCGATCTCGTATTCCTATACTATTATTTATTTATTTTCTACAGAGTTCTCTTAATGGCGCAATGTCATGGATCAGTTTTTGACCAAGAAATAATATGTTCTTATGGAGGTAATCTAGTTTGACTACAAAAAAAACATATTGGTGTTCCTAGCAACAAATTGTTTTATAAATATCTAAATATAGAATATTTTTCTGGGTTTTTTTATTTTTTGTTTTTTGTTTTTTTAATAGGAAAACTTTTCTTTTGCAGAATTTAATATTCAGGTCGTTCTTTTCGTTTATACTTATGGGATACTTTCATCAAATTTTTTATAGTATCGATTTCTTTTTTTCTTTATTCTAGTCGATATTTTACAGTCATCAGAAACGAGAATATACTAGAATAATATCAGAAGAATAAAGGAGAAATTTTGACTAAAAATTCATCGTTGTTCAATTTCAAATTTGGGCTTCGAAGTGCATTACAATGTCCTGCATGCCAAATTTCAAGATTTAACTGTAACAGATACCTCTAATCACTGTAGACACACGCTCGCACATACACATAATTCTTTTTATAAGTAGATATGTGATATAAAGAAGTGATAATTTTTATTTATAGAGATAAGATTTGCTACATCAACATTCCATTTTGTGGTTATACGAGAATTACTTTTGGAAGTGCGTTGTAACTTTTAACAGGACTCCGATATCGGGAGATAACCATACCTGCATTCTCTAAATTTTCATGTCGCACTAACATAAGGACATTCAACTTTCCTAAGGAGATTTAATATGTAACATTACATAACATATATATATATATATATATATATATATACACACGAGCTCTAATTGGTGTAATTGGGATTCGAAATTGCTAAACTTCGGTTATAAATCTGAATTCTATTAGAAGGTCGCTACGATCACGACAAGAAAGCACATGAAAAAAAAATGCATGTTGAATAGACAGAAGTTTTGATAATAAAGGTAGTAAGATTATTTTTAGCGCGTTATTTTAAACATCAGAATCCGACAATCATATTTTTTATGATTATGTTTTTAGGCTAGCATGCTATCTGTAAATTGTATGATGCCAAAATCATTCACTGAAAAAAAATTCAAAGAAACTAACATTGTAATTATGGGGCAGGAACGATTGGTATTCTTCCTGTAATAATAGGAGGTAAAAATATCCCTAAACACAGAATACAATGTCAGTTACAATCAAACTACATAAATATTAAAAGTTGTGTCAAGCGTAAATCATTATTATACTACAGTGTTTCGGACTAGTAATTTAAAATAGTTTTTAAATTTCTTTTTAATTAATTGGACTTATTTTCCTTTTAGTAATCAATTATTAGTCATGGCTTAGTTTCATTTTGTTACTAGATTACTTTTTTTTAATGCGGCAAAAGGAATACAAAACAGAGTTTAACATTTTAATTTTATCAACGCATACGAAGTTAGTGCAAAAATCCTGTTTAATATTATTATTATGAAAAAACTGTATTATTAAAAGTGTTTGACAAATAATTATTTCCTCAGCCACATACATATACAAAATTATTTTTAAAAATACTCTGGTCACCTTACAAAATATATACTTTCGCAATACAATAAAATTTAAATTAAGTTTTTAACATTTTTTCAATGCTATGTCATTAACATTAAATAAGCAAGGTCATTGTTTCAGTTAGTCATTACATTATAAGCATTTCTTCAATAGCTAAATTTATGATTAGGACAGAAGAAATTTCTAATATTCATTTGGGTATCTTTAAACTTTATAAAGTTTCTCTTTTCATTAAAATTTCTTCCTTTCTTTTTAATATACAATGATAAATATCAATAAATAAAATTATCAATAAATATTTGCTGCTAAAAATGCTTCATTGTTTTTTTAAAAGATTTTTTTCAAAATAATGTTACCTTTTTTTTTAGAGGAATTTTTTTGTTCGATTGTTTTGATAGGAGATAAATTAATATTGTTAAAAATATACTCTACATTTCCTTCACGTATGCACAAAAAAAAAAAAATCAGAAACACATTTTAGAAGAAATAAAAAAATTAAAAAAATAAAATATATTGTTATTAGGAAATTTTAAGGAAAAGTTTTCTTGCTTATTTTTTCCTTCGAAGTGAAACAATGAGAATTCGGAAATTCATGCGTTCTGTCTGATTTTAGCAACTGTTTAAAGCTTTTAAATACAGGATAACAGTATTCGATGAAATTAAACAGTTTAAGGTACCGTTATCAATATTAAAAATCGTGATACTTTTCATTGTAATAATGATGTTTTAATTATTAAATGTATTATTTGTTATTTTTCCATAGAAAAATCTAAGCATGATTTGAACTTCTAATCCCAAAGAGCGCAACATGATAGTGTTTTGGATGTTACATTATTTGCAAAATTCTACAATTAACTGCATAACAATGATAACATGCACACAAAATATCTACTTAATACCATCTTAACGTACGTGTGTTTAAACGCAGTAACTAAAACAATGAAAAATATTTTCGTGAAATTTACACAAAAATATTTTTGAAATTTAATTAAACTAAAAAAACGCATGGAAGTAAAATGTATATCACTGAAAAGGTAATTTAAAATCATTTAAAAATTCTTTTTCATATAATAATAAACATCGAGGAATGTTATGAGGAGTAGAAAAGTGAAACTATAGTACTATGAAAGTTAGACGACAGATGATCCGGACAATTACGTTTTTAATAGCTCATGATATCATGAAACTTAATTCTGTTAGAATGATTCGTATACGCAGTGATGTAAGGCTATTAAAACAACGCGATTTTTATGTCAGTTACAATTTGACGTTTAAAAATACTTTCTTAAAAGAATCAAGATCATTAAGTTACACATAAGAATTTTTATTGAAAGTAAACGCAAACAATACTCCCGACAAACCAACTACTCGCTAATGACATAAGAAATGCCTCTAAAAAAAAGTAAACCTAAGATCGTCTATTAAGCTATAATTTCTACTGATTAAAGTTGTAATTAAGATTTTAATTAGTATCTTTCATTGACACTTTGGATTTACTATGACCATTAACATGAATTAATTGTTCAGTCCGCAAAATCCAGTAAACCTTTTATTTTTTATTAATTTTTTTTTATCTAAAGCTAAAAAAAAATTCTAACTTTTAAAAGCTAGAGAAATTTATTATTTTGCTTTTGAAATTAGTATATTTCAAAATCTGTATTTATTTTTCCACAGTTTTGATGCGAGCCAAACATTGTTGTTAGACTTAACGTAATTTATCGGTATGAGGATACATTTATCCACACAGTCATTTTTCGGTAATAAAGTAAGATTTCCCTAAATTTTTCTAAGATTTTCGAAAAAAAAAAAAAAAAAAAAAAAAGAGGTGTTTTTTTTTTTTTTTTTTTTTTTTTAAGATTTTTTACGCACTCCGAACAATTATTTTACATAAAGTGGAAGACCAAAATCAATTTTGGATATGTAAATTGGCATGCAAGCATTTTCCATGGCATCATTTAAAGCTCTCTCAAAAGTTTCTAAAATTTCATTTTCGCCTGAAAATTCATCATTTCATTTTTTTTTCTCTTTTTTATTCCGTTCTTTGTGATATTTCCTGGCAATAATATTGTAAAAAATTATTCAACAGTTCTTTATGCCATTTTGAAATTCAAAAAATTAAAAGCTCAGCAATGACAGTTTAATCTGCTGCATTTCAGTATGATTGAAATATTTAATTTTAACTGCTATAATTTACCTAGAAATTAATACATTTAATATTTTTCATTGAATGGAGCGCCAACACGTATGTAAACAAATGCAAACATCAAAAATATATATAAAAATTTTTCAACTTAACGGCATGCATATTCAAAAAAATTCAAAAGTCCGAAGCATCATAGTATGAGACTGCTTTAGGATTAATACTTCTATTTTTAATTTATTTTTTAAATTTGGCTTTAATTATCACGAGGATGCTATGGGCACAAAAAATTCTTTTCATGTCGTGGAATGAGCATAAACGCAATTACAAAAAGAATAAAAAGTGGTTTAAATATTAAAAAACATTCACAGCAATATTTAAAAAGGGGGAGTTAGGCACTAGTACTCTCAAACGCTTAATAAAATAAAATAACAAGTTTTTTAATTGATATAATCTAATCGATTCTATTTTTGTAAATGCAATTGCATATTTTAAAACCGGTATTAAATTCTATGATTTCGACTTAATCATCCACTGCTTTAAACTAATATAATGTCTATATAAACAAAAGTCTTTGAAGCGGTTGTAGTGAAAATGACAGGGAAAAAAAGTATCGCTGAAAACTCGCCAGGTTTTTAAAAAAATCAATTGCATAAAATAATAAATAAAACTTTCTGGTTGCTGCATACAGATCGCCATAAACCATTTAAAACATAAATACATCTTAATGAAATTAAAGCAAAACGTCAACAATTTTTTAAAAACTAAATTTCAAATATATGCCATTATTTATAAATATTTAAATAATAATCTTGCAGAAAATTATTAAAAGCATATAAAAGCATATTAAATTATTAAAAGCATATTATATTAAAAGCATTTTAGCAACAATTGCTTTAATAAAAAAAAAGCATAAATTATTTTTTGTTCAAAATTGCCAAAAAAAAAAAATTATATCATTCGAAATCTAATTCTCAGTGTTCACATCTAAAATATTTTTAACAATTTATATTTTAATTTTAAAATTTACCCATATCTCTTGCTTTTACAAGACTAAAAAAATTATTTTAATTATCACCATATGTATTTAAAATAATTAAATTTATCAACTTTTCAGAACATTTTGAATAATTCACATTTTAATTTTTTTAAAAATTATTTATATCTTACCTTTGCAAAATCAACAAAATTATCATCATATTTCTTCAAATCATTTAAATTAATTACATCTATTAACGTCTAAAATTATCAATATTTCTTCAAATATATCCAACTTTTTTCTTTTAATGTCTCTATAGTGGACGTCTTGTTGTCATGTCATGTTGAGTTGTGTAAAATAAATGTCCATGATTAGATTAGAGATCCTGTTAACAAGCCACGCCTCGTTTGCTGTTGACGATGCCATAAAGCAATTCATCTCTCGGACATGATGACATCATTGTGGCTCCCGGCTGAGATCCATAGACAAAACAAAAGTGTTAGATGGCAACTGATCACGTGACACCTGGCAGTTTTTCCATTCCTCACTGAAATAAATAAATAAAATGTAAGCACTCGAACTAATTGATGCTGATCGCATGGTGTGTTTATCTTGATACGGTAAAATACTTTTCAAATTATAAAGATTTTTATCAGATATTTTTCTGCATCAGTAACATTAAGGATCGGATAACAGAAAATTTCCAAGCCTGTGATTTGCGAAGAGATTGTTGATAACAAAAATTTCATTGTAAGCAAACAAAAGAAAAATCAGAACACATTTATCATACTGAAATTGATAAAAGCAACTTCTTTATGCAACGCGAAAAATATAATTTAATTTAATTTTTGATGATTCAAAATACATTACTTTCAAAAAAAAATTTTTAAATCATAAAGATGTTTGTCAAATAATTTTGAGCTTTAATAACATTAAAGATTCGAAAAACTAATAATTTCCAAGCTTGTGATTTGCTGATAATTTTTTTTAACGAACAAGCGAAGATAAAAATTTTAACATGGTGTAATTGATAAAATTCATTCAATTATATAATAATAAAAATATAATTGCAATTGTTTGAAAATAATTTGTTTTAAAAAAATTCAATTTATAAAGATCTTTATGAAAGAGTATTTCACACCAGTAACAATAAGGGCTGAATAATAGAGAATTTTCAGATTTGTGAATTTCTGATCAGCAGCTAGTAATTTTTTAAACTTTTTTAATAGTATAAAAGGATAACTAAAAATAAAATCTTTACATATAGTAATAGATAGCATCCATTTGCATTAAGAAAACAATACATATTGATTGTAACTGATTAATGATATATTATTTTGAGAAATGAAAAGTGGTTGCTGAAACATAAGGCATCGATGTACTCAAAATTTGTATACCATCAAAAAATATTTTTTTAAATAATTCATTCATCAAGTTACTTTATAAATTACAAAACTCATGATGTTCTATTTTACTTTAATTCTAGCAATATTCAAAGAACCGAGGTAGCCTTAGAGTCCTTGTTTTGAGTTCGAGTTCGAGTTCCATTGTACATTCACCAAGCATGTTGGTCTTGTGTTCGTTAAATTCTTCTAGGACCAAATTCTCACTCTTTGTTGTGAAGCAAAAGTTTGGAGATAAATGCAAATTGAGGCATTTTCTCAGCATCTGACCACGCTCTAAAATTGTCCTGCCTGACCGACATAGCCTTAAGGTAATTTCAAAATGGAATGTTAAAACAAAAAATTCACTCTGAAAATATTTGATACCACTGGAAATGTTTGAGACTGAAATAGGAAATGAAACTGAATATAACTGCTATAGGTTTTTTCCATTAATTTAATCACTAATGTGAAAGAAAAAAAGTATAAAAAATGTACTTACTTTTGATAAAATAGCTTTTTCTTCTCACTTTAATGTATAAAATAAATTTAGTTATTGATCCTTTGGTAGAAAACATGGATATGAAACTGTATTCAGGAATCAACTCTTTAATTTTCATTTATGAATACATTTAGGACAAATTAAGATCTTATTTCAAAAGTAACTAGGAAAAAAATTAATTATTCATGCTGAACATGTTAGTGTATAAGTTCTATTTGCATGTAACATGGTTTTAAATTTTGTATAAACATTGGTAAAATATGGCAACAATAAAAATGAACGTGCCTATGTTGACACTCAACAGACCGGAAATCCTTCATTTACCAAATTTGGCACATGTATACACTGGAAAGTAAAAGCTTGCACCTCGAAGCGATTTAAAAACAGTTTAGTTAGAATTTTAACTAATTAAAAATTAATCTGATTTTTGGCATTTTTCTGAGATAATTTTCGTAAACATTATAACACAAAAATAAATTATACATCTATTCAAAATTTAAAAATTGTCTTTTTAATAATATCGATTTCGTAATTGCGCACATTTTTCTTGAATTTTGGCAATTTCTAATAAATATTTTTTTATCTAATTTCCAACAATAGATTGCTATTAAACCGTTTTCATTATTTCATTAAATATACAATCACGTGATTTTTTCCCATCTTTGAAAGCTAAAGAATGATTCTGTTTAATATGTGCGTAGTTTACAAGACGAACGAAAAAGAGATGGTGCGATAGAAAATTAATGAAATTATAAATTTAGAAAAAGGTAAACCGCGTATTTACACTTTTAATGGCATTATGATGTTATAGGACTAATCTCCATTAGAAAAATTCATGTTATATAGTGAACTGAACATATGTAAAGCAATTAAAATAAATGGCTTTAATGCCTGGACATGAAGTTATATCTATAGCATTGAGCTAAAATTAAAGATAGTCAATATCCTTGTCGAATCAGCTGATTGCTAAAAGCAATTAACTCTAAATAAATTTTAGTTATCAGATTAGAATTATCGTCACTTTTATATGGATAATTAGATGATACATCGTCGCTCACAGAACAAAAAGTCTTAAATCAAAAATATAAATTTGATTGAAATACATTAGTCAGTTTCCCTTAATATACCAACGGAAGTCAGATCATTAATACCATCCTCCCTATGACACTGGTGACTTGGCATCCAATGGCTAGATGATAGGGTACCAGCTCGTGGATTTTAATTAATATGTTTACTTTTAATATACGATTTTTTTAAACGAGTGTGAAAAAAGACATGGTTTCATTTACGATTTTATTATATATTTATGCCAGGAAGCATACATTTCCTTGCATAAATATGTACTATACTCGTATAATTCGAAGCTAGAACTGTTATATAATTTCAAATTAATTAAAGATTAGACAATGGTACCTGATACCAATTACAACCTACATTGAAAATATTTGTTACATTTGCGAAGGAATTCTCATTGAATCAATATATAAGCTTGCATTTTACTTCGAGTTCAAATATATCAAACATTCTAGAGACAGTGAAAATCAAATATATACTTTGGAAAGCATAGGAAGATGAATTATGCAAAAAAGTAATTAAATTCACCGACAAGAAAATATTGGAATTGTAAGAATATAACTTAAAATGAACTCTCAGAAAATAAGTTATACAAAACTCCTTTAATGTCAGTCTTAATATGCACATATAGAAATGAATGATTTACAGTAAGAAAATTATCTTTAATTAATCAACATTAGAGTTCTCTTGCCTACGCTTATTAATTATTTCCCTGCATTGAATTGTTCTGAGTATTTTTTAAGGTAATAATATTTTACCTGTCTTCCACAATCTCTTAAGGAAATTTTATTTCATTTCTTTCATTAATTTTAGTTGTAGATGTCTCCAAACAGGGAACGTTATTTTATGGCCTTCTTGTTTATATATATACAATAATCATAACAAATAACAGAAATCGTCAGGGGAATTCTATCTCCGATTTTTCTTCTTAGTTAGGCTAAAACTTTATTCTACTGATGATATCGGACCTCGACAACAAGCTAAATGACGTGTTTTTGGTAAAGAGATTAAAGACAAAAACAGGCAAATGACAACACAGTCTAAGTTTTTATGCATTCGAAACCGGAGTTTCCCACTATTTAGGAAGTGAAATTACAGAAAATACTGCATTTGCATTTCTATGAAGCTAATGAACTAAATCGATGTCAGACAATTAAATTTTTTTCTTTAAATAGATTTTTAACTCGCAACTTCAAAAACTCGCAAAATTCAAAAATTAAATGAAAAATATTAATATCTTTGAATTTAAATGGTAAAAAATTAATTTAAAAACGGCTTAAAAGTATTACATATTTATATGTATATTTCTGCACGTCCATTTGTCTATTTTTCTACCCATCATAATATTACAATAATCTCATTTATGATTATGAAAGTATAATTTCCAAAATAGCTTTCGCGTTCGTTGTCCCCTTCACACACTCCGCAGACCGGTAAGATTCCTCGGTATCTGTCTCTTTCCGAATATCATTGTAAAATCGATTTGAACGATATGTAGGTCGGCGTTGCAGACCGCAGTGCGGATTGAGAGAGATTTCATTCGTATTCATATATGCTTTTCATTTCTGATTATTATTTTATCCCAGCCCCTTCCCACATTCTGAACACTCCGGCTTAAGGAATGCAGATAGTTCTTAAAGGATTCAATGGAACTCTGATTCATATAAAAAAAAAGATAAAAGAAGTTGCAAGAATGACAGAGAGACCTGAACAGCAGACCGTTTCGCAGAAAATCCTGGAGTTACGATTGGAAACTTTTATTGAAATTTTTTAACGAAACATGATTGGACTCCACAGAATAAATTGGGACCGATAACAACTATAAAGGAGAAAAGGTTTTTTTTTTTTAAAGTTAGTGTACAATAGAAAATCTTTCTAAAAATTATTTAAAAAATTAGTTTAAATAATTATCGAAGCATTAAAGCACTCCTTTCTTCAAAACGTTTATTTCTGTATTGTAGGTCATAATAATCTTCTTTGTTTAATAATTTTCATTTTAATTTCTTTTTTCAGCTTTCGTTATAAATTTAAAAATTTTAAAAAATCGACAGAATCTATTACACATATTTGTACATAAGAATATCATTTATAATAAATACCTCTCAAAAGTATTTACATATATGTATATTAAAAGTGTTGCTGGCTTTCTTAAAATCTTACTAAAAGCTTAAAAAGGGTTTGCAAAATGCTTTCAAAATTTATTTTTAAATAGCCTCTCAGGTAACCAGATAGTTTCCTGGAATATTGCCTAATTCTGGATATGTTGCTTTAGCATATACGTTTCGATGAAATTATTCTTCTCTTAATAAGCATATGTGTAAAATTTCATCAATATTGGACAAAAACTATAGATTTATATAAAAGACTAGAATCTGTATAAATTAATCTTCACATTGAAGTAAGCATAAATAAATGTGTTTATTTTTTCACTAATTGGAATTTTAAGCAAATAAATGCAAATGATATTTTCTTTCAATATCTGTAATAAAACGCATGTTAAAAAAATGTTTTTAAATATTCTGCTCTTTGTGGTATCTTCATCGAATGGTGAAAAAAATTGAGTGGTACCATTGATAGATTTAGTTCGAAATCTGATACGAATCTATGATTTTTGTGTTGAAAAAATATCTCAGTTTTAGTCATCCAGATCATTTTGAAATTATCATATTCATTATACTGGGACTGAGAAAATTAATGGGCGTAATTCTAAGAATTTTTTTTTTATTTAAATGAGTTTCAAACTTCAAATTTATCAAATTATCGATTTGTATTATTATTTTTTAATGATTGCATGATTATCTCTTCGGGTGCATAGAAAACTGAATTTGAACACACTTAATAACTTAATAAAATTAAGATCCGAACTAAACCCATTCCAAAAA
>JAPMOR010096389.1:0-76312 GCA_026543865.1 Argiope aurantia | reverse complement strand
AAAACATGTGCCTATTATAAATGCTTATTTAGTTAAATGTAAAGAAATTCTTTTTTAAGACATGCAAACTTAAATGTAATTTCATGTAGACATGTTATGAATTTAATGACGAAATTTAAATAATTTCTAAGGAATGTATCGTGAAGGGAAAAAATATAGCTATTATTTGAAGAGAATTCTTTACCTGCTCGTTTCCTTGAGTCTTTATTACATAAGTTGGTATAGGCATTATATCTATAGATTCGTCATTAGAGAAATTATGCTGAAATTTTCTAAAAGTTCTGTCCTGAGAACCATTGCAATAAGGAATTTCTTAATAAATAATCTACCAAAGAAATCAAATAATTATTCTTAATTCCCGATTTTTACAACCATCATATAAAAATGATAATTTAAAAATAATTTCGTATGCATTTTTTCTTGGATTTTTGTAAATATTTTCCAACTTGTATCACATATGATAATGATTTATATTTCATAATTTCACATGTTTTAAAAACTTTCCACGACTGTATAGACACTTTTGAAGTATACTGTTCATCTTCTTATGAAATGCTTCACATTTCCGACCGTCCTCCGAGATCCCAAATAAGCAGCTGATCAATCAATCATTCCCACTGTCTCTGCTTGCCTTGCAGAAAGGTAGATGCACTGATCCACTTCGCATACAGTCCGTCAAAAGAAAGACTCATCAGCAACAATGGGCCACTCGTGACAGGTGATTCATCATGCCTTCTCGGATTCTTCTTGATGGTTGCTTCGTATTCACAAGACAATCTGTTTCTGACTGCATTAACAAGACAAGAATATGAGTTTTAGAAGACTTCTTGACCAAAAAGCACTGTCACTTTCTTTGTCCATCATGCATTTGACGAGGAATTCCTTCTTAATTGTAATAAGTATCTAGTGCGACGGTTACCAAGTGTCTTTATATATATATATATATATATATATAAATTAATAGATTAATGATTTAAGTATAACTTTGTCTGCTCATTGATTTTTTCAAATGATATCGCTTAGTTTGGTAGCTGAAGCTTTGAAGTTTCAGATTTTATTTTTCTTATATTGGCAAATCCAGTTAGTTGCCTTCATCCTTTTAACAATGAAATCATGTTTCAGCGATTCTTTCTGTATTTGGGAGGAAAATAACCAATTCGAATCGATCGTTAAGTATGTCTAAAAGTTCTCTTCTCCCCCCCCCAAATTACTCTGATCTAAATAAAAACAAAAGAGCAGAAATCATAATTAGCACACTTGAAATCGATCGTTAAGTGTGTGCATAAATTTTATGTTTAACATCAATTTTATAAGCTTTCTCAACTCATTTAAACTTTTAATCATATGATATAAAGAATCTGTCGGCATGTATAATATTTATAGTGCCTTTGAAGATGATAATGTGTGTACTGGTTGTAAATAGAGCAGAATAAATTTTCAGATGCCTAATATCGTATATATGTTTACACTTGTGGGTGGACCCCTCTGTTTTTAAAATCTTAATTAATTAAAAATAATATGCGAAATTTTGATTTTTCATTGATAATCTCCGGAGTTATTATAGCACAAAGATGGTTTTTACATCTTAAAACTAATATATTTTTTCAGTTTTATTAATTTATCGCCCTGTGTCTCTTTTCCTCTTTTAATCAATTTTTAAAATATTTTAAGCACATTTTGCAAAATTTTTGAATGTAAACTTATTTTACGAGGTGTTTACAATACATTATTAAAAGGATTGCTTTTATTGTTTTTTTTATATTACATCCTGGAATTCTTTTTATTGTTCACGGTCAGTATAAATATTCGAAATATCTTTCCGTCACAAGTAGGCTACAGTTTACGGAACTCTTTTATTGATTTTATTAAAAAGTTTTGTATTTAAAATCAAAGTTTGACTTCCGAAACAATGAAAACTTTCCAAAGTGTGTTTCCTTTTTTAAATCATACTTCTTGTTTCTGAGATATTGGATGAATAAAAATATAGAGAAAAAATTACAGAAATGCATTGGGAATCGAGAGAACTATTAAGGCTTCTAAAAAAATATGTAATGTTGATCAAATTTTGAATAATATTACTTTACTGAGAAAGCCGTTGAGACTTGGTTGCACATAATATTTAATCGAAATTTTTAGCAGCCATTAATATGGCAAAATAAATAGTTGTCAAAATCGGTTAGTGAGCCATAAATTCTTTTCCAAACTTTTTAGTTGTGATTTAAATCATCTTTTGTCTGCTGTGGTACACAAAAGCCTGTGTCTTATATTAGAAGATAAAAGGCACAAGCTCAATGTACAATTGTTTACAAATGCAAATGTCGCGCTTTGATGCTTTGTTCAAATAGATGCAGCTATATTTTTCTTTTTTACTTTCAATCAAAATCAGTAAGTGAAGCTATGCATTTTTTTCCCAATAATTTTAATAGTGGTTTAAATCTTCTTTGACTGTTGTGGTGCACAAAAGTCTCAGCTTCGAAGACGAAACAAAGAAGAGCTCACCACATAATTATATACAAATGCACATGTGATATTTTAGAGTTTCTTTCAAGTAAGTTTTTTACTTTCAATCAAATTTGAGCTATTAAACGAGCTGCAATGAAAAAAAAATCGAAAATTGGATTGTGAGCTTAGCTGTTGTCCTCAACATATGACTTTTACTGGGTTATGCATTGAATGTTGCCATGATTCTACCTTAAAAATGGTCTGTTAGTTACCCTATTAGCACAAATTGTACGAAATCTCCACGATGTTCTCCGATATTCTGAAAGGCGGCCAATATTGTAGAGTTATCATAACAAGGTTTTTGGACATTTTGTGCTAATAGGGTATATATTACTTGAATTAATCCATTTCCAAGTTAAACTTCCATATTTTATCTAGATGTATTATTTCCACCACTATTGTTTCCATTCCATATTTTTAAATTGTTACACGTACTCACATCTCCTCCCTATACTTTTCCAGATCCTTTCCAAGATAGTCTCTTCTTTCATCCAAATACGAACCCCAATTAAGCCATTACAGCCTGCGTCTTACTTAATAATTACTTTTTTCCGGGCCAAAAGAGGCACTAATCAATCACCCCCCCCCCCTCTCTGTCCGTGCTTACCTTGCAGAAAGGTAGATGCACGGGCCTCCTCCGCATGCAATGGGTCAGAAGAAACACTCATCAGCAACAATGGGCCACCATCTGACAGGTGATTCATCACGCCCTCTCGGATTCCTTCCCGAATGTTCTTCCTCATCCGCGGAACAATCTGATTCCGCCCGGATTAACAGGATCGGAATATGGTTTCCGAGAGACTTCTTGACCAGGGCCATACAAATAGCAACCACCCCACCAAGGACTGGAGTTGCATGATTCCACATTAACGATCGATTGAGTTCTTTGTTTGTTTTAATCGGTATTGGATTCGGAAATATTTTCTTTCATCTTTACAATTAGATTTCTGAAAGGAGTGATTCTGTTAGGAAACAGTGGATTTAATAGGTAAATAAGTTGTTCTGTTTCGTTACATTAGAAGACTTTTTACTTTTTTCTTAGTCACATTAAAAGACTCTCTCCCTTTTTTTAGTTTCTTTTTTTTGTTAAATTAAAAGTGCATCTTCCTTTTTTCAATTCCTACTATTAGCTCACACTCTATATATGTCTTGTGCAAATTTTCAATCGTTAATAAAATACTTTTTATTCATCCACTCAAATTCAAATATTTTTTCAAACTTGTAGTGAATAACAGTTGATGTTAATACAGTTTTTTTTCACATATTGATTAATTAATTAACCCGTAATTTCTATTTGGTCGCCAAAGTCACCAAATCCGACGCCATGTCGCCAAATGTGTGCCGCCAAGCTCTATTTTGACACTTAATATTATAATTTTGCCATATATATATGCATATTTATATTAATTGCAATTATTTAATAAAAAATAACTAAAAAATGTTGACTTAAGTAGGAATTGACTTTAAAAATGTTTTTATATATGTTACTTTTTTTTCTTACATCAAAAGACCCTCTCCCTTTTTTTACTTTTTTTTTTGTTTAATATTATTTAAAACACTTCCCTCCTTTTTTTATTTTCCCATATAATTTGTAAGTACATATATTCCTCTTAGTCGCTCTATCTGTCCGTCTGTAAACATGATAATTTAAAAGTATTTTGAACTAAATGGATGAAAATAGTTATGTAGACATAAAACCAAATTTGTAGATTTCTCTCTAATTTGAATGAAATCCATTGTGACAAAGTTTATCAATTTTTCTGTTCAATTGCAAATCAATTCGATTCAAAATCTACTAAATGGAAGGATTTAATGGGGAAAATAAAACTTGCTAATTCGTTTTAACATTTCAAGAGTTTATTTGGGATAAATTTTAGAAGAAATTTCTCAATAGATTCATCGTCTGCTGATCTTTCGAAATCATGCGAAATTATAGTTCTGTAAATTGTAAGATTGTATTTTAAAACTGTATAAAAATTCGAGCACTCATGGGAGGCATTGCATTTGCTCAAATCTCCACAATTTTTATATATAACACTCTTCATAGTGAGGGCGCCAGGAGATTTTGGAGAGTCCCCTTTGACGGGTATAACCTAATATATCTAAAATAAAAAAATCATATATGTTTTACTGAGCGTGAAAATTAAAAAACGTGTATGCTACGAAATTTAAAGACATGCCAATTTTCATCCTTATATACTTAAAGATATTTGAAACTTTTACAGTTTTATCAATATTGATATAATTTTATTTGTTAAATTACCTCGGATATCATTGTGTAATCACAGTGACCTTACTGCATAGCTGCGTAGTTGGAGAATGATAGCTTCAGGCGTGTTCTTGACTTGGATAAGATTGAAATGACTTTTCTTTGTTATGACTTGACCTATGACTTTTCCCAATCTTTTTTTTAGCAATTATCAGATACCATCACGAAAAAACGACGCGTCTTCTGATCTACGAATCTATCAATTTTTGTACTTCATAAGAGAGAAAGCACTGATCTGCCAGGCCAGTTGCCAACGATTGAAATAAATGGTAGTAGGAAGGAGCAAAATCTAGAGAATACATTGTGTGAGGTGAGACATCCCATTTTAATGTTTGCAAGTATGTCTTGACCGATCTTGAGATATATGTCCGAGCATTATTTTACAAGGAGATAGCATTGTTGCTTCTCTCTTGGTACTGTCGTCATTTCTCTTTCACTGCTTGACTCAAGCCTCTCAATTTCATTCGATACAAATCTCAAGTGATAGCTTCACTCTGTTAAAACATCTTAAAATAGGTCACACTGACTTGGTCCCATGAAATACAGAATATAACCTTGCACACTAAAGTTCAATAATTGAAATGCTTCAAGGCATGCTTTTTCACTAAGAACAGACTTTTTCGTAAGCACTTGGGGGCATCCTAGGAGCTTTAGTTATAGTGTTCTACAAATGGAAACAGAAAATCAAAACCCCTAAATAACTAGAATTCAGTTCGAAATTTAACATCTTTAATCTAGAATCAATTTATAATTCAACACAAATTTACAAATGCTTACTGCTGTTATATATTGATAGATGTTCAAACTTATTGTGTCACATTTTTGGTCTGCTTATTTCGCCCAGCATTTGCAGCTCCAATGATCTAACCAAAAATGGTGGAAGAAAAGTTATAGAACTAATATTGTGCAATATTGTTATTACAATATTGTACAGTAAGCTGTGATGTAGGAAAGGGATGTAAATGTATCCAAGAATTGAATAAAGGGCAACCAGATTAATTCCACTGGAATCGTAGACTTAATCTCGTGGTGGCTTATTACGTTTTTTCCTGCTATAATATTTCCGAAACAATTTTTTCCTTTTCTTTTCTTGTCCAAAAGATGACCAGGTTAATCCATCATCTCCACTATCTGAGCTTCCTTGGAGAAAGATAGGGGTAAGGGTCTACTTCGCATGCACCAGATCAAAGGAAGCACTCATCAGCAACAATGGGATACCCATGACAGGTGGTGATTCATCATGGCCTCCCGAATCATCTGCTCATAGATGTTTCGCGTCCGCAAGACAATTCTGTTTCCGCCCAGAATAAAAAAACGAAAATATTAGTTCATAAGACGCTAGTTTATCAAAAAGCAGTAGCACTTGTTAAATCATTGATGGCATTTTATTTGTATTTCATTCCCGTGGGAATTGATTCAATTTTGTTAGTTTTAATTGGGATTCTTTTTTGTTGTTGTTGTTAATTTTAATATTGATTATTTTTTTTTTAAATTTTAATATTGATTCTTTTTTTCTTAATTTTAATATTGATTCTTTTTTGTTAGTTTTAATATTGATTCTTTTTTGTTAGTTTTAATATTGATTTTTTTTGTTGTTGGTTTTAACATTGATTTTTTTTATTAACTTTAATATTGATTCTTTTTTGTTAGTTTTATTATTGATTCCTTTTTGTTTATTTCAATATTATTTTATTTTGCGGTTTACTGATAAAGGTTTAAAATCTTGCTCATAAGTGAAAGCTCGCAAAAATATAAAATAAAAATTGGTAAAATATGAACATCTAAACAAAGAATGATATGGAGGAGAAAAAAATGTTTACAAAAATTCATGTCAAAAATTTTCAATAATCTTAATATAAATAAAAAGTCATTGAGACTATACTTGTATTTATATTTTATATTTCTTCGTAAAATAAGAGGCCTTAGTGACTACTTATTACTTAAGACAAAAGAAAGAACAATATCAACATTTCGGAGGTCAAAAAACTAATTACATATTAACCCTTAACTGGGGAGATGAAAATTCAGAACTTAACTGGGGAGGCGCGATATACGAGACCACATTTTCTTCAAACTAAAATCACAATTTCTTATCAAAGCATTAGTATAAAAATCAGTCATATATTCTGCAGATATTTTTCCTTATATGTAAATATGTTTTAGAAATTTTTCAAGTTGTATTATCATTGAAAAAAATAATTGCGTTTGAACATACATTTTCTCCTCAAATTACATATTGCAACTAATAATTTTCTTGAAAATACATATTACTTTTTACTTTTTAAATCACATTTATTTTTCCAGTATACAAAGGTATATAAAAACAATATAATGGAAAATTCAACAATTATATAAAATGAAAAAATTATTTTTTTTAAGGCGTCATTTTTGCGCAGAAACTTGCGAACATTCGTAGCATGGTATTCGAGAGCATTTTAAACATACAGGTTAAGCACTGGCATAAAAATCAACTTATAAATGCTATAGATATTTCACTTGATATATTAAAATATTTTAGAAATTTTTCAAAATATATTATCATTAGAAAAATGAATTATATTTAAATTATTGTATCTGAATAAAGCGTAGGCGAACTTTCAACGAAAAATTCTTCCTTACAATTATCCTCATTACTAAAATCACTTTCTGCTTCATTTAAAAGTCTCTGGAGTTCTGCTTCATAGCGAAGTTCAGTAGGCCGGATGATATTTCGAGGATCAAGTTTTAGAGCCATATGCTGAACCTTGTATAATATTGGAACACTAAAAGGGAGTTGCGGTGTCACAGATGTCTCGCAAAGAAATATTTAAAAAAGCATCTGCTGAAACCGGTTAAAAAAGTGCACTTGTAATGAAAGTCACAAAACAAGAAGCTACAAGATCAGTCCATTCGATTGAGCTAAAAATAAAATAGGGGTGACTGAAAGTTCATCCATAGTGGTCTGAGATATCACACTCCCCTATTCAGGGTTAAATTAATTGAAATAATCAAATAATTAGAAATAACAGATTTTGTTTTCTATTTTTCAAAAATAGCTATGCAACAAATTATCGCACAAAATATATTCATAACATTTTCAAATTCAAACTTATACTTTTTTTAATGTTACCATTTTCGATTTCTTTGCAATCTTTCCTTCGATATTTTAGAGACTTAAATGTATGGATTCAAATTTGTAAAAAACCTAATGTGAAAAGTATACGAATTCAATGAATAATTGACTAAGATTATTCTATTATTTGTTTGCAGACGATTTTGATATAATAATACAGTTTGCTGGTGATTTTTTTAAACATGCAAATTCAATTGATATTCCTATTTCAGTTAAAAACGTTTTTTCAAATAATAAAATAATTTTGTTTTGGGAATTTTTACATCAAAAACTTCAAATATGGGTTTTAATCCTTAGCAACGCTGGTTGTATCAATTAATAATTCATACGTTTTGATGTAGCTAATTAAAGCCATTGCTTTTGTGTCATAACAATCCAAATTATCCAATAATATTTAAATAATACTTTGAAATTATGTAATCGCCATTCTGTATGAATTAACATGTTGAAATGCTTAATATCTATTTTTTCGAATGCATTGTTTATATTTTAACATTGTATTTGATCCAAAAAATAAATTCTAATGAATTCAAACCTCAGTCTTATCCATGTTTCTTTTATTGTAGATTAGTTTTTATAAATAGTATTTTTGAAGTTTTTCATGATTATTTTCAGAATAATATGACAGCCATAGTTCTCTATAATACTTTAAATATAATTTCAGAACAGAAAAAAGCATATTGCATATATTATTTTATTATTAAACTAAAATCTACCAACGGAGATAAGGTTGGATCCAAGACCGAAACTCTCTACTAAAACAGCATATCCAAACGAATGAAAAAAAAATGAATGAATGACTAATACCTAAAATAGACAGATATCTATTTTGAGAAAGAAATTGCTGAATAAGAATTTATTTTTATGTAAAACCTCAATTATAAAATTCCTAAAGACTGAAAATATCTGGAAACATAAAGCTCCCTAATAATTTATGCAGATTTTTTTATCGCATATATGTGGGTTTGAGTCAAAGCTGGTTTAAAAATTACATATTTAATATTTTAAAACGATTTAATTAAAAAAATTACAGGACATATACAGCATTTAGGACAAGCATAAGAATCCAATAAATAGAAAAAGAATAAAGAAGTATGACTGTCTTTTATAAAAATTAAATCAACAGACTTCACATTGGCAACATCGAAAGCGTTAATGCCTTACAATTCATCTTTCTAGGAATGTCTATAGAGCGGGAAAATATAAACATGACGTCACTATGCGTGTTGCCATCGTGTTGAACTTATATCTTATCCTTCCTGTATTTTTAAGGTTAAAAGTATTTTAGATTCCAAATGAAAATAGAAAAGACAGATTCATTAGGTTTTTGATATCTTTTAAACATTTCTTTCTTATTATCAGTACTTATAAAGTGATAACCATTTTAATTTGTAATTAAATAAATCGAAACGTAGATTTATCAGATTTTCTAAATTATTTTTTAAAAAATTCTGTTGAGAATACCTACAAAATTACAAGTATCTTACAGTATTACAAGTACCTTAAGTTAAAAGTATCTTACAATATTACAAGTGTGTTATTACATGTACCTTACAATTATCTAAACAACAAGTATCAAAATTACAAGTATCTTACTACATGTACCTTACAATTATCTAAACAACAAGTATCAAAATTACAAGTATCTTACTACATGTACCTTACAATTATCTAAATAAAAAGTATCAAAATTACTTATATCTTACAAGTATCTTATTACATGTATCTTACAAATATCTAAATTACATATATCTTGCAAGTATCTAATTACATGTATCTTACAAGTATCTAAATTACATGTATCTTACAAGCATCTTATTACATGTATCTTACAAGTATCTAAATTACATATATCTTACAATTATCTAAATTACATGTATCTTACAAGTATCTAAATTACATATATCTTACAAGTATTACATATATATTACATTTATCACAAGTAAAAAAAGTAAATTGTAAATAAATAAATGAAAACATAGATTTGTAATTCTTCTTAACTCCTTTTATAGTTTCTTTCTATTACTAGGGCTTATAAAGTTACTCATTTTAAATTCAAATGAATTTATTAGGTATATATTAAATAGGTTTGTATTTTTGCGACTAAATAAAATATCCTGACAAGCGTATTCTATACATAATGCAAATTCAACTCTTTTTCATGGCCCATCACATATTCTTACAATCGCATCGTATTTCCGCAGTCACTATTGCTAATTATATGCTTTACTGCAATGTAGATTAGAAGCCATTTAAGAATTAGCGAATTGTATAAAACATTTCTAGAGTGAATCGGCTTACGATTGAGATTCAGGGTAATTAGTTAATGCAGCAGCCTTCACATTGGGGTTCAATCAATAGATCGCAGTGCTTTACTAACAGCGAAAGACGGTAATCTGAATTCACCAAGTTGGAAAGTCTGCAACTGCAATTAATCGAACATGGTACTAGTTACTGGTGATGCTCTGTTTGTTCCTTGCGATAAACTGCACGCATTAACTTAATATGCTTTCTACTAGCAGTCAAATTCTTTTGTTGTTGGAACAGGACTGGTTCTAGATCAAGTTTCTCTGTTACAGGATTTGTCATTATGTTCTTTTAGAGAATTATGTTCGATGATAAAATGAGATATCTTTCATTTGTAATTGTAGTTTCTTTAAAACTTTAGAATACTTTCAAATTCTTGCTGAGTTATTTGCATTGAAATATTCTAAATATAATATTTTTAAAAAGAAAAAGTTAGCTAGAAACAAAAAATAACTATCGATAATTCTATTTAGAACTTGACAAAGTTTTTCTTAGATTAATTTTGAAATATTAGCTCATATAATTTGCACGAAAGATTTAAAATTTATCAAAAATTACTTTTGAATAATTCCAGAATGAAAATTATCAAAAATTACTTTTGAGTGTTTCCAGAATAAAATTTATCAAAAATTACTTTTGATATTTCCTGTATACTTTTTACTGTCTATAATTATTAATATAAAGCGTAGAGATTAAATGTAACGGATCTATTATTTCTTTAAAATATTTACAACATTCTTAATAATCATCTTTTAGTTTTATCTTTATTTTGGTTCATTTGTATTATTCGAAAGATAAATTTATTTTAGTATATTTCATTTAAAATGCATATTTTACTTTACAGTGTAATTAATATCTAATATTTTCTTTCATCATCCAAACCAATAAATAAAGTTGATATTTCATTAAATTGCAGTGCATTTTTATCCGTCATTGATTTCAATTTTATCAATTCATTTCTTTGATAATATGAATTAGGTTTGCAATCATTTCTTTTTCTTTATTTGCAGATATGTTTTTTCAGAACTTCATAATTTATGTTTAAAATGACCTCCTTAAACAAAAAAAAAAACAAAAGTATTTTGTGTAAAACGTGTATTTGTCTAGAGCTTAACAATAAAAAAATTAAATTATCTGATATCTGATTCTAGCAAGTGTTTCATTTTTTCAGAAGAATATTCAATTCCATAATTATATAAAGACTTGTTAGATTTTGAGTAATGATTCATAATGATAATTCATTGTACTATTCCTGAATCGTAAAATCAGTAAGATAAACATAAAAAAATTCAAAAGTTTGACTCACTCGATTCTTTTGATTCATTTGATACACTGAATTATTTTTGAATCGTGAAATCAATAATATTAATGTAAAATAATTAAATCTTTTAACTTATTTGATTCATTATTTTATTCTTGTATCTTTGAAATATGTAGAATAGTTCAATCATTTGATTTCACAAAATTTTATTCAACTAACACATTTTCACGCATTTTTTATAGCAGGTCTCGTGTCTTAAAACTGGCATCGATTTTTAGTCACCATCTGATGAAATGCTGTATTTAATTTTTTTCTTTTATTTTCTAGATGACAAAATACTAATTTTTAGTTGTAGAACTTAAAATTCGATGAATTAGATTATTAAATATAATTTTGAATTTATAAGAGCGTTGCTATTTAATAGTAAATTTATTGAAAGATATGAACTTCATGGATCAATATTATTTAAAATAATGAATCATAAATCAAAAACATAACATAATTATAGTAAAATAAACTTTATTTTTATAGCTGCCTTTAAATAATAAAATTGTAATTTTTAATACCTGGTTTTTGTAAAATTTGTTTCTAATGTACGATTAAGACATGTATTTTCAACTATCTCATGATTTCTCAAACTATGAAGTTTTAAAAACGAATTAGTCATCATAAATTCAGTTTTTGATCACGAATAGATGGTCAAAGTCATAAATTTGAGAATCTCTGCATTGCATTTTAACTATGCTAGTGTTTTATAATCTGATATATATCTATGTTTATATTGCAAATCAGTATGGCTGAAAGAAAATGGTTTATGTTGTGAATGGAATTAAAATATTCATTTATTTTTTTTAAATTCATCTTTTCTTGTAACCTGTGATTTTTTTTTCAATTCTGATACCTAGAAAAACGAAAATACTTCGCATTTTGCAAAAATTATCTGACTGAATTAGTTTTTTTTTTTTTTTTTTCATATCTGTGAGATCACATCTCTCTCTTTTTTTTTTTTTTTTTTTGCTATATTCATTCGATACTTTGTCTTTTGGTTCTTATCATTCCGTATAATAGTTTGACATTTTTTTTTATTCTACGCATCTAATTTTATTAAAAAATAGTACATATTTAAAAATATATAAATTAATATATTTTTCCATTAATATTTTGCCTTCCATGGAAACATTTCGTGTTGTATTTTGATTTTTATAATCTATATTATGCCATTTTTTTCTTTATTCTGGAAATTACTAGAAAACCTGGCTTTATTATTTTGTATCATATGTCGTATTCCATCTACTCCATCCATAAAATCATTGCATAATATATTTCAAGCGGAGTTTTGAATATATTTTTTTAAATTTATGTTTTTCTTTTCTATAAGTTTCTCAATTAGATGAACTTATTCTGAAAATAAAACATATTTCATGAAAAAAGGTATCTTATTCCTTTATAATTCATGTTTCCTTGCTTGACGACATGAATTGTTAATGAATGTTATTCTTTTTCTAGAATTGTTTTAGAATTTATTATAAGGACAGTGTTTTTAAGTTTGATTTGGCATTTAAAACCATAAGACTCAGTAATAATACAACGCGTACCATTACATCGCATTATTTTGGTGAGTTGTATTATATATTATATGAATACTGTTTTTGAACATATTTATGCAATTCCTTCTTTTTTCTTTCTTAGACTTTTCAATTACTGTTCTTTAATCCTGTAAACTAAATACACAATTTGATAAGTAATTTCCATTCAATATTTCACCTTTGATAGTTTATTTATTTAATTCATTAGTAATTTTCATCCTGCTATTAATACAGAATCCATAATTTTTTTAAAGAAATATGTTGCTTATTTTTGCTGAATTTGATGCCTCAAATAAACAAATGTATTCGTTAATAGGCTAATCATTTTAGTATATCTCTATTAATAAAGCATTCATACTACGCTTTTTGACATATTTTTTCTTTATTGTATTTTTAAAGCCAGTAAACTACATGCTTTTGGGCATATTTTTTCTCCATTGTATTTTTAAAACCTTTAAACTACATGCTTTTGGGCATATTTTTCCTTCGTTGTATTTTTAAAATCCACTAAACTAATCCCAAAAATCAAATGCAGAATTTGATAAATAATTTCATCTGTATATTTCACTTCCGATGTATATTGCTAACTAATCATTCATTCTTCCATGCTTGATATATTTTGGACCGTGTGTACCGTGTTTTTTTTTTTAACTTGTTACCATTTTTTGCCATAATCGTGGAAAAGAGTAAATTAATGGTCACATCATATGCTTAAGATTCTTTCTAGAATATATATATTTCTATCTAGAATATAAATTAAATATATTACATTAAATTTGTTTTCGGGCATAGTTACCTTATGTATTTTCTACTTCGTTTTTTTTAAAGCAAGTAGATTAATATCAAAAACAAAATGCCGAATTCGGTAAATAGTTTTTGCAGTATATTCCACCTTTGATGTAATACTGTACGTTAATAATTTATCTTCCCATCCTTGGAACAGCTTTTAAATCTCATGCTTGTTACAATTCTTTGTTATTATTTTTTTTATTACCTTCGATGTACCAGAGAATCAAAATGGTTCTTTAATGTACTCATTATTTCAGTTTATTTCTATCAATAAAAAATTATCCATTACATTATCTGAGCATTGCCTTAAGTTATATCTTACTATGAAATTATGCATTGTGGTTTCCGCAGTCGGCAGATCTATTTTGAGAACAAGACAACTGTCATATTTCAAGAACTTAGTCAGAAAAATTAATTTATTTTATAAGAGTATGAATTTTATTCATTCATATTTCCTTTCAAAGAACAATTCTTTCTCTAGAATGTTATAAAATTTATAAGAAAAACAGTTTCTGCTATGTTTGATGCACCATTGAAAACCATGTGGCTAAATGATAATATAAAGCATGCCATCGCAATACTTTATCTTGATGTGACATTTCCATTACATTACGTGATCATTTCCTTTGGGCATACCTCATACTCTTACTCTATCGTATGTTTAAAAACCATCAAACCAATTCCAAAAACTAGATGCAAAATTCAACAAATAATTTTCATTCTAAATTTCATTTTTGAAATGTATGTTACTACATTTTTGCATCATTTACGAGAATTCAAGTTTCTTTTTTTATGTGCATTAGAGAAACAAAATGCTCTAATAAAACGCTTATTATTTTACCATATTTCTATCTATAAAATATCCAATGCCTCATGTGAACATGGCTTTCAGGCATATCTTACTATAAAACTTATCTACATTATGCTTTCCATAAATTATAATCTATCTTGAGAATAAAATGAATATCATATCTCAAGAGCTCTCAAGATACCTCTCATTCTAAATTTCACATCTAATACAATTCTCCACCTATCATTTCCTGAAATTTGTGTTTTATTTTCATTTTCTCAATAGCTTCCTCGCCACTGATGAGTGGACAGATTCCACTGTCGTGACAGAAGACGTGCCATTTCATCAGTTTTCTATCAGCGCACAAGGAACCAGGAACTTCATGACATATGTTATCTGTTCATGAATGTTTAATGGAGCTAATAAAAGAGAAAGGTTTCACGGGGAGATATTATGAGAGATATTGTCCCGTCGCTCTTTCATTATTCCGGGGAAGTATATCAAAGCAAATTCATGGGAGAATCGGTTAGTGTTTTGATTTTCTTGAGTGGGCACATCTGAGAGCGGGGTTGACATTTCTCGCTGTCAGAAATTAATTAAATTTGATTTTCGTCGTTATTGCTATTTTTTTTTTCTCTTTTGGCTGATGATTAACGGCTGCATGGTTCTGATAGCTTTGCTTCCAAAATTGAAAGAATGATTGATGAAAATTGAAAAATAGTTTCCAATATTATTATTTTTTTTTTTTTGTTTAAAAGATTTGTCAGAATTATTTTATTTTGTCGGATAAGCAGTTGTGTCACAATTATTTAAAAAAAAAGTGGAAATGTTTAGAATAATTCATTATAAATACAGTGAGAGACCATAAAATAAATATTTTTATTTATAAACCTTTGCAAATAAGCCTAATGAAGAAGCCAAATTTCAAGTGCAGATTGCGAAGAGTAGTAAAATATTAAATGATCGGAAAAGAAATAATTATAAATAAATTATTATATATTGCAAGCCCCCCAAGGTCATCGCCTCCTAATTTTTAAAAAGGACATATCAGCACATTGAAAACTTTTCTCGAGAGCAGAGATCCTTAATCTATACTTATAATAAAGCTCAATGTGTGTGTGTGTGTGTGTGTGTGTGTGTGTTTGTTGGTGCTCTACAGGCCAGATCATTCAATCTACAGCTACCAAATTTGGCACGTGTATACCATGGAGGCCGGGAATGTGCACCTGGGGGTTATTTTTTCGAATTTTTAATTAGAATTTTATTTATTTAAAAACTAAGCGAAATTTTGACGTGTTTCTGCTATAACTTCCAAAAATATTACCGCACAAAAAAGAGTTTTACATGAAGTTAAAGATCAGAAATTTATCTTTTAAATTATACCAATGTTCTAACCTTAAAATCAAATTTCTATTTTTAATGAATTTTTAAATAAATATTTTAACTATATCTTTCAACAATTTTTTAGTACGAAAGAAAAATAAAATTTAAGCTGCACGAGCACGTTTCGCATTCATGGGAAAAAATTAGCTTTTTTTCAAAGCGTTGCCACCACATTGATAAAAGCTCCAATTAAGAATAAATTAAATCTTTTTGGAAATGAAATCAGTAAAAATATAATTTTCGGCACGTGTCTGTAGGAAAGGAAAAAAATATGAAATATTATTTCTTTCTAAAAAATAAATTCAAGAAAAATTATTTTATGATCTTTTACACTCTCTATGTTATTAATCCAATAAATCAGTTTTATTTTAAGGCAACTTTTGTTTAATATGAACAGGATATCCATTCAAATAAGGGCCACACAGCTAATTTGAAAACCTTTAGTAAGACACAGATCTGCTAAAATGGTCTAAATGGAAAATGATTATATTTTATGTAACTTGATTCAATAAAGGCTCTTATAAATAGCGAATTTTTGATTTTACATAAAGCTTCTGCTGTGGAAATCACGATAAACAAAATCTTCTTGAAACACTAATATTTTAAATAAAAAGAGTTAATTTCCAATCAACTAAATCAATCACTTAAACTGACTGATTTATGAAAATTTGAATATCACTATTCAATAAAAAAGGGATAATTTTAGATTTTCCATCGATCGTTTCAAAGAAAATACGCCAATCAGCGCGCAGGTTTCTCAAGATTAATTGGCCTAAGATTATGAAAATGTTGAATTTTTCTAAATTTTTAACATTCAAAACTTCATAAATAAGTCTTAGTTGATCTTGGAAAATAGAAACATTCATTCAATTATTTAAAATTTGGTGCGTCCAGAATATTTCTCAGAATATACCTTACTGCATTAAATTTAGACTTCATAGTTTTTGAAATATATTTATAGGCCGGAACAAAATATTATTATTGATTTCATTTCAATCCTTTAGAAAGCAAAACTAAAAACTAAATTTTATGCTGAATCTGAGAAATTTTTGTTGAATTATTCTTTGAGATATTACATAAATTATGAAAAATATTTTGTAGTTCACATAAGACTTAAATACCGAGTGATTCTGTTTGCAGTAATCATATTCAATAATAATAATAAATAAATAAATAAATAACAATAAAGATGATAAATAAAATAAAATGCTTTGTTTTATTAAAGAATATCTTTGTACTAATTGCAATTTCGTCATTTCCACTTTAAATTAAAGTTGAAGTTTCACCGGAAATGACAACAAATTAGCAAAATATATATAGTAAATTGAACGAAACGATCTAAACAACAGTATAAATTTGGTATGACTATCACAATTTGAAGATTAAAAATGTTTTGTTTGAGAATCTATTAAGAGACCAGTTACTTAAAATATTTAATTGAAAATTGTAGCGAGCGGTAATACTGGTGAACCGGCTGGTCCCCAAAGGCGGCTAGTGATAAATAATAACATTTTTATTTTCTGGTGGATTCATGCTGCAGATGACTCATTCCATTATGTGAACCTTTTATAGGATTCGAAACTTTTTTCTCTTATTCAAATATTTTTTAAGCAGAACAGTCTCGATTTCAATTGAAATTACTCTGATAAAATTAGCTTCAAATACATTAATAATTTCCCGATTTCAAAGAAATTATTGTTGGCATTTTGAAAATAAAAATACGATATTTTAGAATATTAATATCAACAGCTTTTGATTCATAACATTATAAGCCCATTTTTGTAATAAATAGCTTAAAGGCTTGTGTAAACTCAAAATTACAAGTAGTAAAAGAAAAATCGTCTGATGGACATTACAAAAAATCTAAAATACTTCAAACATAATTTAAATTTAACAAAAATTTATATATATTCTATGGAACAGAAAAATATAAAAAAATATAAATGTTTTCTTTCAAATCAACTTAAGTTTAATTATTGGAGATTTCTCGAAGTGTAAAAAGTTCTTTAAAGAAGAAAAATTGAGATTATTATTCCCAAATTAGGTTATATGGAAATTGATATAAATCCAGCTCCTAATGCTTATATAGTTTATATTTATTTGAAAAAGATGGCTTGGTAACTGAATTTTTTACTTGACTTTTATGCGTAAAAATAATTAGCAACGAGAAGGTTTATCGATATTTTTCACAAGAAATTAACAACACTCCATATATAATTAAAATTTATCATATCCGTTGAAGTAGAAAATTATCAAAAGAAGGTGAAAAAGATTGATATGCATAATATTGATTGATTTTTAAGCTTGCATTGTTTCTTAAAAGTACCTCTATATATATATAACCAATTCATATGGGATAAATTGTATTTCTGTGTATATTTTATTTCGGTTGGTAGTATTTAATGTACTTTAATTAGTTTGAAAATTACTTTTGGTTATACTATAAATGCATATTATAATTTTAAATATTCATAATAGAGCATCAAGCATTATCATATTGATGTGATTTGTCTCATATCTGGTTCAATGTTTTGGAATGTTGAATTTCTTTAAATTTTTACTGATATGCATAAAAGTTTCTATTTAAATTTTAAGTTTCTCTTTTGTTACATACGCGCAATATACTCCATCTATTGTTACTCGGAATGAAGACAGTTTTTTAAAATCTTGCTTATTTTTAAGCACATTTGTCAATATTTATTTCACTTCTTAGAAATGAACAGTTGTCTATATTTGAAATCTTTAAACAAATCATCAATCTTAAAATAAGCGAGCAGATAGCCAACCGTATTCAAATTCTAATTTATAAATATTTGAATATGCTTCATAGGATGAAATTGGAACATAAAGTATTATTCTGTCAAAGCGAACCAATTTATTAACATTTTGAAATTTATTTGAAGTAATGGTTTCAGAATTTCGCAACTGAGTTTTATTGATATCATAAAATGCGCTTGCGATCAAATACTTACGTTAATGATTGTTGCATATACTTACTATTTGTAAAACGTTTTGAAAATTTAAAATTAACATAACAAAACTGAGGATCGTTGTCTAGTACAGTTTGCCGCCGTGTCAGCTAGGAAACTTAAGGTACTTGTTTATATTTACAGCCTCAGCTATAACTCGCCAAAAAATGTAAATCTTCTTCGCCAACTGCGTAATGTAGCTTGGTGATGTCGAAGTAATCTAAAAATTTCTCAAATAAATCCATTATTTGGCAATCATGAAATAACCTGAAAATAGCGAAGTAAACCCGGGGGTAAATATAAAGTACTAATTTAAAAAAGAAACAGCATATAATAAAATAATCTAGGAATAAAAACTATTACCCAAATCCTTGCTATTTTTTAAAATGAATTGAATCCTTACTATTTTATATAATGGTGCCTTTTCAAAAAAAGAACTTTCGGTGTCAGATTTTGTCATCATCAGTCATTCAGTATTCATTTATGGCTGCATTATTAAGAAAATATTTTTAAATACCATAATATTCTTATTGCATGTAAAGCTTAAAATTCGAATTATTATTATAGAACATATATAAAAAAATTTGTATCATTTAATTCATATAAAAATATGCCTTTTATTTTAAAGGGTAAGAATTCAGTTATTTTTAATCTTATAAACTAATTTATATAACATTAAATGCATTAAAAATAAAAGTCATATTTATTTTTAAAATTAAACCCTATTTTGGTTAAAAATTAAAATAAAATTAAGTACTCTAAATTTGTAGATTCCCTTAGTCTACAGCCCATTGTCGAAGGCAAAAATCTGATGTACATACTGATGAAATATGATGCAATCTGCTTTGAATTCCAGTTATATTCATATGTAATTTTTAGAAATATCTTTTTAAAATTGATAAATTTAATCTGAATTTAAATATTAGAAAAATCAAGTGAAGTTGGAGTAAACAAACTTGAATGAAGAAAATAAAAAAAATATATCTTCAATTTAACTTTAGTTAAACTTATTGATAATTTAATTGCGTCATCAGTTAGATTAATTGAAGTTGTTTAATTCATTCATTTCTTTATGCGCTTTAAAAACAGCAAACACAGAAATAATTATCAATGAATAAATTAGTATATTTCGGATAAAATAATGTATACTGAAAAGGCTTTTCTAGATAAAAGAGACAAGTGTTTTCAAGTGAAAATAATGGTGAATTGTTTATTTAATTTATTCTTCTTAAAAGACTTTGATTTATTTAGCTTAACAAATCGAAATTATTCTTTAGAAATTTCAACTTACGAATTTTCTAAACAATAATAAGCATTGAAAGAAAAGCTAAACGAAAAAAATATTTCGGTATTGTTTTTAAGAAAAGTATCATATAAGAAATTGTTTATTATTTATAAAAAAATTTAATGTATTTCCCTACCAATTTGTCCTTTGTCATAATAATTAGCATTATAGAAAATAAATATTATAAGAAATAAAAGGAATTTACAAACTTCTTTAACAAGTAAAATATTAATGTTATGGAATAAGTTTTTTTGCTAATAATATCACTGCTAGATTATTAAGAATAAATTTAAAAATAAATAAATTAAATGAGCTTAAAAGATAATTATGCTACGATGTTTCGGTAGAAAGATTCGGATTTGTTTAATTTTTTTATACAAGTACATTGTTCAATATACAAGAAAAACCAAGCTTTTTTAATGTACATATGTGTTACAAGTCTGCTCTGCAGTAAAAAACAAAATATCTGTAAGAATTTTTAAACATAAATATTTTTTTAATACAAATGTGAGCAAATAGCAAAGAAATGTCAGCAAATCTTCGTCTTTTAAAATGTAGCAACATTATTAGTTTTTCAAATACTGCCATTTTATTTTAAAAATAGTTAACATCAAAACACGCATAGGTATTCTTATTGTTTCGACAGATTTTTTTAATATCTAAAAAAATCTTAAACATAAAAACTACGGCATTTGATCTTTTCTAAAAATGAATTCTACTTTCCCAAAACTATATCTACAGACAAAAGCTCGAACACTTAACTTTTATATGTAAGAATAAGATAAAACATTGGGCGGAAAGTGTAAACAATGCCAAAGAAACTTCAAAATAACAAAAGGTTATTAATGCACACTATGTATTTTTTTCTTTTTCTTTTCTTTTTTATAACTAAGTAGAGAGAAGAAGAAATCCCTAGTTAATGATGTGTTCAATAAAGGATTAAAAAAGAAGCACGCTCTAAGGAAACATACACACTCGCAAAAAAAAAAAATGAACGAATAAAATAAAACAACGCTGAAGTAACAACTCCAGCAATAATCTAACTTACCTAAATAATGTAAAAGATAAAAACTAAAAGTGCGAGCTACCACTTTATCCAACTGGAGAAGAAGAAAAAAAAAAACATGCAAGAAAGAAAGAAAGAAAACTTCTGCAACGCATCGTCTTTCTCCGTAAGCCTGGAAGCCTTCTGCTTATACGAGTTCTGGTATCTCCAGTGAGTTGTTCTGTTACAGGGTGTGACGGTTTCGGTGCCCAAAACAAATAATTAGCGGACGGAGGGCATTCCTTGGGGACTGACTGAAGAGTGCATACAATCATCGTATTTGTTTTTCAGAGAGAAAAGAAAAAAAAATGGCGAAACAGAATCTTGAAAGATGCACCTTTGTACTCCTGATTATTGTTTCCACGTTCAGGAATAAAAGATGATGCATACTTTTTTTAGGAGTCCGTCTGGCTTTTAGCCATTTTATTACTTGTTTTTATTTCTTAACATACGAAATAGGTGAATCACTGTAATATCAAGAGACTCAAACTTGAAATTTTGGGGAGTCTGCATTGTTTAAGGGATCTAGAAAACTTATTTTAGGAATCATAATTATAGAATAATCTATGCGAAAAATGTTTTAAGCTGGATGGATGAAATGTTGTGCATTAGAATGTTATTACATTTTAAAACAATTGCGTCGACATCATGACCGTCTTAGAGTTTGTGTGATTGCCTGCATGCAAACGCAATAGTTCAGAAACACAAAATTTTATATAAATAAAATTTGATAGATTATATTGTTACTAAAATTGCAGTTAGTTGTCAAATTTTGAAGAAAATCCGTCAAATACTTCACTGTTTGTCCGAGCGTGAACATGCATGTAAAAGCGATAGCTCAAAAGCGTAGCATACGAAAAAAATTAAATTTAGTTGTGCTGCTAAAATTATACTTGTATATAAAATTTGTTTTCAATCGGTATAGAATAAGCATCTAACATTCACATTTTATTTCTTTTGTTGTACTTTAAAAGCACTGAAAGTTATTGTGCACGACTGAATATTTCTCATGTGTTGCTAATTAATAGTGTTCCGAATCCGTAATGCTGCTTCCCAGCATAGTTGGTTTCATCATTGGAAAGAATGTTTTACAGTCATCTCTATGGAACAGAGTCTGGGCGTCGTGTCGGGGGTCCCAGAGCTTGGCGACAAACTTGGCGACCATTTGGCGACTTGGCGATCAATTTGGCGACTTTGGCACCAAAATAGATTATACCCGAAACTTCGAGAATTTTCCCGATCCGTCCAGTAGGAACCGAGATACGCCTCGAACGTTCCTGATTGGTTGAGAGGCTTCTAGCCCCGCCTCCTGAGACCTATAAAAGGGGCTGCAGCTGCCAGAGAAGTCAAGTCAGTAATCCGAGTCAGAGTCGAAGAAGTAGAAGACGGAGTAGTCGGAAGCGACTGAGTCAAGCTAGTGCTGAACTGAGCTGTGCGCTACTGTCTGCAGTAGATTCTGGTTGTATGCTGCTGTGTGTGCTGTTGTATGCTACACGTCTCGTGTGAAGATAATCGTCTTCTGTGCTGTATATAGTTGAAGCTTTTGTGCTGTCCTGTGTGTCTTCGTGTAAATAAACGTCGTTGTTTTTATTCTACTTCTGCCTGCTGATTGAGCGTTCTTTACATCATATCACTCCCACTATCCAAACGAACCCCGGTAAAGAAAATTTCGTAACAATAGTTATATCTCAAGTAAATCCGCAATGAATCGTACACAACCACTTGCTAAGTAATCTCATTACTATGCGATTTCTTTATTCACCTGTTATGTCTGGAGATTAAGAACCCTGAGTTCAAGCACTCTATGGCACTCCCCTTAAATCGGAAGATAGAGACTGAATAATAATCTGATCCCTTCCCAGTTTTATCCAAGATCCAAAATTTTTATGTCCCAGTTGGAGGAGAGGGCTTTTATTTCAAGGAATGCGAGTAAAATCAGGGGAAACGATTTTCCTTGATTATAAATTGACATTGATTTTCAAAAAAGACGTAAACTAGGCTTAATGAAAAATGATGTTTTAATACTTAATAGGAAATGAAGGAATAACCGAGTTTTTGCAATTTAAATCTTAATGAGACTCGGCACCCGAAAACTTCTTTCTACAAGTTTGTTTCTTTAATTCAAAATAAATTTAGTTCAAAAATTTAAATTTTAAAAATATATTTGCTTTCTAGAAAGTTAAAGTTAAAAGATTAAAAAAAAAATCTTTACAAATTACTACTTTTTTTTCAAATATTTCTTCTTCTTCATTTTTTCAATATTTGCAGACCATTTTTTTTTTTTTTTGAAGAATCCTTTTAATGAATTTAGAGATCAGGCTTTGGATATGTGTATTAGTTTCGGAAAAAAAAATTTGCTCATAACTTAAAACGTTTTTTTTTTGGGGGGGGGGGGAATATCATTTTTTTCACTTTCGCTATTTTTAAAATTTTTTCTTATCATTATTTTTAAAATTCGATGCCTAATTACATTAAGTTGATATTTCTGATTTCACAAAAAAAAAAGATTTCAAATAGTTCAAATAAAATGCATTTTACGAAAGACCTGGTTTTAGAAAAATCAAACTGAGTTAAACAGATTTAAGATTCAATACAGTAATGTTACTAAACATTCTTATATTCAGTTACTTTTGTCATCAATAACCTAGCATTTTTAAGCAAGAAAGTATTTTATAAAATTTTGCAATTTCCATAATAAATAATTCCTCCAGTTTAATTTAACTATCATTAGAAAATAATAATTAAATAGCTAAAAATTATTATTTATTTATTTATTTTAACGTTTTTTAGTCATTACATTTAGGAAATGATTTTAATTTTTTCTCCTCAAATATTTATTAATATTTAATAATTATTATAAATGCTCTGAATAAAATATCAATAAAAAATAATCTAAAAACAAATGAAGTTTCTAGAAAAACGAATTTAATAAGAAATTTTTTAACATATTTATGAAATTTTATATAATCATCTTATTTCCCCCCCCCCAAAAAAATATATTATAGAAAGTGGTTTTAAATTTGAGTTTGTTGAAATTAAAATGTTTTAGGGAGTCACGCAGACATTCTTTAATTTCGATGTCACAAATGAATTTGATAGCCAAATAACAAAACCGATTTTTAAATTCTTTTATTTAAGAAATTTGATTTACCCGCTCGACATCTCTTAACATTCTTAATAAAATAATATAATTTTCGGTTAATTCGTAGCATTTACAGATCTATCGGTATTAAAGTAAGAACTAACGTAGCAATTTTGAAAAATCTTTTTTTTTTTTTTTTTTTTGTCCCCTAAACTGGTTCAAAATATGTAGAAATTGACACAGAAAAACTAGTGAAATCATCAAATTTGCTAACAAACGTTGAATAAAGAATAATGTTTTAAATAAACATTATTAATGCTTTTCTTTGTTCAAAGTAAAAAAAAAACTGGTGAATTATAAGTTAAAATATAAAATAGTGAATGAGTGTGTGGTTTATCATATCATGTCTGGCAAAATAACTTTGTATCTCTCAAAATATTTATCTAATGTTTCTGAAATGTCGAGAAAAACGGATCCAGACATAATTTTAAATACAAACTTCAAAACTCAGAATTTTTTTCTATTTTTGGGTACCAAATCCCTTTCATAGAGCTTTGTATTCTAGAAATAAATAGTAAACAAACATACACGATATTTTTAAAATTGCAATATATGTTAATAGCATATTTATTTGTTTAAAAACTTCAGCCAAATTTATTCGCTAAGACTTATGTTAAATGGAGATTAAGTGTCCTCTTTTTATAATTTACAGAGAAATTATAGTTTTGCCGAATATGAGAAAAAAGTTAGATTAAAATATTAGAAAACTAATATCAAATAAAATAAATTGTTTCGATGGATAAATATTATTAAATATTATAAGTAATTTATGCTTGTGAGAGATGCAATGCATAGATTAGATCTATTCAAGGCAAATAAGGAATGCTGTAAAAGAATAAAATCTCCCTTATAAGGAAAATTCCAAGTACAGTCGAAAAAAATTGAAAGAATTTCGTTCCTTATTTTATTATTATTATTCCAATAATGAGCCTTGTGCAAACAAACTTGCCAAATATAAAAGTTGAAAATTTTTGGAAATTTTCTTTTAAAGATACGTGCCAGTGCTATCGAAATTCCTTTCTATTTCGGTATATAAGCTTCTTTCATTCTTTTTGTAACAATTCCTTTTTTGTTGTTGTTGTTTTCAGTAAATGAAATGAAGTGAAATTTGAAAATAATTTATAAGTCTTGAAATACAACATTTTAATCTCTACTATCTCAAATTCTGAACAAAAATGAATCTTACAAAATAAAAATAAAAATGTTCCAAATAAACATTCCCAAATCTCGCATTTATTTACACCAAAACAAGAAACCACTCCTAGAAAAATTTAAACATTGTCTCAAGACATCGAAAGAATACCGAAGTTATTAATGCATAGTGTACTATAACTTTCTTCTTGTAAGCTAGCGAAAAAAACGAAGAAATCCTTAGTTAATGATATGTTCAACAAAGGATTAAAAAAGTAAGCACGATCTTAAGAAGCATACCCATAGAAAAATGAACTAATAAAATAAAAACACGCTAGAGAACAACTCCCGCAGTACTTAATCTTACGTACTTAAATAATGCAAAAGATAAAAGCTAAAACTACGACCTTGCACTTCACCCAGCAACGCAGAAAAAAATAAATAAAAAGAAGAAGGAAAAAAAATCTGCAACATATCGCACCGGAGTAAGCTGGAACTCTTCTTCTTTACATGAATCTCCTATCTCTAGCGACCTGTCCCTTTACAGGGTGTGACGCTTTTGGGGTTGAAAACAAATAATTAGCAGACAGAGGGCTTTCCACAGGGATTGGTTCAGGGGCACACTAGAATCATCTTCTTTCTTCTTGGTGTAAACGTACAGTGAATAATAGCAGTGCGAGATAAAAAAAAACAACAACCAGGAAATACTTGGATGCAATGTTAGTTTCGTGCATTTATCTCCCTCGTAGTAGTTCCATGGGAAAAGGTAAGGGAAAGTATACATATTGTATGAATTATATGCACTTCGTTTTAATTTTTACTACTTAATATTTGTCCCCGAAGTTGAAGCAGATAATCCTGTTGGCACATGATATTATACAAAATGCCTATGTTGTTCAGTATTCTGTATGCCGGACAATATCTTGAAGATATCGTGTTGTTGGGCATTTTGTATTGATAGAGCCAGAGAAACTTCTTAATATGTCATTTTGTGTTAATATACAGATGATGTAAATTAAATTTAAAATGCAAATTAAATTCCTTATAAATTATTTTAAATTAGAATTCGAATGTCAGAAATTCCTTGCAAAGATTTTTAACCATTTATGATAATTCCTTGCAAAGAGTTTTAACCATTAATGATAATTCCTTGCGAAGATTTATAACCATTAATAAAAATTCCTTGCAAAGATTTTTAATCATTAATGAAAATTCTTTGCAAAGATTTTTAACCATTAATAAAAATTATTTGCAGAGATTTTTAACCATTAATGAAAATTCCTTGCAAAGATTTTTAACCATTAATGATAACTCCTTGCAAAGATTTTTAATCATTAATAATTATTCATATCTCTGATAAAAAAAAGGAATAACTGAGCTTCAAAAACAAAAACTTTGTCTTGACTGCTGATGGTCATTGCTGATCTCAATATTGTAATGTATCCCCATTTCTCTCTCATGATAAAGACATCCAGACCAGATGCAATGTCCCCCGCTTTCTCACGCATAGTTAAGTTCATACGGACCTCCAGATATTCATCCTTTTTGGATCCTTTTCACTAGGAGATTCATTGTGTTTGGCCAACTTTTACTATATTCAGGTGTAGTAAAACAGATGTGTATCCCATCGCCACAAATATATCCAATATGTCTTCAAGGGCGAGAAACGTCGAAACATCCAGATGCTAAACTTTTTTTCTTTATAAAGAGACTCCTCCAGTCAGCTATTCTCAACCTGTGGGGAGCGCCCCACTAAGGGGGGACGAGAACACTAGCGGGGGGGGGCGAGAATATCCAAGAGAAAATATTATTTAAAAAATGGATTAACTGACTGAAAGGAAAGCACACATACACATAGAAAACAAAATACATTTCGACATATTTAATAACTTATTAAAGTAAAACAACTTACTAAATCAAAACTTACTTAATCAAAACATACTAAATTAAAACAAATTTAATAATTATTAGTGACTTCCTGGGGCAGTTCTTGCAGAGCAAAGTTTTTCTAAGGAATGCTTAATATTAAAAATAGCCATTCTCAGGTCTGCCGAGATCTATATTTTGTCTTCAAAGTAACCACAGCAGAAAATCCAGTTTCTCAAAGGTAGGATGTTAAAAATTGTAATAGAATGCGAAATGCCCTTGTTTTTAGTGCAATTAAAATCATCCTCTACTCCTGCGCAAAATTCAAATAGTAATTTATTACTAAATTGTCTTCTAGTTTCGCCACTTGTAGTGAAGTCTATGAATTTTTCTTCTTCATCAATTGAGAGCCCTTCGGGAGTCTTATGAAATGGATCCCTAACTCACTCGTAACTTGCTATTAGTTTGTCGTCAGAAAGAAAATAGTTTTTAAAATTCTTTGCCAGCATGGCTAAATGATTTTCAGTGGTTACAAAAACAACTTTTACATGTTATTCTTCAGCCTTGTAAGTTTTAGTGCAATCATCCACATTTGCAAACATTGCTAAATTTTTTTTGCTTTAAATTTCTGCTCCGCAATTCCAATTTTCCACAAAAGGCATTAACTTTATCACTCCTATACAACATATGTGTATTTGCTCCTCGGAGTTGAAGATTCAAGTTATTTAATTTCTCGAATATGTCGATCAAGTAGTTTAATTTCATCACAAATAAACTATCGCGAAAATTCTCGGCCTCCGGTATGTTTTCTTCTTCTTAGAAAATGGCGATTTCTTCTCTTAATTCATAAACACGTTGCAAAAATTTCCCACATGATAACCACCTTGCCTCGAAATAAAATAGTAATATTGAATGTACTGAACTCATGTCTTTACAAAGTGCGGAAAAGATTCTCGATTTCAGTGGGTCTCATTTTTATATAATTTACTACGGTTACAAACGTAGTAAATACAATATTCAGACTAGGACTCTTTTCTTTCGAAGCCAAAGCTTCTCTGGGGTTCATGTAATGTGTCCAGACCCACTGAGGCGATTTTTGTTTTACAAGTGCTTGCATACCTTGGAATCTTCCGGACATTGAACGAGCACCATCGGTGCATATTCCGACGCAATTTTTCCATTCTATGTTTGCCTCGTTCTTAAAATCATTTAAAATAGCAAATAATGCTAGGGCAGTTGTTCTATTGGTTTGCAGAAAAGTAGTTCAACTACTGACATATTATCACAAAATCGAACACAAGCAATTAAATGAGCATCTTTATTACTATCTGTTGCTTCATCAAGCTGTATTGAAAACAATTTGCCACGCAACTTCGAAAAACGGAGACACTGTACATCTTCAGCTATATCACTAATTCGACGAGCATCAGTATCATTTGAAACAGGTGTGCACTGCAATTGTTTTGAAAAATTATCTCCAAACATTGTTTCTACAATCTCAATTGCTGCTGGTAAAATAAGCTCTTCACCAATGGTGTGAGGTTTTTTACATCTGGCTATTTTATATGAAACTTTGTAAGATGCAATTAAGGCTTTTTATTCACAGATAAAGTTTCTTTAAAAATGATTTTTGCTTTTTATATGATTTTAATTTTAATTTGAAGAATTCTCTGGGTTTGTTAACGTACTTACTATGAAATGTTCCCAAATGTCGTTTATTAGGTTTCATGCTGCCTACGGCCAACATTTTTCAGCAAATGAGACACAGGTCCTTTCTTCATTTATTTCAGTACTGGTAAACCCAAAATTTAAGCATTCTTGAAAATATTTTCTTGATTTTATTTTGGGAACCACGCTCGTCTGTGTACTTGTTGATGCTTGACTGCCGTGTAATGCTCACTTACTTCTGCTTAAAAATTTATCCATGAGTCTGCTGCTATAAATATTTAATATGGTGAATTGCAATTAACATGAAAACATATATAACATACACATTCACGATATATTCGATAGCTATAGAAAGATCGACTCGAATGATACTGACTGGAAGTGAAACTTGCGTTATCAAACATTTTCCTTCTTCCTATGAGAAAACATCTGCGCATGCTCGAGACGGCATCGGTCGTGTGGATTCTCTTCCACAAACATTACTTTTTTTTTCTCTCTTTTTAGTCATGCTTCTGTTTTATTTCTTTTATTATTTGAAAAAATGTATTCCCAGTTTCTAAATTTAGCTCACCCCGTCGAGGTTAACTTTCATTAAAGAATTTTTCTACTTTCATATTATTTTAACGTTATCTCTCTATTTGGCTTACAAATATAATATTTTAATTTTCCCCGCTTTCATTCGCTTCATCTATTCACTGCCCAATTTGCAAAATGCCAGATGTGGTTTATCGCGAATGTTGGCTCGCTTTTACTCTTTTATTGGTAGTTAGTAAAAAATAATTTAAAAACAGAATACAAAATACTCAATATACATCATCGCTGTATACTTTTTATTGTAAGCGGGGGTGGGAAAGATGAAAATTATGATTGAAAACTTGGCCCGAATTCTGAAAGGTTGAGAAACGTTGCCTCAAGTCATCAGGAATTGATCAATCACCATCAACCATTGTTATTAAGTGTCAAACCCAAGTGCAGTTCGGCCAGCTTTAGATAGGAATGGATTGTAATTGGCATGTGTTCAAGAGGCGGTCGGTCACAAAGTAGTTCCTCAAAAGACATTGACTCGGTCGGGTTTAGACTATTGATGAAGTGTTGCTGATTGTTTATTGAGTGATAGGAATTTAAGTTCACCAGTGGGAAATCGGAAGCGGATATCTGACGAAAATAAAATGCCTTTTTCCCCCCAGAAAATAAAAGCGGGACAGTCTTTGAAGAAGAGATTGGAGAGAGACTTCGGTGGCGGAAAATTTGTTCCTGCCTTTTTTAGAACCTCAGTGTGATTCGGAATTCTGTGCCAGGGTCCACCTATAAAGATCGGTAGATTTCTAGAGAGACCCTGGAGTAGCTGTTTAGAGCTAACAGCCTGTTAGTAGATTTTTCGTGGCTTATTCTACAATGTGGTCGAGGAACTCTTTCTTCATTGAATTGTAATTTGATTTTTATAAATACTATTAACCTAGATGAGAACTAGTAATTTTTCGTAAATATATAAGGCTATAAATAAAAGTAATACCGTTTAAACCTTAGTAGGAAAAGAACTTGGAAGAAGTTCATAAGCGATTTCTGATAATCGTATTCCCATCAATGCTTGATGATTTCCAGATTACGCCAAAAACGCCCAAGATCGGTTGTTAATCTCCAAGTTGGCGATGGTTTGCATTTCTTTGACGATTTATCGCGGGAGTAGTAAAAATAAGCAAGTACCTAATTATATTTCCACACGCTCAAAGAAAAAGAAATGTTTACTAAAATGTGGAAGGAAGTTTTCAGTAAAAAACATTCAATGAAAAAAATAATAATATTTGTGGCTAAATGAAATCAGTGTGTATAATTTTTATTGAAAAAAAATATAAGTTTTACATCTTTTATTAAATAAAGAATTCTGATATTGCGATTTGATTCATTCAATTTTAGTGTTTTTCTCTCAAGTACATAATTTTTTTTATCAATTTTTCAGAAAGCTTGCCAGAAATTGCAACTTGCATGTAATCTTTTGAGACATTAATGTATCTATTTTTAGAACCCAACATATTTGTGTTCATAAAAGAAACATGAAACAATATAAGGCCACTAGATACTTAAGAATTCAATATAACATCTCCCTTTGACAATTTTATTTAGCTTGAAAATCATTTTATATCGGCACCCCCTCACCTTCCAAAAAAAAAAAAAACGAATATAGTTAAAGCCTGAATGCAACTCAAAATGGAGTATGATTTTCCTAAATAGAACTGCTGTGCATATCATTTCTTGATCTATTGTAAATTGTCTATTTTAAAGAAGTTTTAAAAAACAAACTTGCATCAGAACAAAATTCCAACTCCGAAATAGTATGCGAAGAACTCAATTTTTGTTTAATAACACTTTGGAAGTTTCTGAAATATCTTAGTAGTGACTTACTTGTGAAAGTGAAAGAAACTACTCTCTCTTTATTTATAGTATCTCTTCAATCTTTCATGAAACATACAATTTTACTCAAGAAACTTGCTTGTGGAAGTATTAATTTACAGCAAGAACATTTTTTGCTGCTGTTCTAAAAATGGTAAATGTGATCTAAAGTCTTTTCACACAAGTTTACAACAAAAGTTTTCTACTAAAAAGAAGAAATAAATATATTTTGAGTTATAAAAAGCGGGATTTTTTCTTTCTTTTATACGATTAAATGGTCAATAAAAGACTCTTTGAGGATTTTTTGCAAATAGAAACTTTGCTCGAAAAATGTATTTTTGCAATTGTATCACTAGCTCTAGTAGACCGAATGTCTATATATGAATTCAAAACACAATAAAGATAACATCTAGAATATTGAAATCTATTATTTAATCAACATCTTATTTTCCTAAATTATAATCAACATCATATTTTGAATAAAATCTGTAATAGATGAAATATCTGCCTGTTTTCATTTCTTTCAATTCATTTGAAACTAACCAAGTTAAACTAATAAGCCTTAATATGCTTAACCCTTTAATTTTGAAAATAACTAGTTTAAACTTATAAACTTTAATATGATATCTTTAAAATATAGATTTTATCGAGTTTTCGTATAGTTTGTCAACAAAAAATCTTCTGTTTGTGTAAGGAAGCCCAATTTTGCAGACACAGAACGCGATAATGATCTTTTCGCCAAGATTATTTATATGTATCGAATATTACGCTAAAAATTTGAAAAGAACATCCCAATAATAGAATCACAGTTATTCCATGCTCTGTCAACTGAAATCTCTGTTAATTTAATGTTTCAAGGAGGAATATCAAGGTTGACTCAGAAACCAAGTTTTACCATAAGAAATAAACAAACCTAACCTAACTTACCCCGATGAGTGTAAGACTTGTAATTGCTAAGACTTTCCAATTACAAAATATCATTTTCAGGAGGTGAACCATCATTTCACAAAAAAAGTCCCTTAATGTTTTCTTGTCATTGCTGATTTGATGCTATTGTTGATGTGAAGTTAGACCGACTAGTAGATTTCAATCCGGTTTTTGATGAAAGAAATTATTAATGTACAAAATATACAAAAGAATTAATGTATAAAAGATAAAATTTCAATCTCATTTTTTGTACATTTGGCACATTGAGCAACGACAATAAGCCTTTCAGATTTACATAGTGATATGTTTTATTTCGTTGGGGCAAAATAAATATTTATTTGTATCATATTGGATTTTTCCCCTTCATAATTTTAACCTTTATATGCCAAGTGTTATCTTTGAACTACATATCCGATTTTGCCCTTTAAAAATATTATGAAGACAATTTTGAGTCTCTGATGTCAGTTATTTCAATTAGAATGCAGAATAAATTGTTATTAAATAATTCTGCAGCAGGTACATGATAGTTCTAATGAAAATAATTATTGCTTTTCTCATGTGACTGCTGAATTGTTGTTTTCTTTTTGAATCATGTGACTACACCCTATTTTTATTTGTGTAGTTGAGAATGTCATATTTTATTTTACAATGTTGAATCATAAGTTACTACTTGAAAAGAAAAGTACTTAAGTCTCTATTTATCACTTTACATTTTTTGTTGTTGTTTTTACTTAGGCTTATGTTGCAAACTGGCAACAAGAGGTTTCTTAACTATAAGTCCTACTAAAAATAAACTGTAATTTTTAAATCAAATTTTTTCCCATGAGCTAGTCAAAAACTGAATTTAAATCAATTTTCTAAAAAATCTCAGGGTATTTGAAGGTTATATCAATACTGAATATTACTATTTAGAAACAAATAAAAGATGTTTTTTACCCATTGTTATTAAAAAGTAGAACATTATTTTCTCAATATTTTTCAAACTAATTAATTCAAATTGAAATATTAATTTAATTATTAATTATAATATTAATTTGAAATTATTCATCAATAATTTTAAATTAATTAATTGATCAATTTAATTTCAATATTTTATTCATCGATTTTATTCCTCGATAAGAGATTTAAATTTTACATTGATTAAAAAATATTTTTATATATGAATCAAGTACTTACTAAAAGAAATATTCAAAAATAAATTTTTATCATTAATAGTGATTACAAATATTGCATACACGATTTTTTTAATTCAGAAAATATATCTAAAATAATGATTAAAAACAGTTTTCCGTGAATTTATTAATTTATTCTAAGCGTACATTTACTCTGAAAACGGTTTTCTATTATAATGGTGCAACAATTTGTTGATATTTTGTTTCATTCTTTCTATTTCCAAGTGAAATGATGAAGTTTAATACGTTTCCATAATGAATAGCTAATATAATGTAAACATTCCTCCAAGACATTAAAAATTAATCAATTTTATTTCTAGTCAAATCCGATATTGATTTTAAATACTTAGGCGGGAAATATATTCTTTCACATGTTTAAAAATTAGATTATTGATTTAGCTATAAATAGAAAAATCATTAGTGCCAGCAGACAATTTCCTAAATTATGGACTGTTTCAGTTTTGTTAATAATGGCGGTTAATTTAAAATCAATATATTTTTTTTCTTCACTGCGTAATCTTGAATTCCGACTTATTGTTTTAAATCTGTTTTCATTTTAATTTAGATTTGGAATAAATCATATGATTACAAAAATAAAAAAATAAAATGTAGAAAGAGAAAGAAATCATTACGCTAGAAAATATAATTAATATATCAAATAAAAATATAAAGATTTGCATATCTAGTCCAAAACACAATAGTATATTAATATTTTAGATTTTATTTATTTATTTTAATTTTATTATTTACTAAATTAAATGCAAGTAAAAATAAACAAAAAAAAGTATTAAATATCATTGATTCACTCAATTTTGTATATGTATTAAATAAAACTGTCATTATAGTAAATTAGACTATAAATAAAGTCATTATAGTAAATTAGACTTAAAAAGGAATTAAATATATATAAGTAAATATCTTCTCTAAATTTAATAAATTTCTATTAAAATAAGAGAAGATTAATTCTTATTTAGTTTGATTGCTTAGAAGCAGTGTGTTTTCATTAGCTCTTATGCGAGATCTGCAATTCCAAACGTTTTACATGGATATTGTACGCATGCCTTTGTCTCATATAAAGTAATTCGTAATAATTTCAAAGAAATAATTAAATAAAAAAATTCAAAGAACATTTAAATATATTATACTTATTCTATTGATTTATTATATGCACTCAAAATACTTTTTACTACAATTTTTCACTATCCATCAATTATAGGTTAAAATGATATTAAAAAATGTCTTGTTCAGTAAGGAACTTTGCAAACATAAATTGAAAAAGTTGAAATTTCAATTAATTTTTAATTTTTTTTGTGTGATTTTGAAAAATTAAAATTTTGAAAAATGAAATAAATATTGTAAGAAGTTACTTGGAAAATACCTTTATCTTAGAAATAACTGTCGAAACTATAACTTGTCGAAAGTAGTATCATTGTATTTGTTTTTGTAACTCTCCTGATAGCTTGTAAACATAATCGAGTCTATTACCAAGTTCAAAATGGTATAATCACTTAACATAATTATTGCCTCAGTATTTCCATGTTTATTACTCTTTTTATCAAAAGAATACACAATAATTAAATTCAATTTCGAAATTTTGATCTAGTATGCAATTGTATATTTCGAACCTTTCATAGTCCAAACACAGTTTTTTATTTTCTCCTATAAAAAGTATTCTAGCATAGAGGAATTATAACGATCTTTAAAAAAAAGTCCAACTCGAGATTTTAATGAATATACGCTTTTCATACCTATTTCAATTCGAAAATAAAATACATTTTTGGAATTATGTCTGTCACATTGTCTGTCTGTGACTCCGATTGTCAAAATGTTTGGATCTAGGAAATATGTATTCAAATTTCCTAAATCACACCAAATTTTTAAATTTCTGTCAAATTTTGAATGAAATTCTTTACTAGAAAGTCTGTTTCCCCGAAAATAAATTCATAAAATAACTACAAAAAGAAAAGAACTTGGAAGATCAAATTTAGTGCACATATTTAGCATCAAAAATCTAGATTGGTATCAAATTTTGAACCAAATGTGTGAAAGGGTTAACTGTCTGCCATCTTCTTTGACAAGATAACTAGCGTGATAACTCAAAAACGCAAGACTTCAATATTTAAAATTTGATACCTGATTTTGTGACTAAAATTGTAGTTGTGTATCAAATTTTGCTTTCAATGTGCCTTAAAATTGGCACCCAATATACACATTCGGTTCTTTTATACTTTTTAACTAAACGAATTCCTGCGATTAATCTCAAATGTCTCAATTTAATAGACTCTTTCTACCACGGCAAACAGCAAATAATACGCTAGTGCATCTGTTAAAGAGTTTTTGAGAAAGTTTAAAGGAAACCAACCCACTGGTTAAAATTACACCTTATCGTCTGTTTTTTGTTTGCTTGTACTATTTGAAATCATTACTAGCAAAACAAAACTTCAGTTAAAAAAAATAGAAATATGATTTGATTATTATAATTATGCATTGTATAATGTATTACAACTTTCAAATTATGGCACAAATTTGTATACGAATGACTTCCTTTCGATTTGTTTGTATTTCCGTATGTGCAGTTTTTAATTTGAAACTCCAACAAGCTATTCATATGCAAAAAAAAAAGAAAATGTGATAGCTTTTTAGCATATTACTAAGTGAAAAAAAAGTCATTGCAATCATCAACTGTCTCTACCTTTTTCTCATTAAAAATTTCTTCTGAGATTTATTTTTATATGAAGTTTAAACAATTGTAGACTGATGCACAATTTTTTAGTTAATGGCAATTTTTATTTTCTTCTTAATATTTAATAAATTCAATCTTTATAAAGAAATCTTATTTATTAGAATATTGAATATAAATGAAGCTGTAGTATGAAATGTCTGCTATTTATGAACCATTTTTGCTTGAATTCTCTTATAAATTATTATTTATAATGAAATCGCACAAATACAAAGCTCACAGTAAATTTGTAACAGTAGTGGCCCTATAGTAAAGTTTTGGTTTCAGAGTTAGGAGATCTAGATTCGAAACTGAATTCATTAAAGATCCGTCGTCTATACTGGTATGATGCAGGTTAAATCTGGTGCCGTGGGCAAACATCTTCCCATTAGTATGGTGGGGATACATGGCGAAGGAATTGCCAGCTAAGATACCGTCCTTCACATGATATTGGTATTCAAAAATACTAGTCTAGTTCCTTGTGAAATGTTAAAATATCTAAATTAAACATAATGTATATTCTTTCGTTTTGAGAGATTTGAGCCCCTATTGCACTAGTTATCTTCCTCCTGTGTACTCTGGCCACACGATGAATTTTTCGATGGACTGATGTGGAATAGAAATTTGGCACTGGATGTTTTCTCCGATACCGTCTTTTTAATTTGAACATAATTCAGAATTACGAGGTTCATCCTATATAGATTTTGAGTCACTTCAATTGTTCAGTCATTTATCTAACTAAATTAAATATAATTATTTTTCATTATGATTTTATGCTTAAGTTTATCCGTTTATTTCAAACCATTACTGTCAGAAAAAAATATCCCATTATTATTACTACACTGTAAAGTTTAATTTTTTAAAAATAAGTATTGCTAAGTGATGAATAAAATATGTTTGAAGCAATCGAAAGATTAAAACAATCATTTAAGCTCTTAATATCCGTACGATAACAAAAGTAACACAATTTCCAGTTTAGGAGAATTTATTTAATAATTATCATTGATGGATCGTTTATTTTCTGAGACGTAAATTTTATTAGGAGGACATTAATGTCTTCCAAGATAAGAACCATCTCGGCAATTCTGAATTGTTTAAAAATGTTCCGAAATCAAATAAAATTATCGATCCAACTTCCAACAAAGCTAACTACCTGCAGCCTTTGTGGACCATCATTTCCTGTTATCAGATTTAAAAAGACATGCCATTAAGCTAATTAACTTTTCGGAATGCATTCCGTGTTGACAATTACACTAAAGACAAGCCTCCACCTAAATCCCAAACTCGTTGCAACTTGTTACATCGACGCAATGGCGTTGCCCACTACACAATGATAGTAGGAAATGGTTCTGTGGTGCTAATGACTGATCCGCGATAAAATGCCAATCCCGTGTTCCGACCACAAATAACGGTTGTTTCCACGGTTCTTTTTTCTATTTTGTGCCGCCCCCCTCCCATCTTCGCTATCGACCTGCCTTCCCAGTGGAGATTCTCCCCTTTCTTCCAATAATTTTTGTGGCGGTGGCACCAAGTTTTGAGGTGGAACGAAAGCTACTGTAGGTATTGGAGATAAAATACATAAAGACTAGGAACTAGACAACATAACTGATACAGATCTTAACGGTTTAGGAGTTTGTTTTGCTTTTTCCGTTTTGTGTTTGCCAGCTTGGGGAACATTTTGCCATCCCTTGGCGCATCGGTTTCTGATCGCAGAAAATGCTCAGAGATTGAGAATTTCAGAAGAGAAGAGGGGGAAACATGTGCAGGAGTTGTTCAAAACCTCTAACGGGGATTTCGTATCCTAACGGAATTTGCTTCTTCCTCGGTCGTAAATAAGGTGAGTTTTGTTTGAAGTATTTTCTGGGGATCTTCACCAATTGTATTGAGTGTATCAGTGGCAGAAATTGTTTGTTACGAAATGGAATTCCGATTGCGTGGGAGCATAAGAATGGCGAATATGCATGAACTTTTTTTTGTATATGATATTAAAACATGTCTCCGTTGTTTATATTTTATGAAAGAAAAAAATGACAAAAATTGGAAAAACTTATTATTTACATGGTAAAACTAAGATATTATAAATGAATAACATTTTTCAAAACAATAACTCTGAATATTCGACCTTGATCAGATAAAAACAAAATATCTTAACAGAGAACTCATTTTTATAACACCATACTGTATGAAAGGTATCTTTCATGGTATTGCATTTCGAAACTTTGACATCTCCATTCTAAAGCCAAAGTTCTATCCCAAAATTTATATGTAGCCCAATAAAATTGATCCCAAAAAAGAGAAGTTTATTTATATTAACGTCCCATTTTAAAGCAGCGCTAAGGCTAAATTGGGGTTGACCTCATAATTTTGAACCGCAGCCAGATGACGAGAACGACACCTGAACTTGCCCCCGTCTCCGCACCACACCAATGGGAGGACGTTTGGCCCAGACTTTTATCGTGCACCAGACCCGCTTACAAGACGGATCTTCGGTGGAATCGGGCTTCAAACCTGAAACCCTCCGGTTACGAAGCCAAGACCTTATCACCAGGCCACCGCGGCCCTCCAAAAAAAGAGAAATAGTTTGAAAATATTTCATATTGTGTCCAAATTTTTAAATGTTTTTAATACTGTTTAGTTCTATATTTACTTATAATTGTACGTTATTTGAGTTGAAGTTGAACATTATATATCTTTATATGCTAAGACAAGTAAATACTTCTTTTTTTTCAGTTTTACGTTTCTCTGTTTATTATATTTTCTATTGAAGAATATCTGTGCAATCTAATTTATTACAATCGGATGTGCCTGTCTAGACAGCTTATTATCCTCTTAATGATATCTCAGGTCTGATTAAATGTCATTTGATATTGTCTCTCGATCTCCAAAGTGCAATTCTGTCTCTTTATATTTTTTGTGTCCTTGCGTTAGTATCTTCTCTATACATAATGTTCGCGAATAATCAAATAAATCTAATCACTAAACTCGAATGGCCGTAATCTACTAAATGATCCATTAATAAAAAAAATGATTCATTACCGAATAAAAAAATTAATAAATGATGAAAAAAATATTGAAAATAAATTCTAACTCGTCTTGAAATGAGAATATAATGAATCAGAAAAAATTCAGACCTTAACCCATTGGCATTTCTTAATAATCCAGAATAAAAAAATTTAAATAGAATGTGAAATTTCGAATCCCATAACTAAATTTTAATTTAAGCTTAGCTTTATTCACACATCGATAAATCGGGCACTCTACATATAAAAGGGAAATCTGGCAGCTCCTCTAGTCGAAAAATGATAAGTTGTAATTTGCCCTTTCGATAATGATTCAAAAGGGTTGAGATACTTTTTAACTCCGCTCAACTTTACAGATGGCGGTTGGTAATTATATGCAAGTTATATATATAATATACTTTGGGTAATTAATAAATGTTCATCTCTTTTTTTATTCAACCTTCATTTTGTTATTAAAGAATCATCTTCCTGTGATTTTATCTAAATATGGTTTTATAAAAAATTCTAATATTACAAGTACAGTCAAAAATTAATTAACAAGCACCTCTTTTGGCAAATAATCCCATAATGATCAAAATGTAAAAAAAAGTGAGTCTTTTAGCGAGCGATGTTTCGCAAAATGAGTGACGAGGCGACGTCGTGAAGTTGAATTTAGATTCTTGTTTATATATAAGCTATCAATCGGTGCTTAACGCTTATTTAGGGAAGTTTTTTTCTGTATAACGCCAAGGAATTGTGGAAAGAATTTCGCCAGAAGAAAACTAAATAACAGCATCAATAACGTAGCATTCATCCATTAAAATAAGAGAGATGTAGAAATTATGCAAAATTGTGGCATCGTATATTGAGAAGATTCGCATCATAAAGGAATAACTATGTGCGCTATAGATTTATCTGATAATTATGCTGTGTCTCATTTTCCCTAAATTTTGCAGCATAGCCAAATATAAATGTCTTTAGACCATATTCTTGTAAAAAAAACATACATTCTTAATAATGAATCGCATTTTGAAATGTGTTATGAAGCCATAAAATACACGAGAAGAAAATTGGCGATTTATCGCTTTTAAGCCATCATTTTTTTTCTTTTAGGATTAGAATTTAATAAAGAAAGCTATCACATTTGGAGACTTATTGTCTACAAAAAAATTTCATCCTGACGCGAATGTCTGTCATGTACAACAAGGTTCTCCTGTTTGGCCTATTAAAGAGTAAGGTCGTAAGAAGTTATCGTTCGAAGAAGCACAGAGAAGAAAATGGGAATGAAAGCGAAACAGCAAGGAGGGGTATTGAAAGTATATATTATTTTCAATTTTTCTATCAGGCAAAAAAAAAAAAAAAAAAGGTTTTGGAGCTCGAACGATTTTGAGATGGGGGAAGGGAATCGTATTCTAAATATGGACGTATGCATTATCTGATAGTCACGTGATTATTTAAAGCCGGTTTAAACTAGTTTTTTACGGAAAAAAAATCTGACCCGAGGAAAAGAAATTTCGAATTCGATTTATTTTGAGGTGGTCAAAAACCATCGCTTTAATAATTGTTGGTGATTGTGGTATATGAGTCATGTGAAAACATGATGTTTTGCTATCGGACTGATACCATGTGACTAAAAAAATAAGTTTCTCACATGATAACTTGCAATTAACTACGGCAGATTTCATTTTTTTATTACGTAATAACTGGCGTTCTCATGTAAATAAATAAAATAATATTTATTATAAATGTATAAATAATTTCATTTAAGGACTTAAAATGAAAATTTTAAGTGTAAGATTTAGAAAAGAATTATATTCATTAAGAAACTCTCCACCATATTTAAATTGGCAACTTCTATTTTATATTTTAGAAAAAACACACCTTAATTTCATCTTATATCTCAAATTTTTGATCAATCCATTTGTTCTAATTAGTTAAGGTCTCTCGTTTAAGATTTTTGTATACGGCATCATCTAAAAGTAATCTGATCTCTTATGTAAATGACTGGTACTAATTAGTCTATATCCATCGCCATTGAATAAACTTCCTGTGCTAATTTTCTTAAGACTCGAGCCTCCTAATTAGTATGATAGAACTTACATTCGGTAATTAAGGCAAATTAAACAAGATACTGAACAAATATTTAAAACATTAAAGAACAGGATGCCAAACAAGAGGCGTTTGAATTTTGTCATTTTAAGCTGAAAATTTGGAGTTGTTATATCAAATTAGGAGTGGAATTTTATTAGTTTATTTATTATTCGATGCACACATCTCGATGTGGAAATGTCTTTTTACTTTTAATAAAAAATTTATTTTTAGAAAAATCATAAAAATAATTTGAATATCTGAAATTAAATGAATGTTGTTTGATTGAATTTGTAAATTATAACAATTTCATATCTTAGAAATTCTTATACATTTCATAATCATTTTTTAAACTTAGTATTTTTATAACCAATAATTCATTTAAAATGTAGCAACAAATGGACCATTTTGAAAACGTTGCATTGTCTATTGATTTGCTGATGAAAAAAAAAATAGTTTCTTATTTCAATTCTACATTTTAAGAAACATTTGCTATATAATTGAATTTTATTTGTAAATATATTTTTTAAACACTCTAAAACTAAATATCTACTTATAGAAGGATTATGTTAATTTAAATTTTAATTATATTTTCTTTCATTAAACTGACGATAAATGTTCTGTAAGAAATCATAAACATTAGAAAGAAATATTAAATACAAACAAACAAATGTGTGCAATGTATTTTAAATAATTTTTATTAAAATGTTGAATTGAAAAATTAGGTAGGCATGCAATAAAATATTTCATAACATTTATTACCAAATTTCAAAATATTCTCAAAATCGTAATTTTAACTCATTTATGAATATATTTTAATTCCAATTCCATAAAAGTATGTGTAGCTGTAAAACACATTTTGAATTTTTGAGTTGCGAATTATTAAATGGAAATTCTAATTTAATGTGTAAAATAAGAGTTATTTTAAGGTAATAACCTTTTATACTTTTGAAATTTTTCAGTGATTACATTTATTTGCTTCAACAGTTGAAAGCACAAATTAAATGTTTTAATTTTTTCATTTTTTCATCTAAAATACTCATACACATTCATTTTTATTAGTTATTTAAGAGGAAAATTAAAAAGCAAAAAATAGCGTTTTATTAAGATTTTAAAGAAAATAAATTCGAATTTCCAGCTCAGCAAAATTTTTATAACTTTAAGTAAGATATTTAATTATCTGAGTAAATATTAAATTAAAAAAAAAATTTCGAGAGAAATTATGTTTTTTCTTATTTTAACCAGTATTCAGGCATATTAAATTTAGAAATCGGTGAAATGATTTTTAAATTGCGGAATTGCTTAATGGGTCATATTTTTCTAAAATTTCCTTCTTTAAGAACTCTAAATTGTTTCATAAAAATGGAGTTTAAACATTCCAAGGAATGTTATATGCTTTTTAATTTCTCACGTATGAACTATTCAAAGAGAAAATATTTTAATAATAAAAGATAAGAAAGTTTAATAAATTACATACATTCGAAATGTTGACGGATCTACATGTTTGAAAGCGCCTCGAGTCGTCCCCGCCCAAATGTTTATTTCGGGCGGGGGATTCTATTGGTCACGATAACTTCAAAACACTTTGAGCTAAGAAGGTGAAATTAGGTATGACGCCTTTACATTAATATTATAAAATTCGGAATAAACTCACTTCACAGAAAATTTGTTTGTCTGTCTGAATATAAGTGAATATGATAATTACAAAATACAAATAATAGATTGATCAAATTTTTAACACAGTTTTATAAGTACACATACTTATCAAATTTTTACTCAAATCCTTTTGTAGGTCGTACATCCGTTGTCAACTCCCTTCGACATTTTCAAATACATGAAGAAGACATTATGTTTAATTTCTCATCTCAAATATTAAACAAAATTGCGACTTTTTAAATTCGTCGGATTTTAACAAATCTCTATCAAATAAGCAAAAATTGACAAACCAACGTATAGTAATCATATGTGCAGATTCAGATTAAAATTCGATTGGAGGTTGCGATTTTAGTAACAAAACAAAATGCTAAATTTCACCCATATAGCATTTGGGGGATGTTTGAGCAATTACATACACATGCTCAAATGTTGTCAGGGATGAAATACTTCCTTTGATGGATTTACTTCGTAATTCGATATATATCTAGAATTTTAATTTGTTTTTTTAATTATTTAACTGGTAGGCAGACTGACTTAATTCTAAAGATATATTTTATAGGGCACAAAGTGGTATAAAATGTTGAGACTAAGCCTGACATTGAGGATTATTTTTACTACGATTTTTTTTCTTAAAAGGATTATGATATATACTCTGGACTCTGTCTGATAGAATTCTCTTATTGTTGTCTTGTTGGAATTCTTAGAATTATTTTACTTTCAGACAGACAGACTTGATTCCGAAAATTTTTGAATCCAAATAGGTGTGAAATATAAACATCCAGCAAAATTTCAAGGTTGATTTTTTTTATATTATTCCCTTGGAAAGATGTATGTAGTTGATATTGAAATAACTAACTCTTAATTTACTACGTATGAATGATTAAACAATTACCTTATAAAGACAAATAATTTATTATGAAATAGTTGCGTAGTATTTACAAAATTTTTGTTATTGTATTTCTTGCAACTTGAAAAATTATGCTCCCTCTTTGAACGACAACGATTAGCATCTATTTATTCTTGAACTTTATCGTTTATTTTACATAAATTCTAAATTACAAGAATTTTTTCTACATTCAGAATTACAGAATTTTCATGTAAACTCATTCTTTATGAAATAGCTATGTAAGCTTCCACCATATTATCTGTTATATTTCTGGCAACATAAAAGAACACATTCACACTACGAACAAATACAATTTATTTCTATTTATTATTCAATTGAAAATATAAACTACAAGAACGTTTCCCTTCATTCAAAATTAAAAAATTCCAATGTAAAGGAAAATAAATCATTATGAAATAATTATGTAAGCATTTACAAAATTTTCTGTTGTATACTTGGTAAAATAAAAAATAATACATTCCCACTACAAACAATTACGATTAGTTTCCATTTATCCATTAAATTTAAATTCTGTTTTCCTATTGAAATTTTAAATTCCAAGAAATTCCTCTTCATTCAGAATTAAAGAATTTCTATATCAAGAAAAATCATTCTTAATGAAATAGTTATGTAAGCTTCCACAACATTTTCTGTTATATTTTTGGCAACACCAAAAGAAATAAATCAAATTACAAACGACTACGATTTATTTCTATTTATTCTTAATATATATAGTTTTTTTTCACTGGAAATTCTAAATTAGAAAATTTCTTTTTCATTCAGGATTAAAGAATTTCCATATAAAGAAAACTAATTCACTATAAAATAGTTACGTAACTATTTACAGCATTTTCTGTTGAATTTCTGGCAACAAAAAATAATACGCTTCCACTACGAACTACTACGATTCGTTTTGATTTGTTCTTGAAATTTATAGTTTATTTTTCAATTCAAATTCTAAATCACAAGAATTTCCTCTTCATTCACAGGCACGAGAATTTCCAAAGCCAAATGGCCAGTATAGTAAGATTTATGCTTTTATGTATTTTCTATTAAGAAAGGAAAATTACTTGTCTTGAATTTTATGTTTAAATCTTAGTTCAGAAACGTTCTTTCGAATAAGTTTGAGAAAAGCTCTTAAAGCAACACTTAGGCGATTTCTGATGTTCTTGCTATTTATTGAAGTGCGAAAAGCCTAATTTGAATTTAAATGGAAATGTCAAAATGCTTTTTCTCGGAATTACATTTTTGCAGTAGCTTGAATCATCCAAGATTAAAATCGATGCAAGGATTCCAGGCATTTTCTCGATGAATTCTTCTTCGTTTCTTCGCCCTTTCGTATAAAGTCCGTTTAACGTATAGTGATGAGTTTTTAATGACTTGCTCAGTGAAAGAGAAATTCTGAAATTTCTGTATTGACAATATTAAGATAAGTATAGTACTTAGATAGAAGGAGCTTGAAAATTTCAGCATTTAACCATTCATTTGGTTGAAATTTATTCTTTGAAAGATTGTTTCCATTCTTGATAATTGGATATGAACAGTGTTTCTATTTAGAAATGCTTTGGAATGTAACATTCATAATTTGTTAGAAATAACAATTCAAATATTATTTTTACAGATATTTTTCTACAAAATTATTTCATAAATGCGTTAATGAAATTGAGAACTAAAACCTATATATTGAATTGAAAATTTAGTTCTTTTCACAAATTATTAAAGAAAAATTCCAATTTTTCATTTATTCGTAAATAATTGATTAAAATATTTACACCGATATGCAATATATTAGATAGATAATTTTTAATTGCAGACATTCAACATTTAGAGTTTAAAAGGTAAGGCCGAGATCCATCTGAAATTAATCTGCAATATTAAATCTATGAGATAAAATATTTAAGAAAAAACGATATCTTCTTTTTATGTAGTTGTGCTTATGTAAGAAGTGCTTAAATAACTGACACTGTCTTTAAAATTATTTGTTTTGTTTCCTAAAACTTATAAAAAAAATTTTAGACTATATTTATATAGAAATGTTAAAGAATTTAAAATGCTGGGTATGTTCAAATTAAATATGCAAAAGAATCTTTAATATTTTATCTTTATCATATTAATCATTTTTATCGTTATCGAATGCATTTTTAAAATAAATATTACTTACATTATGAGTATTTTCAATATTTTAAATATCATCTGCTCTGACAGTTATCATTTAAAGTCAAAATTGCATAAAGAGTTTATAAAAACGATCTTTTCGCATTTGTATGTATTTATTGTTTCCTTTATGGAAATTTTTTGATTTAATAATAATTTTATTAAATACTGTATACAGTATGAATAATATTTCCTACTTATATAGCATATTTATTAAGTATAAATTAGTATGAATGACAGGTTTAATGCATAGGTGATTTAATTTATATTATAACGAACACTAGAATAATTTTTTTTAATATCATTCTATTGTTTATATGGAGTTTATTGTATCAAAAAAATTATTAATGCGCCCTATAGATTTTGTTTTGATTTTTTTTAATCCTAATTTCTGAAACAATTTTGAATAGACTTTAACATATTGATTATTTCAAAATAATTCAAAGTAGTAATTTATTTGATAAGATTCATACATTTTATGTTATGATTTTTATATCGGCTTTGTGTTTACTACAATGTTTCCCTAGAAAATTTGCACATATTTAAATATGCTTCTAAATTTATCGTGAAATAAGTAGTAAAAAATTTCTGAATAAAATTTCTATTTAGTGTTGTTCCACTTCATAAAACTTGTTTATTTAAAAGTTAAGAATTTTACTTTCTTATATAAAAAGTATTAAAAAAAGAATGCATCATCAAAACTTCGAACTGGAGATTTCGACGAATCTCAAAATTTCAGACCTCTTCGTGTTCGGAAAACGTATTTTTGGAATTATGTCTGTCTGTCTGCAAACATGGTTACTCAAAAACAAATGAAATTTCGGCAATGGTTTCTGCATTAAATATGTAGATTTATATCAAATTTTGAATAAAATCCACTCATAAGTGACGTTTGTCTGTCCGGAGAAAAAATATAACGTAATCAAAATTTACGGTTTTTCCTGATTAGTTAATAATCCGTAATTGTTTTAAAATTTTCTTAAAGATCTATGTCAAAAGTATTCTAAAGATTTAAGAGATAACATAAATTACATGATAATCCAGCTCAATCACTTTAGAAACATTTTGTAACATGAACGATATGAGGTCCAAATAACTGGGTATTTAGAGCTTTAATAATGGGTGTAAAAAAACGATTCCACCCATTGTAAATAGTTGGTATTGGCAATATCGCTTACCTGTAAATAAATCGGTGAAAATTGTATTTGAAAATATTTGACATTAGCCATTAAAAAAATTAACTTACATTTAATATTTAAAAAACATATTTTTAGTTTAAAAAATATGCTGCATTTTATGCCAAACAAAAAGCATTTGCGAAAATTTATGTCGAATTATTTCATTACAAAGAAAACTGTAGGAAAAAACTAGTCACTTGTTTGATGGACATTTACAATTAATGTGTCCAATCGAATTCAATTTGCAGAGAGTAGTTCAGGCGATTTATAAAATGATAATTTCAATACAAATGACAAAGAACATGGAAAACCATAAAGAAAGATGCAGATTTCGGACTACTAATGATGTACGATACAAACAATTGTTGATTAATTTGAACGAAGTGATGCAGGAGAAACGTCCATAATATGGTAAAGGACAAGTCAAGTATGACAGTACTCGCCCACGCATTACCAAAACATTGAAAGAAACAATCGAAGCACTTACCAGGGTTATGTAACCGAAACATCGTATTCACAAGATATTCCTTCTTGAGATTATTATTGTTTCACTCCATGCAAAGTACCCTTTCTGGAAAGAGGTTCAATTCCCATAGAAATATCAAAATTGGCTGAGTAACTGCATTGCACCTAAGAAATTGAAATTTTTTTCTTCTTCTGTAAATTTGTTTCTTACCCGAAAGATAGATAAAAGTTAAAATTTCTGTGATAAAATATTTTGAATAGTTCATTGATGTCGTGTCCGCGTTACCAAGGAAAGGGAGTGCAGTAGTTTATGAGTATAAAGACCCCTGAGGACCCGAGAGCAGAAGACTGATTTCTAGCTCAAATGAAGATGACACACACTCGCTTGCACAACCCCTCTTTCTTCTTTCCATTCCATATTTCAGAAATAGAACTCAGGGTGAAGAACAACCATTCCCGAAACTCGAACTCGGTACGCCCAGATCACGAGGAAGACGCTCTACCCCTTAAACCGGCGAATAATTCATTCTTTAATTTTTGTAATAAACATGTCTTTTTTTTATAACTTAAAGGATAGAATTATATTTTTACACATAGCATATTACAAGAAATAATTTACATAATTACATAAATGTTCAATGTATTTACATAAATGTTCAATTATACATTTTTCCAAAATTGATACTACAATAGAGTTGAAAACTTTAAAAATTGAAATATCATTTTCTATCAGTTTTTAAAAATGACTTGTTTAGTATTTTGTTTCGTTTATTATAACAATAATGTTTCTTGTGTACATGAAAAATATAATTTACATTGTATCACACATTTTCAAAATTCCAAAATAATTCATCTTATATATTTTGTAAACTCATTACCAGCTAAGAGGATTATCAACATACTTATTCTCTACATTTGTGTCGCGTGAAAAAAAAATTATTCACGAGGCTTGAAATACAGATATTTTCCATTTCAGTTTATGATGCAATAATCTGTTTTGAAATTAAATTTCAAATTATTCTAGCATATATAGATATATTGATTGTTTATGGAAAATATTTATTGAAAAAAGTCTAGTATATGCTAAAATGTAATTTTATACCATTTATATAAAAAAAGTAATTCAATATGTTACAGGGGAAAATATGTTACAGAAAAAAATTAAAATATATACGTTTCAGTTCTTGAGAAAATTTAAACAATGGAATTTACAAAATTTTATATTTTTTCCTCCTAAAAATATAATGCCACCATTAAAATTACCAATAAATCATATTCTGCGCTTACTGCAACAGAGAAAAAAATCTGTATTAACTATATTCAAAATACAAGAGTTTTCTATTTCAATTTACGATTCAATCATTCTTTCTGAAATAATGTTTCAAAACTCTTTTAATAAAAACAATAAAAACATTGGATACATCTAATAAAAACATTAAAACATTATTTTTCTCCATTTTTAAAAGAAATAATATGTTTTAGATAAAAAAAAATACTTTATAGAGAAAATAAAAAGTTTAAATATACATTTCAGATCTTGAGTAAATTTAGTTATCGACTCAATCCAAATTTACAAAATTTTATAAACTTTCGACGGCGTTTTCGGGAAAAATCGTCGAGAAATATGTCCCTTCCACCATTCAGGCTAACCCAGCATTACACTCATGCAGAAATGAAAAGATATTGATTCTTTCATAACCGATAGTTCTTGGCATTTTTCTCTTTCCGTGCTGTCGATGGTACCTGGGCCTGCTGCTTCCACAGACAATACGTCGATAGTGGAAAATATGGAATGTCGGTTCTTGCCATTCTTTTTCCAACAACCCACCCGATAACCTGTATCGAAAGTTTTCCAGAAGAAAAAGAAGAAGAAAGAAAAAAACAATTGGAATGTAAAATCCGAAAATGTATTCTATTGGTCGTAAGTTTTATAAGCCTTCTGCGTTGTTTGTTGTTGGGATGGGAAAAAAAAAATAAAAGATGATGCAAGATTTCGCCTTTCTGAAATCCCGAAGGAAAACAAAAAGAACATTTTGTCGATAACATATGAAAAATCTTTGCGCAAAAATACATTGAAGCAGCCTGCACTGATGACATTGAAATATGTTATGTCGTTGTCAGACAGTATTTTAGTGACATACCCGTATTTGTGACAAACCTTGAATGTTGCGCGCGATGTCAGTGACAGAAAAATGTGTTTTATACGGAAGAGGAATTGCGATATTATCGACGAATTGTTTAACATAGTTTTCTTCTCTTTGTCTTTTTGTTTGAATAAAAAATATATTTCATTCGATTTGTTTCTGTCGAAATATATTCAGAAGTCTTTCTTTCCCTAGACTTTACATTAGAGGTCTTTGTTTCGAAAAATAGGCAGAAACTTATATTTTTTCGAACTGTATTATGGAATGAAATTTATACATAATCTTACAAATCAGTAATATTTTTTTCCTGGGGACTTGTGTAGAAATAAGGAAGAGTCCGTGTCTATTAGAAGCCGAGATCCGTATATGCTTCTAGAAAATTATAAAACATCAAGTGGTGATAGGAAGAGTGACTATTTTTGAGTGCTGATTACCTTGCCAGCTCTCTAGCTACATTCAAGGCACTATTGTACTATTGTGGTTGTTTAATGCGATTTGCTGTTTATATTTGTGTTATTTATTTCTCTTTATACGCTCTTCGAGTGTGTTTTGCAGCCTATATTTCATGCCTCCTTGTGGATTAATCACAGGACCCGTCATTGAGTTTATTGAAACTTTTACACTATACACCATAAAGACGTATTTCCGATGCATTATATTTAATAATATTATACAGTCTTGCAATGTGTGAAACTAGTTTCCGAATTTATTTAGTTTATTCAGAAAGTTGATAGCTTTAATACAAAACTAAGTTGATATACTATCCTTTGTTTACTTTGACGTAGTATAATAATATACAGGGAAACAATTACAGTTTAAAGAAAAGTCAGCCTCGAGATACGAAGATATGAAGACAGAATACCCAAGATCTTATAAAAATGATTCGAAATTTTGAAATTTCTGACATCCCTGTTACAAAGGAATTCTAAAATAATAACAATATGTGAGTCTAAACAACATTCCTCAAAACGATATAATTAGATCAAGTTCAGTACTGCTTTTATATCAAATATTCATAGGTGCGCCTAATTTTGGAAATGTCTTGAATACATCTAATTTTTTAATAATTTATATACGCATGCTCGATGTTCCATAACAGTACTATGAAACTACCTGCTAAATGCTTGGTATGCTATTTGATCATGATTGTTCATACTAAATGCTTGGTCATAGTATTTTATTTCCTTCATTGCATAAGCATCCGTTTAATGATTTTATGAATGTACAAAGAAATTCATAATTTCGAAATGCGGTGAGATGATAAAGACAGTACAAGACTCAACATTTCATGTTCTGGATTTTCATGCACATCAATAAACAAAAAACAAGATTTAAGAAAAAATTCTGGTGATATTTGTATTAGTAATAGAGATCCGAAGGTTCTTCTAGAAAATTATAAATTTCGCATATATTTGGATAAATCCCGGTGGATGAAAGATTAGAAACACATTAGGCGCGCACGCAGGAAAAATGGAATCTCAAACTAGTTATCATGTGGCTAAGTAAACAAAATTTTACTACCAGGCAATTACGGCCAGAAAGCTGCGTCATTGACTTATTTTAGCGAAAGGAATAAAAAGTCATTGAAGAACAAAATTATATAAATATCCTGCCTTTAAATGTATAGTATTAGAACAGAATTTCATTTCTTAAAATACAGTGAAATATATTAGAATATTAAGATTTATTTATTATGAGACCATATAAATAAAGCCAAATAAATATATTATCAATATCATTCTCTACTATAAAAGTAAAATTAAAAAAATACCTATTTGGTAATTTTTTAGATAGTTATTGATCACAGCAAAAAGTGTATTACAGTTTCTAAATCTATATAAAGGACAGTACTAAATACATAAAAATATTTACCTAGTTCCTTCTATAAGGATATTCAACAACAGTTTCAAAATAAGTTGTTTTTTTTCTAACCTGACGGTAAACAAGGAATTACATATGTCTCCAGAGAAATCTTAAGAAAATGTATTCTTTATTTGTAAGATATTTTAGAAAGAAACAATAAAAGTTCGTATATTTTTTTCCTTAATATTATTATACATAAATTTTCATTTCGTAATCAGGAATATTGTAAAGCTAATTCAAATACTAAACGAAACACTATTCCCAGTGGTATCCAAAATTATTTATTTCGATATCTGTAAATTCTAAGGTATTAAAATAACACACATTTGATAGAATTTCTTTTTTTTTTTCACATGAAGAAAATTAGATATTGTTTCTGTTGTTGTTCAAGATCTGAGCAATACAAATGCATTTATATGAAAACTGAATCACAATTTGGAATTGTATATGTATATTTTATTAGAAATTTTTGAAGAATTATTTTTTTAATTTTATCTTTATTAAAATATTTAAGTAAGTGTCCCTTATTTCTATCAATTACTATAAATAATATACATTATTCTTATTATTTAAATATAGAAAAAATTGCGTTTAAGTACTGAGAAATTACCATTAGTGATGGACATTGCAATTCTGTATTAAAAAAAATAAACTGTTATATAAGCAGAGCTTTAATTTAAGCCCTTATTTTTTAATCAAATTTTTAACTCGGAGTGTTGGTTATAAAATCCTTATATTCATTTCTGTTCACATATTTTGTAGAAAACTGTAAATCTTCTATAATTATGATCGAATTGCAGGTTAAAGATAAAAGAATTTTCATTAATATAATTTTCAGATGTAGATAAACTAAGAAATTATCATTATATTTAGAGCTATATTTATTGTAACCCAACAAAGAAAAATGGATTTTCCAGAAAATATTTTTATGGAAATATTTCGGTATGTCTAAGGTAAAAGAAATCAGATATAATAGATGACGGAAGATTACTGTATGAAAACACTAAACATAAGTGATATAAAACAGTCATGTTTTACACGAGGAGTAATATTTTCATACACTGGCAGCACACACAGAGTGATAATAATTAAATAGCAAAAAATAAGAGAGCTCGCTCTGCAGCAAATCTTCGAAAGAAAAATCGATCACTCGTTCAATCTCTCTCTTTATATAAGTATTCTGATAATTTTTTTAGAACATCCTCGTGGTCTCTGTTCCTAATATAGGTAGAGATAAAATTCTGGCATTTTCCAGGAACTTAATTTTATCCTCCAAAATCGTCAATTCGTCACTAAGGTTTGGAGCATCATTGAAACTTTCATTCATTCTGACTTATGCAGAGCTGATTTGCATGCTTTATATCTTTAATAAATTTTATCTTAATAAATATCTTTTATATAAGCGTCAATTTGTCTTCTGCAATTAAATATATAATAAAACTAATTATCATCAAAAAGGAGTCTTCAATTTCAGAAAAATTTATATGACATTTTAAAATCTAAATTAAATCTTAATTTCCTAATTTTTATTTTAACTTAGCCTCTATTAATTTCATTCTAAAATGTTCTTTTATTTCCCCCTTTTTATTTAAATATTTTTAACGTACGCTTTAGAAAACTGGCACTTAGTATTTTCTCAGGCTACGAGGGAAGGGATAAAAATCCCTAATGCTTACCGCATTCTTTTAAAGATATCTAAAAATCCCTTGTCTAAACCGACATATGGCAAAGAAATCCCTATCGAAATCTCATTGTGAAACCACTGAAGTGAAAAAGTCCTGTCTCTTTTCCTCTTATCTTCTAAACTTATACAGTGGTGGGAAAAACTTTGAGACGACATGTGAAATTGAAAATTTTTAACTTTACTAAAAAAAGATACATTAAATAGTATATACAATACAAAAACATAAAAATTTCTTCATATTATTTTATAAAGAAATTATTGTAATTATACATTATACTCAAAGGATTTTTTTTCATAACATGAAAGGGTGGAAAAAACTTTGAGACCACAAAGTTAAATATTAATTAAATGTATAGCATTACAATTTATAGTACTTCGTGTGCTTTCCATTCACACGAATTACTTCTAAAACACGATTCTGGAAGGATTTTGATAGGTTTTGCATGTTAGAATCGGTATTTAAACAATATTATTCAGACACAGAATAATATTGTTTACCATTTTCATACACCATGCGTGCAAGGATACCACACATGTTCTCTAAGGGGTTGAGGGCTGGACTTTTGGTCGGAAAATCCATAAAACTTATATTATTTTCAGTTAGCCAAGCAATAGTTGAAGCAGACTTGTGCACTGACGCATTATCTTGTAGCAAAATCAAATTTTTATCCATAAGTTCATCTCTTAATGGAAAAAAATTGTTCGCCAGTATATCTTGATAGTCAAAAGAGTTGATATTACCTTTAGTGAACACAATATCAGTTTTACCTCAGGCACTGAAACCTGCCCAAATTATGACGGATCCACCCCCTTGAACTCGCTTTGAAAAATGCGTAGCGTCCTGTCTCAAATCATGCCAATACTTTCTTAAACCATCAGGTCCATCTAGGTTAAATTTCTTTTCATCCGTGAAAACTATTTATCGCCACAAGTTGGGTTTTAAAACATTAGATGTTGCGAAGTTCAATCTTGCTGTAATATGACGTTTTTCAAGTCTGGGTTTACTTTTGAATTTTGCATATTTGATGTTTTTCGTATTACTCAGAATATTTATAACTGTTCTAGCCGTAACTGGAAGCTTTAGTGTCGATTTAATTGCTGCAGAATGTCCATTGTCTTTAACAGCCATCCATATAACATTTCTTTTCATTCTGGTTGGCAGTTTTGAGGGCCTTTCTCCTCTATTTTTTGTGCCATATCTGCATGGATCTGAGAGAAAATGATGAACCATAGCTTTAGACCTCTTGATTTTGCTGGCAATTTGCCTTTCACTCATTCCGCTTCCGCGAAATGCTAAGATTTTCTCTTTTTCAATTTGTGTCAGTAATTTTCCGCTACACATGGTCTCAGTTGCTTCAACACTCAAAGAAATGATAAGACAGTGTTTCTTTTCAGTCTCACAACTGTCCCGCACAAAACCGTGCAAAAGTTACGTCATCTCATTACGCAAACAATCACTCTTTAAAACTGGTCTCAAAGTTTTTTCCATTTCATTACATTACACACTTTTCTTTTATACAATAAACGTATTTTAAATTCTAAATTCATTTTTATTTATTACATTTTATATATAAGTGTTAATGTAAATTACAAAAAAGATTTGTATTTTTGAATGCAAAAAAAAAAAAAAAGTTCAATGGTGGTCTCAAAGTATTTTCCACCACTGTATAAAGCACAATGTGTGTGTGTTTGTGTTGGCGCTCTACTGGCCAGACCGTTCGACCTACAGCTATCAAATTTGGCACATGCATACCTTGGAGGTCGGGAAGGTACACCTGGGGTCCCTTTTTTGAATTATTAATTAGAATTTTAATTTTTAATTAAAAACTAACTTTCCCGCCTAAAAAATCTTCACTAAAGAGGATAGATGTAAGAAATTTTCGTCCGATTATTTCAAACGATTCTGTTTATTTTCTTAATATTTGTTGCATTTAAAACTAAACATTTTTAATTAATCGATCTTCCAGATTCATTCTGAAGTACTTTTGAATTAAAATAAAACAGAATAAAGGAAATTAAAAATTCCTAATCTGCATAGCATTGCCCCAACTGGAGTAGAAAATTCACGCATTTCCGTTACCATAATTGACGTTGAAAATTCACGCATGCGCATTGTGTTCTGATTGTTGAAAAATATTTTCAACGGATACGGACGTGGTTGTGAAGGCTTAATATGTTTTCGACAGATTATTTCAAATGATTATGTTTGTTTTTTTAGTGCTTGATGCATTTAAAACTAAACATTGTTAATTAATCGATCTATTCATGATGAATCTGAGAAAATTTTGTTGAAAACTTCTTGAGATATTATATAAATTAAGAAAAATAATATTTAGTGCCCATAAAGTTTAAATTCTCAACGACTCTGTTTTCAGTACTCATATTTAAAAAAAAAGCTTCATTTTAGTAAAAAAAAAAAATAATTACAGATTAATCATTTCCACTTTAATTTAAAGCATAAATTCTACGGGAGGTAACAGAAAATTAGAGAGACACATATTACGATATGCCTGAAGGCCTTTATAATATTATGAGTGAATTATATGACTTTTAAAATTTGAAGTTTTAAAATATTTTAATGAAGAAGCAATTAAAATGGGAGTTCCATAAAATATTTAATTATTAAAATTTTAACGTGCTTTAAGATTGACGAACTGGCTGGTCGCCAAAGGCGGCTAGCATATAATATTTAGCATGGATAATATTCAAGATGTTATTCAGCAGCAATGACTAAGCAAATTTCAGGAAAGCGAGTGACATATTTACTAAATTCTAGAAAAAAATATTTATATCTTCATGAATTTATATTTAAAATACTATTAATATGCAGAAAAATGTTAAATTTTATTTTTTAAGTTTAAAATTAAGTTACAATATAACGGCCAGAAATAATTGAATGTGTCCAATTTTATAAGGATGCTGACAGAAATAAAGTAAAAAGCTTATTAAAATAAACAAAATGGAGTGAATTTAAATAAAGTTAGAAAATATTTTCCTGTATGAATACTGCAGTTCAAAGATACTTTGGAGAAGAAATCACTAAGGCCAAATTATTTAAAAATATTTATATAAAAATTTTAGTCGAAATTAATATGGTGAAACAGTTATGTACATAAAATAAAAGATTACCAATTCTATTTTTGGTGGTTACGCTCATTATTTATGTTCATTTATCTTTAAAATGCAGTGTATTCTGTATAATTAAAAAATCATTATCACTTATTAAATATATTGAACTCTATTATTCATCAAGATGTTACATAACATGAAAATCTTAAAATTTCACAAAATATAATTTAATAAGTCATAAATTTAAACAAAATATAATGTATTTTACATACATTTTTTAAGCACATATTACATTAATTATTATTTTTAATTTCGCTTATTAACAATCCTATCTTTCTTCATCATTTATAAATGTTGGCTACTATTTGAAATAAAATCTATAGCAATTTGAAATTTTGGCTTCGAAAATGTTAACTTGTTTTCTTAAAATTTGAATGTTTAATTTTATGTTATTTGCTTTGAAGCAAACGATATTTATTTTCATTTCAAGCAATAAAATAAATTTTTGATGGCTTTTATTTTTCAATTAATTTCAAATTATACTTTATAAATGACAAAAAATTCTCCCCCTGCGCATGTGCGTATTACGATTCCATTTTACAGAAATTCTTTAAACCATTAAATATTTAATTAGATCATGCATAAAAACGAGGCAATAGCAAACTGCCGTTCTTCAGTGAAAATGGTCTATTATTCGAATACAGCACAGAATTGTTCTACTACAAAGTTTCAAATAAAGAATTAGTAAAGTAAACTAGTTTATACTTCATTAAGGCTATAATTGGTCTTTAACCAAAGTAATGTTTCTTTGTATTTGAAACTAATGAGTTATTTACTCCCATTCAAATTTGCAACGAAGTATTCAACAATAACTCTGAAATTCCAGATACATGCATTAATACATCTTATCAATTTGAATTATTGAGCACACAATTATAATCCAATTTCTTCAGGGACTCCACGTTTATGAAGTTGCTCAATTAATTCTCATTTAGACTAAAGGTAATAGGCTACAAATAGTTTGCAAGACATTTGTGTCACTCCAATAATATAACTTTATATAAAATCGTATCTCCAACATTAATATTCATTGTTTTGTAATTAAGTCTCGCTATTTCTTGAGTGCTTCCTACATTATTAATAGAATTTATACAGATGAATATTATCATTATTATTAATGAGAATATATCCTGTTATCAACCTACGATACCTTATAATCAATGAAAAAAAATCTTAAAGTAATTAGTGAGAATAACTTATCTCTATCTCTGCTATTAATAAAGTAATGCGCTTGTATATGTACCGATTATCAATTGTAAAATGTATAATAATTGTGTAATATACCATTGAAATTATTCCAGCACTCATCAAAAATTAAGAAAGCGCATACACTTTTAATTCATTTTCATACAATTCATGCGAAGCTTACTCATTTTCACTTGTTGCTATATTATATTATTATATAATGATCAAATTATAATTCTGAGTATATAATTTTTATTGAAAGACTTAAATTTCATCATTCATATTGTTAATAAAACGCTTTAAATTTACCATATGGCATTTTTAATGTCTATAATTTTTTTTTAGCTGCATAGTAATTTTTGGGTCAAAGTCAATTACTCTTGCACAAAAAAACACAAATTCAGCGTGCTATGTAGGAGATAGATGAGTTAATTGTTATTTTTTTTGGCGTATTGAAGACCTAACCTAATTAATTTATCGACGTTGCAAGTGCTTAACTATTATTCACTATTAACTATTATTAACTATTTAACTATTATTTAATAATAAATAAAATGTTTACACAAAATAAAAGATAATGTTTATATAATATATGAGATAATGTTTATATAAGATAATGTTTATAGTTTTTGTGTGTGCGTGTGTTTTAGAGGGCAAGCCATGTGATCAAGAGATACCAAGAATGATATACTTTGGATGATAAGAATGTTCAAAGGAAAGATATTTTTAAAATTTTGATTAGAATTTTTTAATTAAAAACTAAGGAAAATTTTAATGTTTTTCCACGGTAATTCCTGAAAATATGACTGTGCAAAAATGTTTTTTAAACTATTTCATACTCTAAAATATTTTCTTTTTAAAGATATCAATTCAATAATCGCGTTAATGTTTCCTGAATTTTAACAGTTTTTTTAAGAATACTCTTTTTGTTTAACGTCTAACAACAGATTACAATTTTGGCCTGCGTTTCAAATCGTTTTCATTGTTTCACCAAATATTGAATTGTATGATTTTCTTCCATTGTTGAAAATTAAGGAAGGAGGAATCGGTTAAATATTTGCGTAATTTACATGTGGAACAAAAAAAGATAAAGTATTGTACCAGAAAGTCTACAAGATAGGTAAGCCTTGCAAAAGGTTTTTAATAGATGCCGTGAGAGTTATCTCTATTGAGAAACTTCATGTACTCGATGAATAGAGTATGTATCAGACTACCGAAATAACATAGCTTTAATGATTCGACATGGTTTTAATTTAAAGCTTTAATGGTTTTAATTTAAATTAATTACAGTTACCGATGTCTTTCGCGAATCAAATGAATATTCAATAAAGATAATATAAATTCTAATTAAATTTGATAATAAAATATCTTGAAATAAATTATGAATAATTCCAGATAAATTCAACTACAGTTGGTTCAAAGAAGACTGTAAAAATTATTACTTTATTTCGGATAATTAAACCTCTTATCAGATAAGGTAATATTAATGTAAATAGATTTGAAGTTTGATATTTAGTAAATTCTAAGTAGGCAATCAAAGCTTCAGACGAATAATGTCAGGTCCCAATTCATAAGGTAATATAGAAAAATGAAACTAATTTCCTATAAATTTTATCCCCATAAGCAACAGTGCATTATGACAACCTTTGCAACGATTAATTTTTAAAAATTGGATCAATCAATCTATAATTTTCTCCAAAAACTGACAGAAATTGCTAAAACTTGTCTTTAGTAAACGTATCCGAATGTGAAAATATTAACAGTTATCAGCATACAAAAAGATAATATACTTCTGAGTAAAAATTTCGCGAACGTTGATATAAATATGAGACTCGAAACTTTAAAAAAAAAAAAAAAAACTTATTTTAAAATTTTGGAAAATATCTGTTTTAAGTTAATTTTGGATAACGAATGAATTTTTAAAAAATGTTGCTGAATATTTTCTCTAATCCTTTTTTAATGATTAAAAATATAAGGTGGTCAGGAATAAAGACCCCAATAAGGAACTCTTATATCTAGAAAACCACTGTACATAAATTCCTCAATATTTGATAATAAATAATATTAACAAGTAAATTCAGAATATACACCTTTTTTCTGTAATTGGAATAAAACATATTTATTAAACTGTTTTTATTTATTGCCGTTTCGTTTTACTTCAGGGCGCTGTTTTCTGATCACTCTATATATTCATTGATACCTGATGCACTTTTTATTGACAACATTGGAAAATTTAAGTGCGAAAATGAGATACAAAAATATTACTTAAAGCATTATCAAAAAGCATCACAGATTTTGAATAATTTATGCTTGTTGAGGATAACTTTAAAGAATTGAAAATTTAAACACAAGAATATTACAAGTTTAGCTTAGTTTGGTTTAGTTATATTAACGTCCCGTTGTAAAGCAACATGAGGGCTATTTTGGGACGGAGCACGTAATTTTGAACCGTGGTCAAATGACGAGGACGACACCTGAGCTGCCTCCCTCCTCTCCACAACACACCACACCAGCGGGAGGACGTTTGGCATGACGGATTTAACGAGCAACAAACCCCCTTACACGACGGTTCCTCGGTGGAATCGGGTCTCGAACCTGAAATTCTACGGTTCACAAGCCGAGACCTTACCACCTTTTGAGGATAAGATTAAAGAATTCCAATCGAAAATAAAAACGAAAACAATCATTACCCCAAAACTCGGCAAAATAATGTGATGAAAATTTCGTATTTATCCGAAATCAATTTGCAACAACTGAAATCCTTTCATAATACTGTTGGAGAATTTATATGTAAAAATTTGGCATAAAAATAATACACAAAATATGACAAAATCGATACAGATTTTGAACAAATTTACATTTGGGACCCAGCTCATTTTATATAAATATTCCCAAGGCATAAACAATTCTTCCATTTAAATCAAATATTATTTTGAACAAACACTATTCCGCCAAAAAATATGAACCCAGATATACTTCCTTCTCCAAGTGCCATCCAAAATTTTGCCCGACTTTATTTTCAAGGAAGGGAGCGAAAGTTTCGCAGGCTCCCGCCTTCCAAGAAAATATCCAATATAATATCGACTCCAGCGGAATGGCGTTAGCAGCGAGAGAAACTTTGTTTAGTCAAACAATTTCCATTCGCTAAAGGATCGTAAAATGGTTCTGACCTCCTCCTTATGTCCCGAAAACTGATTTGGCGTAAACGTACTGTCTAACAATGAAGTATTTCGCTTTACCCTCCCTCGTTGCTAGTAAAATTTTATTGTTCAGGATCAGCACAGGAAAGTGATTTACTACTTTACAGAGTTTTGCTCGGATTTACACTTTTGCAGAAGGATGTGCATCATTTTTTATGCATTGCATCAAGTGCAGAAAGATATTGTTCGTAAGTGAAATAAGGAAAATAAAAAGAACAACATGCTATTGTATTAAATTATATTAAATAAATTATTTTAATAATATCCCATCTATTTCCCCAACTACTAATATTTACTTATAATAAGGATATGTGTGTGTGTGGGTCTCTGTGTGTGTTGGCGCTCTACCGTTTAATATAGAACTACCACACCAGGCACATACATACTTTAAAAAATGGGATTGTGTACCTCGGAGCAATTTTTTGAAATTTTGATTAGAATTTTAATTAAAAACTGGGCAACCTGTTGGTGTTTCTTCGCAATAACTTCCAAAATCATTGCTGCACAAAAGTGATTTCTGGAGCATTTTTTAATTCAAGGATTATTTTTTTATATATCAAATGTTCTGCTAAATATTTTTTTCTTTATTTTTTAAAATAGTGTAAGCATATTTTATAACATTTAGGTATTTCTTTGTAAAAGAAAAATTCAAACCGTTCGCATTGTTTCGGCAGATATTTAATCTTGCCTTTTTCTTCCTTTGTTGTAATGAAGCTATGAAGAATCGGCTTATTTTTCCATATTGAATAGCTTTTAGTATAAGGCATGCTTTTGATAATTTATTGTACTTAAAGCTTAAGTTCAAAATCTGACAATGGTAGAAACATTTTAAAGTATCTGCAGTTTAAAATACTGCTCTTTTTTCATCTGATATACTTAATTGGCTGTATTAGGATGTAGACAAAAATTTACACAAATGCAAAGCACAAACAACCGGATTGTATAAGAATTTTGAAATAATATAAGATATATTTCTATCAAAGATTTTTAATCGACAAAGTTTCAAAATATTTTACTAAGGGAAAAAAATGAATTTTTCAATAATCATTAATCTCGACCTCTTAATATGTTTATAACTAATCATCAAAGATGGGTAGTATTGAAAATAAAACTTAGCAAACTTTAATATAATTTTTTGCTACCAAAAAGCTTGTTGAAACTACCAAACTACAAATTTAAAGCAGATCTCTTTAAAAAAAACTGTTATCCGTAAATAGCCACGAATTTTCTTTATCGCCTAATTTCATCTAAAGAATGGTTTAATAGCTATTTCACTCATTGCAAAAATATAAAATATATTAGTTTATTCACCTATCACCAAATTTTCTACCACAATCAAATCTAGACTGTAATGTGACTGTATATTCTTAAAATTATTTTATTCGACTTTTTAACATCTTTTTTTAAATAGTTAAAAGGCTAGACATAAGTTAATAAACAATATTAAAATAGCTTATTTAATTATCGAGCATGTGGATTAAATTTAATAAAAGTAGTTTAGTACCATTAATTTACTAATTGCAGTTAAATTATGTGTATATACATTTTATTAATTAGATAAATTTTTTTTCTTTTCAGGTAAGTTCTGAGCTTGCAGTGACGATTCGATAATTTTGTTTCGTTTAATCCATTGTAATTAAATTCTGGTAAGTTTTTGCTCATTTCAAAAGCATATATTTTGCAAATAAATTTATTTCTATTCATAATGACGATGAGTGTGCTTTTGTATGTGTCGACGTTCTATAAGATATATTAATAGAACTATAAATACCAAATTTGGCACAGATAAACTCTAAGAAATAAAAATGTATATATTGTAGATATTTTTTAAAAAATTAAATGTCTTTTTAAAGCTTCTTCATCATATTCATTTATTCCAAATGGCAAGCTCAGTGGGACCTTGAAATTAACAATAAACTATATGCTATTTAACCTCATTTACAACCTTGGTCTTTATTACCGAATCTAAAAGCAGATTCTGTGTTGTTTTTCAGTGTGTTCAGTTTACGTATTGGGTATACTAGATTCACCCATCTCCACTTGTTGCTAGGTAAACAACCACTTCTATGTTCTCAGTGTGACTGTCAAATATCTGTCCAACATATATTGTCAGAATGTTCAAATTTCAATACTCAGCGTTTGCATTTTTTTCAAAACACGAACACTCCATTACCTTTCTTACTTGGTTAAGACATATCACAAACTAAAATTTTTGCATTTTTAAAGTCTCTCAAATTTTATGCATTCTTTTAAATTTGTTTGTGTTTGAGTATTTTTGTACACTATCCGTTTTTGAGTATTATACATTAATATGATTTTAACCCTAACTTGGAGCGGCATAGTCAAAACCAAGGCTCTTGCACCAGAAAAATCCAAACAAATCTGCATCCTAACTTTAGATATTTTATGAAACAAAAATAAATTTTACATTATCTTAAAATTTCGAAAAAATAATTTTCACTTGCACTGATTTATATGTAAAGTAATATTTTTATTTATATTTTTTATGCATTAAATATACATTTTAACAATATATATAATTCTCATAAAAAAATTAAACTTTTTCACTGTTGTAATTTCCTCCTGCAATTTTCTTCCATTAGTGATGATAAAGTTATGAAAGTAAGGCTTTTAAAACACTTAAATATTTTTAACCAAGGATGGTTTTTCTTTTAATATGCTTTTTTGAAATTTTGTTGCATTTGCAATTAATGCTCTTCATAAATATACTTTGGCGAAATATATTTGAAAAGTGCGCATTTTTAAACCCTATTTATCTTCAATGTCATGTAATTTGATGTATAAAAACATATTATCATTCTGTGATATTATAATATTTGGAAATTTTACAGTAGGTGAAATTTTAATAAAGACATTAGGAAAATTAGCAAATTGTAATGTTAATCTTTTATTAGAAATTGCAACAAAAAAAGTTCACATTAAAAATTAGCTAATTAATATCTAATATTCCTATTAGATATTATCTAAAACTGATTTGACTGATAGGTTTTAAAAATATCAAAACCATTTAAAAACAATCATTTAATTAGAATGTAAATTAGACAAAGAAATTTCTATAGGAAAATTAATGTCAAGTGGCAAATAATATAATAAAAATATTTTATATAGATGAGTTTAATACCTTTATATTTTGTGATGAATGGCAAGATAGAAGGAAAATTAATATTTAAAGTTGTATGGAAGTGTCAATATGGTCTACTTTGATCTTAAAATTGCTTGTTTAGCACATTCATTTTATAAATTACTGATTAATAAAGTAAAATCTGAAAATTTAGTTATCACTTTATGATATAAAGTACCTCAAAGAGGTATTCATTCCTGTTGTCCTTGTTTTCGACACAATTAAAGTAAAAATAAAAATAATTACATGACGAAATAATTTTAGGAAGCAAAGTCATACAAGTATTTTAAAAGATGTGCTGCTGTTGCACAGTGTCAGTTAGCGCGAGCGTTTTTTGTTTCTATATTTTTCAATATCATCATAAATCTTTTTAAATGAAAATAAATTCATTATTAAAGACACATTTCAGTGTAATAATTTTTTTAATTAATCTAATTTGCTTAGGAAATTTTGTTCAGACTTTGTGATTCCATTATGATGTAAATAAGGTGCACTGTACATCGAATCAAATATTTAGAAAGTCATCTAAAGCACATACACCTAAACATGTTAATCAATCGCCAAAAATTAGTATAGTCGACAATTTTAATAGATATAATATAGCTCATTATTCAAGGGAAATAATGTCTAAACATTACACATTTTTTGATTAATTACTTTTTTTGTTTATTCTTCGAGAAGCCATATTATTACTATTTAATTCCATCATACCACTATTCTAAAAATGATGGCAATTTTGAAGTTGGTTCGCCTTGGCTTTCTTTAAGTTTTATTGCAAATGGTGTCAAAACTAATGATTTTGGAGATATATTGCAATTTTGACCTTTATGCATTTTTTTATTACAAAAAAATTAATCCTTGTGATCTTCCAAAAACGGACATTACATTAACTATCGTATTGTATTCAAATATTATGATCGTTATTTCACTATGGTTAGAAGTAATGAAATGCTACCGTAAAGGTCATTACACCACGTTTTGAGGATAGTAGAACTTTCTGAGTCGAAGATTTGGAATTTTGATGGGGGTTCACCAACGATTCTGCATGTACAAGAAGATGATGGAGATTAAAATCTATATGATAAAATATATTTTTATTCATGTAAGATTTTTAGAGATTTCGCTAACGCCACAGATGACGTCATTGCTTTCACACTATATTTCAAGATTAGGAGATACTTCTCAGACAGCCATCATATACCTTTAAACACTAAAGTAATAAATAAAAATGCTCAAAAAATATTTAAAGTATACTTTAAACAATACGTTAATGTGATAAACGAAACTTCTCAAAGAATATTTAAAATATACCTTTAAAGTGTTTAAAGTATATGCTAATCTAATAAATAAAACTTCTCAATGAAAACTTAAAGTATTTCTAATTGGAAAATGATTTTTATAAGAAAAATAATGAATGAAACATTTTAAAGTAAATTGAGAATATTTCCAATATCATTCACTTTCGTCTCGAATACTTGTATGCGACCTCTTTTATCTTTCCAGATTAAGGAATTTCAAATGCATACAGAAATTACTTAAGCTGAATAATATCATATAAAAAGTGAACTGAACATAAAATTTAACATTTAAAATCTCTCTAAATTAGGAATATACTGAAATTTAATCAAATAGCTAAAAATTAAATATTTGATTCAATATAATTATCAAAACAATTAGCATAATTTTATGTATCCATTTTAGTCAAAAACGTTGCTTATGGTAAAAATATCCAACTTCAATTTTAATATTTCATTACTATTCATTAGAATTCAAACATAATTCAGAAAGTAATTTCAATTTTTAGAAATGTATATTTGTTTTGAATCAGCCTGAATATTCAATTTTAAAGTTATTAATGCTTATGCACAATCAAAATCAACAACTAATATTTCAAAATAAATGTTTTCTTTGGTTCCATGCAACTTTATCTTCTGGAAGATCCACCGAGAAAAATAATTTTGTGATAAATTTCGTAAAATACTTAACTAAGCACTTATTTTTTTAAAGAAATATTATTTCTGAATTACTATTGTTTAAGTTTGTGCAGTCTAATAGCCATAACATTACAAGTATTTAAAGCACTAGCACATACAGGGTTAATTAACATCCCTCCAATAAAAAATGTGATACATTGTTTTATTGATTTCAGCTGATCTAATCTTTTTCTTCCAGCACTCTCAAGAAGGTAAGGAAAAAGCAGATATCAACTTTTATAAATTTTTAGAATTTCTGAAGAAAAAGGGAAAAGATGGGGTTAAAAATATCATTTGTGTCTGCTAACGGGTTAAAGTCACTCTAAATTTGTAACATTCTGAATTTAATCATTCAACAGAAATTCAATACTAGGTTTACCGAGGGGTCATTTTGACCCCTCTGGAAAAACTTTTTATTAATTTTCATCAAGAAAATTAGTGCCCTATTTTATAATATTACTTTATTTAATTTTTACTTACATTTATAAGATATATAATCGCAAATATTATCTTTTTTTTTTTTTTTTTAGTTTCGGAGAAATGTGTATAGTATACCTACTTTTACCGAACGGGCCATTTTGACCGTTCGAATAAATATTGTTGAAAATACAAATATTTATATTTAAATATGCAACCGCTTTATGGTAACGCACATAGATATAGGTATAAATATAGAAATAAGTATGTGTTAGTAAAATATGTGCATATAAGAAATAAGAAGACGAAGCCAAAAATCAGTCAGATAGAAGCTATTATAGTTTTTTTTTTTTTTTTTTTTTTTTGCAAGACGATGTGGGAGTCAATGTTTTGGTAGATGAATAGATGGTCTTTAAGACCTAGATTGGAATATAATTTTTTTTTAGTAAATAAAGAAGTAGGAACTGCCTTTTCATCACACTACACGTCAAAAAATATATTGAAATTATAAAAGTTTTTTTTTTTACTTTCACTTCAAAATAGGTTAATTTATATTTTTTCTTATTAAATACCGAAAGGGGTCATTTTCACCCCTTTGGTAGAAATAGATATATACCAACGCATGGTAAAACTAGTGTTTAAGGTTTCAATATAATTATCAAAACAATTTAAGGATTTATATTAGTTGAAAACTTCCTCCATAAAAAAAAAACTTCTCTCACAGTATAAATATTCATCTTCTGTTTAAATTGTTCTTTACTATTCAACAGTATTCAAATATGATTTATAAACTTATTTCATATTTAGAAATGTATATTTATTTTTCACCAATTTAAATATTAAATTTTAAGCATATTAATATTTATGAACAATCAAAGTCAACAACAACAATTACTTTAAAATAAATTTTTTCTTTAGTTCCATGGTATTCTCACTTTTAGAAGATCCTTCGAGAAAAAATAATTGTGTAATAAATTCTGCAAAAGACTTAACTCCGCACTTCATTTTTCAAAAAGAAAACGAAGTTAAAGAATTCAGTTATCAAATTTAACTTTCTGCCCATTTGGCGACGAGGAGTGAATATTAAACAATACGTGAAAGTAATGTGCTGCGGTTGAATTTTTGGATTCTGTCCATAATCACCTGCGGACAAAATGCAATCAAACTTTTAAAAGAAAACGTTGCGTTTGCAATACTTCGTTATTTCCAAGATGAAATTTATTACGGGAGAAAATGTTCTTTATGACCGCTTCTTTTGTGCTGATTTGGCCCCAACATCGGTTGACGAATTGTTAAAACAAACCATAAGAATGTGTTTTTGGTAATTACTTAAAGGAATCTGCATAATGTGCAAGGTGTTGTCAAATCTTTGGAATAATTTGCAGGTGAATTTAAGTAAAAATATTTAAACTGCAATGGATTTTAATTATCAGATTCTAAATATATTATAAATGGTTTTAAAAGGTTGTAAATTATATGCATATCTAAAGGTATCGAAAAATTAATGCAAGGTTTGATTTGCCACCACTTCCTGCAGTAAAGTGTTGGCAATCATATTAAAAAAAACATTTGACAGATAATAATTTAGGGTTAGTAAAAATGGAGCGTTACACGATAGAACAAATGTGATCACACTTGGCCCCCTAGATGCGATCAAGGGGGCCGAGTCTCAAATGTGGCCCCCAGAATTTCCTTATTTCTGAAATATTGTTCAGAAATGAAAATACGTTATTCTATTATGTAAGGTTCCACTTTGACTAACCCTAAATTATCAGCTATCAAAGGTTTTTTAATAGAGTTACCAGCACTTTACTGCACGAATATCGGCACATTCAAATCTTGCTTTAATTTTGGGGCATACTTTATTTATTTTGAAGTGTAAAAAGTAGAAAAACGATTTCAGTTATAAAATAATTGTGTACAAGCGTCTTGTTATATAATATTCTATTTACGTGATTTCCAAACATGAATGAATAATAATTTTTTTCCTAACTCCGTTAAAAAGATTTAGAGATTTTTATAATACATTTCAGCAATATGCATCCCCCTTTAGCACTATATGGACAAAAATAGCGATATCCATATTAAATGAATTAAGCATTAATACTTCTTATGATGGCGGTCATTCTTATCGATTTTTATGACGTTTAGTTCAAAAATAGACGCCTCTTTCTTCCAAAGTTCAAACATTAATAACTTTTGTATGGAAAATGACAATAATACAAATTTTTTCTGCTGAAAAGTTTGAAAGTAGTGATTTTTATATAATACAGTTTTTTTTAAGTGATTTTTATACAGCAAATTTCAAAACTCGGTATTTCCATATAAGAATCTATAAACATTTTGATAGTTTTCTTTGACAATATTTCTATTGGTCATACATCACATTATAATAAAAGATATAATTAAAAACATAAGTTCATTAATTTTATGATATAAGTAAGTAATTTTAATAAAAAAAATAATACTTTATGAAAAATTATTTAAATTAATATCTAATGTGAACAAAATTATATAATAAAACGAAAACTTTTAAATAATGTATTCATTGATTGCATTATGCTGTAATAAAATCCTCGAGTAATTAAAGACTTTAATGTAAGCAAGTATTATCCATTTTATTTACGTCAACGAGAACAAAAAATACAGTCTTTATCAATTAAATAAATCATTCGGAAATTAGATTTTTTTTAATACCTTTTATTTTCTTGTATAAGAAGTATTAAAATTGAAAGGATTACAATCCCCCAAAAATTGGGAGACGAGATTCTGACGAATCTCCATTCTGAGTCTGAAAAATTTGTTATTAGAAATATGTCTTCCAATCAGTCTCTCTGTAAACACAATAACTCAAAAACCCTTTGAGCTAAAGAGATAAAATTTGATATGTAATCTTTGCAGACATAATTTTCACACGTAATTTACAGATTTATGTTAACTTTTCAATAAAACTCTTCGAATAAAGTCTGTTTGTTCCCCGCGTAACTGGTGGCGATAGCAGCACCAGGAAAAAAAGCAAGTCAGATAAAATTTAATGTACAAATTTAGCATCCAAAATGTCGAATGAATTTTGAATCAAAATCTTCAAGTATTTGAAAATTTATTGATTTGTGCTTTTGCATGCATGAAAATGCGATAACCCAAAAACGCAACTATATAAGTAAGTGAAATTTGGTATGTGATTGCATTACTAAAACTGTAGCTCTGTGTTACATTCTAATTTCTATAGACGCCCAAATGCATTTTCTTTTTATTATTATTATTATTATTATATTACGGATAACAAAACTCTCATGTACTGTACTCTGTAAATAAATATTCGAGCATTCGCTGCGTTCACGGATTTGCTTAAGTTTCAGAAATATATCTAAAAAAGAGGAAGAAAACACATTTATTAGAAAGTGTATAGTCATATTACTGATTCTCCCACCCGCCCGAAGGCACACGGATAAAGAAATTGAATGACCGGATCACCGCAACAGCAACACTGGATGGAACTGTGGTTGAGTCCTAAGGGCCATCACCGGCCAAGGTACAGCCCTTCCCTAAGGAAGTACGTCCCGTGATCGATGGGAGGAGCCAGATCCCCCACCTTTTTGTGTACCCTCCAGAGTGGCGAGATCCAACCACCAAACAGGAAGCATCTCATCCTCTTTTCGAGGTGCCCTCCAGGGGTTAATTAGAGAGTGCATGAAAATATTTTAGAAGATTATTCAGACTGATTAAAACTATTTCCAAATTAACTAAAAGTTCTTTTAGAATTATGAACACTATTTTAACGGTATGCAGTTTAACTCCTTGTTTTATTTTCTTTGCTATCTAATAAGATGACACCTTCTATTTCGGGAATATTTTCTTATTTCGATTCAAATTGAAATCCATTGAATACTTGACTTTTCTATGTATTCGAAGTAATTTTAATATTGAATTATAAACGTTATGAAAGGTTAATTTTTTGAATACAACTATAAAAATTGGATAAATCGATGTACGTATGGCACTCGGCCAAAACAGTTAAGCGGTTCAAGGATTAGAAAATAAATATGAAATCCAGGTGAATACAAAAATTGAAAACTTTTCGAATTACCTAAGCCAAAAAGTAATTGTTGTTCGATAGTAAACTTGAATGTTTTCAACTTCTTGCTGATGGCAAGTAAATCGCTGCTAAAAAATGTATTCATATTTTTTAAGCAGTGCGTCCGTACAGATATATTCCTGTATCTTAACGTTTTCTTTCGCATTTTTTTTTCTGAATCGAGAAGTTTTTGGTATTCAAAAATAAATTTACCAGTGGTTTCTTCTTGGAATAGTAATAAATCTCGTACCTTAACTTTCTTGGTATGGGAAATATCTGTTCTGATTCTTCGTGCATTGGAATGATCCCCGAAACTAAAATGGAGAATAAGTAAGCATTTCTATATAGAATCGTGCGAAGAATCAACATTAGGAAGGGGAAAAAAATACTCTACTTGTAAGCCAGCTGTATGAATTTTGCATACATCGAAATGTATATGAAGGGAAAAAAAACATGCAGCCTTACCTATATCTGAAAATTGCTGATAGTATGGAAATGTTTCGTTGCGTTGCTTTGTATATCTAGAATCTTCGTGAATATTTTTTGTAGAAATAAAATATTTTCCCGTACCTCATTGTGGAAGAAAGTTTGAGAAAACAACATTTGGTCATGCTTTAGCATTCCAACCATTGTATTCATCAGTTGAGTAATGTTGTTGAATTATTCGTATTTATACATTCTTTTTTCAATCATTGATTTATCTGAATCTCTCCTTAACACTTGAAAAAGCCATTTTTTTCTAGTCATAGTGTATTAAAATTGTTGTTACTTTTAATAAATATCAGCATGGTTCTTGAAGACAGCACATTTATTAGACATAGAAAACGAAAAGAACACAGACATTGAAGATTACGCACACAGCATTATGTTAAACTGTTCGCAGGAGGAATGCATCGGAACGAAGCGCCAGAAGCGTAATAACACGGATATTCCTACGCGAGAAAAATAGTCCTCTAGCTTCATCCCAACAAAAATATTTTTAGGATTAGGACTGGCTTAAGAAAAATGATTCATTGACTTAAAAAGAAAATTTAATTTGTTTTATTAAATAATTTGGTTCATTAATAACTAAGTAACTAATCAAGAATCACCATTTTTTAGTGAGATAAGAAACAGGAACATAATACATTTATAATCTGATACCATCATTCTTTCGTTATTGCAGAATAATATTTGCAAAACTTGTGTATAATTTTTATTATTCTAATATTCGCACTGAGTCGAATTGGTTCTGAAAAAATAAAACAGTTAATGACGTAACTCAGAAAATTTATTTGAAAATTATTGTATAGAGAAAACGATTTCTTGAACATTAAAATGCGAGCACTGGTGTTTTAGTAATCTAATCAGGGTTCAAAGTAACAATTACTCTCTCCAAATAGTTTTCTTTTTAATCCATAACATCTTATTAATATGAATAATATTTTGTTACTATTTCATCATATAAGTAATTGATTCTCTTAATAAATAAATGACGAAAACTCCTGTTATTTAATAAAATCTATCAAAATTTCCAATGCTATTATATTAGCTCAGGTGTCCTAGCCCTGTAATCACGGCTCAAATTCTGGAGGAATATTTCTAAATAGCTGTCTATATTCTTCATAATGACACATAAATTTAAATGAACCAAAATTTTTCATTCTGTTACTGGATGAAAAAAATCCCACAAAAATAATACATAACCGCATTCTTCCAAGTCCAATCCTGCGCATGATTTCCAATTTCTAAAGCGGCTATTAGAAACATAAGGTTGTCCTTTGGCTTTTAACTAATACAAAGGCGAATCCTGGAACAAACGCACCTACAAATGCATTAATGCCTAAACATACCATCGCGATCAAAACTAATTAATTCAGCATTCGTAACCTCCCGTCCTTAATTTGCATAACACAGAATTTTCGGGCAACGGAAATCGTGAGTTAATGAAATTTTGGCTATCCTTGCCTATTCTGCGAACCCTATTTGCTCCAACCAAATGGCAGAGAGTGTTCCCTTCCTTTAATAATGTTAGAGTGTTTATCGACAAAGAAGAGCTAATATAATTGTTCAGGGGGTAATTTTGCTGGATTCTTTGCAGTATTATGATGAGAAGAATAATGATGATGAAGAAAGTGATGCTGTCTTTCTTGAGCACAGGCGGTTCATATCATTTAGTTTTGAGCATTAAGTGATGATAATTATTTTTTACGTGTTTTGGAAAGCTTTTAATAATATCTGCGAAATGATTTCTGCTTAATGAAAGAAAAGCGAACGTAAGTTAAAGCTGGAGGTGTAAATATTGACATGTATTTTTCAATAGCAGATAAATATATAAATCTTTGAAATAGCGTACCTTTTTTTAATTGCATCTGTGTTTTCTTTTAATAAAGATGAATGCGGTGTGTATGTTTTGTCGTATATTGATTTTCAGGGGCTGACTGTTTGATCTGTAGATACCAAGCCTACATACTATGGAGTATAAAAAGTTGCATCTCATAACAATTTGTTAAAAAAGTTCAATAGAATTGGAATTAATTAAAAGTGAATAATTTTTTAATATTAATTAAGAGAGTTTAATGAATCAATTACCTGGAATCATCACCTGAGAAAAAAGCATTTTGATATGAATATGAAAAGAGTAACTTGAAATTATATCAGATTTTATAGGTTCAACCTTGAGTATTGATCCGATGCAAAATTTTATAATTCCCTCAATGAAAAGATTTTTATAATGTCAGTATATCAGCACTTATAATATTTTATAAGAAAAATAGGGCCAAATATAATTAAAAATGAATGTTAAGTTTCTGAATATTTATAGTTTTTGAAGGCGATAATTTGTATATAATAGAAGAGATGTAAATAAAACTTTACATATGGTGTTTGCATGTCATCTGAACAGCTGTGTCAAATTTTATCCAAAATTCCTGAAATAACGTATTATAAACATATTTAATAAAGTATTAAAATAGCTTTTGTTAAAAATAATGCCAGAAATTAATTAACTCAATAATTTCTATTTTTAAATTAGATATTCTAATTGTGTTTAATTATTTGTTCTTTAATTTTTTAATTTTTATTATCAGATAAATGTAAAACAGAATGTTAACTTAATCCTATGACTCTCTTGAGAAGTATATTTTAACAATGAAATGTGTATTCATATGCAAGCATATAATATATTGAACAGAAAGGAAAAGTTCCTGAAATAAATATAACTACGAAATTAGATTCTTAAATTGAAAAAATTCTTTTAGTAAGTAAATAAATGACAAATCATTTCTTATACTCAATAAAATTTAAGCTAAATGAAAAAGAATATTTATTTTTGATGCACATCTTGTGACATTTTAATTAATGTTCTTAAATTATGTATTTTAAAAGTGGGGAAAATCAAAACATTTTTAAAATAATATCTAAATCCTGTGTGCGTTCATTTAATTGATTATTATATTAATTATTTTTTCTCTAAGATATTCAAAACCTCGTGCAGTATTTTAATAATGAATACTTCATTTATATGGTTTTTAAAATCTTTTCAGCAGAACTTAAATATAATATAAATTGTTTATGATCTTTTCTATCAAATATTTCTGGTTTAATTACTTTTTGAAAATGTCTGCTTAGAATTCACCATTTTTGTACACTCTAAAGCTTTTTTATATCGGAAACTCGCATCTTAATACCTATTTGTTGATAGATCGTATTTTTCCAGTGATTGCATTTTTTAAAATTTCTATGAAAATAAGGTTTAATAAAGTAAATTCCTGTTTTTAAAAAATTATAATCTATATGGTCTTGAATATTTCCAGACGTGAAATCACAGTATTAATACAAAATACCTAATATCTCGCATTTTGTTTGTAGAATTTTGCATTTACACTCATTATTTTTTTGTTGATCTACACTTAAGTCATAAATACAGCTGCTTAGTTTAGTAGAGTTTTGATATCGTCTGCTCTTTTTATTTAATGAATGTGTTCACAATATTTATTCGAATTGTTATTTCTTGTGTGAATTGAGAGATTGCAGTAAAATATATAAATTAGAAAGTAAAATTTCTTGAAAGTTTACCTAGTTAAATATCTCTATACCATTTATTTTTTTAATAATCAACAGTTTATTTACTCTTATTGTATACTGTGAAAGCATTACAATATTAACAATAAGTAATGTGAAAGTACTTATTGTATAATAAGAAAGTAGTTCATTGTACTGCATAATGTAAAAAGAATTATTTTTTAATTTTTAAAATGAAGTACAAAAGGAGTTTTACAAAATATGTAAATTCTTTAAACCAACTTTTATTCTGGTGTTCAATATGAGGCAAACATTTCACATTCAGAGCAGATAAAATATTCAATATTATCTACATTAACCTATATCACTTTCAGTCTTTTAATGAACATTGCTCTTTTCAAAAGATCTAGAGGCCTAATTAATATTTAGTTGAATAGGTTAGAATAATTTCAATAATTATGCATTCTACAAATTAAAATATATAATATATTCTTCTTAGTAATTTGACAAATAAAATCTAGTAATATACTTTTGAAGTATTTAATAATTAGAGAAAGATTTCAAATTGTATCGAAGCAATAATTAATCCAGTGGGAGATTTAATGAGCGTCATTTAGTTATTTGATATTGTCAAACTTACTTCAGTGTGAATTGGTTGAATCCTTGAAATTAATTTGTATTTTAGTTCAATTGAAACTTGAATTTAAATTTGATGTAACAGTGAATAAAGCTGGAGTGACTGTGCCTTTTCAAAACTTATTAAATTCCATATAAATATCAATAATAGGATCTTGCAAAGAGATAATAGAGTTATTGCAATTAATATACTTTATTTCTGAGGTGTTATTAAGCAATATGCCTGAAAATTTTAAAGAAAAACTTATAGTCTATGGTTCTTAAAGTAATCTAAAGGATTATTATTCAACCTTTTAAGAATATTCTTGTTATAGCACAGCATCTGCTTAAATGGTCAAAATTAACTATGTTCTTGATGAAGGTTTCTGAAAAATATTCTAAAATACTTATATTTTGGAATTTTTCGAAGACCTTGTAAGCAAAAATAGACCTATTAAAAACCAAAAATGTTGTTCCTGTTAGTTTCTTCCTGCTAATATATTTATATATATATATATATATAGTAACCAATCAAAAGCAAGAAATAGTTTGAAAACTAAACTAAAAAGACAACGAAAGCAAAACAATTTCAAAAATGCAACAAAAAATATAATCTATTCATACAAAACCAAAATGGAACAGGTAAAAACTTCATAGTATTTAGAGAGCGCAAATGCAGCTACTTCTAGAACACAGATGAACTGATACAAAAGTATAAAAATAAAGTAAAATGGAAAAATAAAAAACCAAATAAAAATATTAAAAAAGATTAAAAAAGGAAGAATCCGGCCTGAAGACTTTTTCAAGGGTCACCCTCAGGCAGGGATTCAAAAAAGGGATTTTTTCTGTAAAGGAAATTCAGACAAACGTCTAATAATGATTCCTTCGTGACCCGAAAATCCCCTGAAATTAGGCCTAAGAGATATACCATTTTAACAGAAAGGAAAATACAAAACAACCAATTAGAAGAAAAACTACTAATAAGTACAAATACAATAACAAAAAACACCAAAATACCAAATACAGACAAATTAAACACAGAAGAAATAACAAAAAGTTAAAAAATGGAACGAAAAGGCAACACATACCTTCTATAACAGTCCAGAAAATCCCAAGCTATCGATTGTGATTCCCGCCCATTAAAAA